>JAHLGO010000001.1:4340584-4357096 GCA_020615895.1 Ceriops decandra
ACAAATATTTTTCTTGTTGAATTGTGACAATTTACATACAATATTGTCTGGCTTAACCATCTTTCCGATATGATTTGTGAAGGAGCAGATTTTGCAACAAACAATAAATTTGCACCCATTTGCAATCCAACAGAAAGATCAGATTTCTGTGATGTTAGAGGGGACATCAGGGTCGATGGAAGTTCATCCACTGTATTCATTGTCACATCTGGAATGAATATTCTGGCGGCAGAAAACACCTCCTGGAGTATCAGACCATATGCACGAAAGGGTGACATGGTAGCAATGAGTAATGTGAGAGAATGGTCAGTAAAGCTTGTAAGTGATCGCCAGGGTATCCCTCAGTGCACTCAAAATCACAATGTTCCTGCAGTCCTATTTTCCACTGGAGGATATTCAGGAAACCATTTCCATGCCTTTACGGATATCATAATCCCACTGTACTCAACTGCTCGATCCTTTAATGGAGAAGTGCAGTTCCTAATCACCAACCGAGCATCTAGGTGGATAGCAAAGTTTGAACAATTGGTGAAGGCATTGTCAAGATATGAAATTGTTGACATCGATAAGGGAGCAGGTATCCACTGCTTTCCAGGCATTGTGGTTGGCCTCAAACGTCCGTCCAGAAAAGAGTTCAACATTGATCCATCAATATCCGGGTTTTCAATGAAAGACTTCAGGGACTTTCTGAGAAATTCATATTCATTAGAAAAAATAACTGCAGTAAAAATCAGGGTTGGTGAAAAGAAAAGGCCTAAGCTCCTAATCATTTCAAGGAAATATTCTAGAGCTTTTACAAATGTGGGTGGAATTGCCAAAATGGCTAGAAGGTTGGGGTTCGATGTAGTTGTGGCTGAGCCAGATGCTAATTTAGCAAGGTCTGCACAAATTGTGAATTCCTGTGATGTTGTGATGGGAGTTCATGGTGCTGGGCTAACCAACATTCTGTTCCTTCCTGACAATGCAATCCTGATCCAAGTAGTCCCTTTTGGAGGTGCAGAATGGGTCTCTAAAGTGTATTTTGAAGAGCCCTCCAAGGCCATGAACTTGAGGTACCTTGAGTATAAGATAGAGCTAGAAGAGAGCAGCTTGGTGAAGCAATATCCAGCCGACCATGTAGTCCTGAGGGACCCCAGGGTGATCCAAAAAGGGGGCTGGCTAGCATTCAAGTCAGTGTACTTGGACAAGCAAAGTGTAAAGATTGATTTGAAAAGGTTTAGGCCAACATTCATAAAAGCATTACAGCTTCTGCATCAGTGATCAGTCTGTACATTGTGAGGAAACAAACTTATTTTTTTTTTCCTCACTTTTGAACCTAATTCCTATTTTGAAACTGTTTTTTTTTTTTTGTCCATTATTTCCCACTTTTTCTACAATGACACGCAAGCATAAAAAAATTGTGCAGCAGTACAAACAAGAAAATCCTCATTTCTCTATAGTTTATATATGCACATCATTCATTTAATCCTTACCGAACAGAGGAACCTTTGAGGTCAAAGAAATCAATTAAAATGACACGCACAAGGTACAATATTTAAGAAGATGCATTCCCAATTCAAAATTAAAACGCTATGATGAAATGAATCAAATATACCCAATTTTAATCTTGTTTTTCACCAAAAAAAAAAAAAAAGAGGTTATTCTCACATCTCATATTCATGTCGTTGAATCAGAATCATTAAGATAAACAAGGAAAATTAATTTTAGATTGGCCTTGTTAATCGGGCGTGTGCTAGCAAAAATTAACTTGTAAAGCCTCAAAGTTACAAACATTTTAAATTTAATTATTATAATGTTCCTTGAACAGTGCTTAAAACGTTAATTTCTTATCATCCTACACCTGCCATCCATACATTAATTAATTCCATATTCCCCATCTTCCTTGTGGAAGTGCAAGGAAGTGGAAAGAAAAAAAAAAAAGAAAAAAAAAAAAAATTGTCGGCCAACTTGTTTTTTTTTTTTTTTTTTTTGTTTTGGGTTCTTTTCTTGTTCTTTTTGATAATTGAATAATTGTCAATATTCACCTAAAACATCTTTGACTGATGACCTCAATAACAGAACACAATATTGACTGTCGGAGGAGGGTTGGTAATTTGTAAACCTCGTGTGGTTGGTTAACAAATTCCTCAATCGAAAATAAACCACCGCCACCTCTCTGTTCTCCCCCAACAAACACGAAGAATCTATACATGTTGAAGGACAAGCACAATGCACATGATCACACATTTTTCGTTCTTTGTATCTTTTATTTAATTATGGTTCTTGATCTTTGATTTCAGTAAGTTTAACTCTTACGTTAGTTCCATACTCTGCCGAATGCAAACCAATTTGTTTGGTATTAAGTTCACGATAGAATCAAATTTTAAGGTTAATTGTTAAGAGGGATCGAGCCCCTTTGTCATATGGACCCAAATTACCCTAATAGGCACCCTTATTATTATTATTATTATTATTATTATATTTAAAAAGAGGATTTTGAAAAAAAAAATAGTTGAGGACTTTGGCTCTCTTTGACACCAATTATTTTTTTCAAAATTAAAATTGAAATAAATTTCAAAATAGATTGGTCGACTTTTCAACAAAAGTTTCCTCACTCCAAAGAATTTTCCAAGGTTTGTTAACAAAATTTACCGGCACATTCAAGTGTCAGCGTCTGCATAACGCGTACCTAAACTAGAAGACATATTTGGCAAATTGCCATCAGTTGTGTGATTTTGATGCTGCTCGCTGGTAAATGCATGGCTTCCTTTTATAACAACACATGGCCCTCCTTCTGAAAGATCAAACTCAGCTTTTAATTTGTTCCCTTTCGCGAAAGCCAAGAAAGGGCGAAAGGAAGGAAATATAATTGCTTTCATAAATGGTTATAATCGAAATTAGAGTATGAGGTGCATGCATGGTTTTTTGATATGGCCCTGAGTTAGCAAGCTGGGTCAAGACACTTTGCTTTGCAAAGTAAAAATAAAAAGTAATGATATTCTTTTGAATGAGTTTCCTGGAGTTTTTGTTCAAGCCTATTAAAGTGATCGTATATCAATTTTGTCCACATTAGCAAAATAATGAAGTCGGCTAAAACATCTAAAAATTCAATTTGGAATAATAAAATTACTAAAAAAAATAATAACAATAATTGAAAGAAAGGAAATTAAAAAAAAATACACATTTGTACTCCAGAAGTTAAAAAGTCAAAAGTTACCGATGGAATAGTTGAAAGAAGTAACAGAGAAAGAGGATTTCACAATATTTCGAGTCTAGGGGGGATATTGGCATTTACAGAGTTGGAAGTCAATCTCTGTTCGGCAAGTTCTAACGAGAAGCAACGAGTGAGATCGGCGGCTGCTCATGTCAACCATGTTTGGTGCACGCGCAGATGGGCTCATTCCGGTTAGGGTAGGAGGAGGGCTAGACACTTGGACAGACGAACCCAACGAAATAGACCTGGAGGTCTTGAGCAGAAACCCATGTCAGAGGTGCTTAAGGAAGGGCCTATGGAAAATGTCGACACAAGCTCTCAAAACCGTTGATGAGTAGTTGGGGAAAATTCCTTCAGCTAAATTTGCGATGGACCTTTTCCATACAATGTAGGTAGCCATGCAACAAACAGTGATAGTGATAACACATTACTGGTCATCCGAGCCCTTGTAATACTTTACAGGATCGGTGTATCCGACGCCACAATTTGAGCGAAAATATTCATAAGTTCAGTCGTGGAGGTTGGCCCAACAAGGAAGATCTCTAGCATAGGCACGGCGGTAATTTTTATTTAATCAGGAACAAGCTAAGCTCGGGATATTATGCGTAGCTTTAAGTGGGGTTTGGGGTTTAATGTAAGGTATGGTCGTCAAATTCTTCTTTTGTCTTCTCATGGCGAAGGAAAAAATTTAACTTTTAGTAAGTTTAACATAAGCAATGATTGGTGTTTTTTTTCTTCTTCTTCTTCTTTTTCCTATACATTTGCTACTTTGTTTTAGCTTACAATAATCGGGTAAAATAATAATAATAATATTTTATGAGGAAAGGTTAAAAAATAAGTGTGTATATATATATATATATTTATTTATTTATTTTGTCAAACTGAGGGGATGGTTTACAATCCTGTCCTCCTGCCCCACATTTTGTCACCTCCATTGAACCGTATTTTCGTCATATCAATTTCGTCATTTTAATAGCAAGCCAAGCTTTATTTCCCAGAGGGTTTTTTTTTTTTTTTTTAACCGAAGATTTTGATGTTACTTATGGATTTGGAGAAAAATGCCGTACTAATTACGCATTGTAAAAGTAGATTAGCAAATTTTATTTTAATTACATCCCCTTTTATGGTACAATACCAACCACCTCTCATAAATAATTAGGAACCTATTGAATAGGAGGGATTAAATAATAATAATACTAGACAGGAAAAAGAAAATAAAACAACAAAAAGTATCACTGCCATTACCGTACGTGCTTTCGAATTTTCTCTTGCATTTTTTTAAGGACATCTCAGAGCCAACCACCCCTAGTTCTCTATCTTATTGGAGTTTGACATTTTGCTCTTAACGAGTATCCCAAATTTGGTGCCAACTTTTAGTTGTCACATGCCTTTCAAAGCTGGAATCCAGGTTAAGTAAAGGCCCCCATCGGCATTTTCAACTCCAGAATCTATAGAGAAACGTTACCTAAAACGAAAATTCTTATGAGCAATGCTCGACACAACTGTCAACTACAAAGCCCCTTTCAAATCATTTCAAAAAGTCCACAAAACCTTTTACGTGGAGGGCATCATGGTTGCAGCGAATATATTCGAGAAGCCTCAACCCTTCTCAATCTTGTGATGCAAAATAGCATGACAATTGTGAACAAATACGTTCATCGGCTGAATGGTCTTGAGATTTTGGTTCTTTCGAGTTTCGACGTAGAGGGTGTAGCGCAATTGAGTGAAAATGATGTATGATACTTTGCTTGCTAGAAGCTTCAGCAAGAATGAGCAGAAGAAGTTGCGTTATGGGGCAATGGCTGCTTCCTTTTTCCTTGCATTAAGCATTTGCGCGTTCTTCAAGTCTTATATCAGTCCTCTTCCAATTTGTAAGTCCTCAGTATTACCCCCCAACTTCAATAATAAATCATACTGCATACTGCATGACATGTAAATGCTGAAGCTCTTTAAGTTGGCTTGCTTGATGACACCTCCATTTTACTTATCTAAAGCTCCTACTAGTTACTGCAGTGAATTTGCAGTTGTCGTCAACTCCAGAGATTCAAGAATTGAAAATTATCAATGATAGTCATAGCTCCTCGTTAACTGGAGTAGGAAATGGTAAGTGTTGATCAATGTTTGCGTAGAAATGTATTTTAACATATTTAGCAAACAACCTCAAATCAACTTGATCAAAGCTTCAAGTCATTGTTTCTCCACGTTTAAAGATGCAGGGGTTGTAATCGAGGAGATTGCCAACACCACTGACACAAGTGCCTCTATAGTCACTGGTAAGCCCCCGTATCAAGCAATTCTTTTGAATTAAACAGGTTGTAGAACAGGTGTTAAATTGATTGGTTCAGGCCAGCGGAGATGCTGAACTCGCTTTGTTGTATCTAAGATTAATTCATTAATGTCGAATTTTGGAAGGTTCAGAAACTTCATTGGCAGACATCAAGCTAATTGTCAACGAGACAAACAGGACAGAAGAGGGTAAGTTATCTACATTTCTAAGGCAATCCCCACTAAAATGTAATCCCAGAAATTGAAATATTTTAGTTCTGACTCATTTATTTTCTCATATTTGTGTGTGAAGAAGTTACGGCGAAGAAGGTGGTACAGTTCAATGACTCAAGCAACTCCCAGCAAATAGACACAGGTAATTTTCAAATGATCACTTGAAGTTGATTGGTATATTATGGACGTAAGCAGAAGAAATATTTTTCTCGTTGAATTGTGACAATTTACATACAATATTGTCTGGCTTAACCATCTTTCGGATTTGATTTGTGAAGGAGCAGATGTTGCAACAAACAATAAATTTGCTCTCATTTGCAATACAACAGAAAGATCAGATTTCTGTGATGTTATAGGGGATATCAGGGTCGATGGAAGTTCATCCACTGTATTCATTGTCACATCTGGAATGGATACTCTGGCAGCAGAAAACACCTCATGGAGTATCAAACCGCATGCACGAAAGGGAGACATAGTAGCAGCGACTAAAGTGAAAGAATGGTCAGTAAAGCTTGTAAGTGATCGCCAGGGTATCCCTCAGTGCACTCAAAATCACAATGTTCCTGCAGTCCTATTTTCCACTGGAGGATATTCAGGAAACCATTTCCATGCCTTTACTGACGTCATGATCCCGCTATACTCGACTGCTCGATCCTTTAATGGAGAAGTGCAGTTCCTAGTCACCGACCGAGAACCTAGGTGGATGGTAAAGTTTGAACTATTGGAGAAGGCATTGTCAAGATATGAAATTGTTGACATTGATAAGAGAGCAGGTATCCACTGCTTTCCAGGCATAGTAGTTGGCCTCAAACGTCCGTCCAGAAAAGAGCTCAACGTTGATCCTTCAATATCCGGGTTTTCAATGAAAGATTTCAGGGATTTTCTGAGAAATTCATATTCATTAGAAAAAAGAACTGCATTAAAAATCAGGGTTGGTGAAAATAAAAGGCCTAAGCTCCTAATCATTTCAAGAAAAAAATCTAGAGTTTTTACAAATGCGGATGAAATTGCCAGAATGGCTAGAAGGTTGGGGTTCGATGTAGTTGTGGCTGAGCCAGATGCTAATTTAACAAGGTCTGCACAAATTGTGAATTCCTGTGATGTTGTGATGGGAGTTCATGGTGCTGGGCTAACCAACATTCTGTTCCTTCCTGACAATGCAATCCTGATCCAAGTAGTCCCTTTTGGAGGTGCAGAATGGGTCTCGAAAGTGTGCTTTGGAGAGCCCTCCAAGGAGATGAACTTAAGGTACCTGGAGTATAAGATAGAGCTAGAAGAGAGCAGCTTGGTGAAGCAATATCCAGCCGACCATGTAGCTCTGAGGGACCCCAGGGTGATCCAAAAACAGGGCTGGCAAGCATTCTGGTCAGTGTACTTGGACAAGCAAAGTGTAAAGATTGATTTGAAAAGGTTTAGGCCAACATTGCTAAAAGCATTACAGCTTCTGCGTCAGTGAGCAGTCTGTACTTTGCGAGGAAACAAAATTAATCTTTCTCACAAATTTCCTCCCTTTTGAACCTTATTCCTATTTTCAATCTTTTTTTTTTTTTTTGTTGGGGGGGAGGGGGGGTTTCATTATTTTCCGCATAAGTAATTAAAAGAACCCTACTTTTCTAACAACGACACGCCAAGCTACTCCCTGCAAGAAAAGCAAGAAGGTGGAGAATAATTAGAAAAAAAAAAAAAGTCAGCAGTGTAAACAAGAAAATCCCCATTTCTTTATAATTTATATATGCACATCATTCACCTAATCGTCACTAAACGGAGAAGCCTGAGGAGTCAAAAAAAAACAAAACCAATTAAAGTGACACAGACGAGGTACAATATTTAAAAAAACGTATATGTCAAATACATAATATTCTAATACTACGAGATACGAGAACAGATCAAATAATAATTGTGCAAGTGCAGGGAGGTGGAAGAAAACAATAATAATTGTCAGCCAACCTAGTTTTTTCTTTTCTTTTTTTTTTTTATTTTGTTCTTTATGATAATTGAATAATTGTCAACATTCACCCGAAACATCTTTGGTTGATGATCACAATAACAGAGCATATTGACTTTTCGGAGGGTTGGTAATTTGTAAACCATACCCATCAATTTCGTTAAACGAAAATACACCCCCGCCACCTCTCCCTTCTCCCCCAACAAACACGGAGAATATATATATATATATTGAAGGACAAGCACAATGCATATAATCACACTTTTTTCGTTGTTGCGAGTATCTTTTATTCAATTGTGGGTCTTGATCTTTGATCTCAGTAATTTTAACTCTTACTTCAGTTTCATAGCCTGCTGAATTTCTAGCTTCTAGCAAGAAATTATGGGCCTCTAACTTCCATAACCCTTATGGCTTCCAACCATTTCTCAAAATTTAAAAATTGAATTGAATTTCGTAATAAATTGGCCGACTTCTCAATGAAAGTTTTAACTTGCTCCAAGATTTTTCCAAGGGTTGTTACAAAAATCTACCCGCCCATCAAAGTTTCAACATCTACAATAACGCGTTTACCTAAACTTAGTAAGACGTATCGTATTTGGCAAATTGTCATTCATCTCGTGATTTTGGTGCTGGTGGTGGTGCTGCTAGTTGGTAAAAATGCATGGCTTCGTTTTATAACAACACATGGCCTTTCTTCTGGAAAATCGAGCTCAGTTTTTTAATGCGCTTCCCTTTGTGAAAACCAAGAAAGGCGAAAGGAAATTTAGTTGCTTTTTTCATCGTCTTGGTTAATGGTTATAATCGAAATTTAGAGTAGGAAAGTATGAGTAAAATAGTAAGTAATGATATCCTTTGGAATGAGCTTCCAGGCTTTTTGTTTTGATTCTTACTAAAATGATCGTGTGGATAAAAATTTTATTACTCTCTCATTTTATCGGTTTTATAAAAGAATTTCTTTTTTTTTGTTTTTTTTTTTGGTCTCCTCGTTAGTAGAATATTGAAGTCGCCTAAGAGATCGAGAAACTCATTTTGAAAGAATAACATTGCTCCAAAAAAAATGGGCCTAAGAGCAGGTTGAAAATGTCCATACAAGTTAGCGAAAGTATTAACAGAAGAATTTGCAAGGGGACCTTTTCTCACGTAATTTAGTTAGAATAGCACATGTGACTGGGTTAAATTCGAGCTCTTATATGATTTCATGAGCAGTGTACATCACTTGGAGCTAAAATCTTCATAAGATGGGTTGGGGAGGTTGGCCCAACATGAAAGATCAGCTGGGAATAGGCAAGGCTATTTTTTTACTTAATAAAAGCAACAAGACCAGCTAGGATGATGATCCAATCTGGTAATTCTTAACTGAAAGGCTCTTTTTCAAGTGAATATAATAATAATAATAATAATAATAATAAAGGGTATTTACTTTATGAGACTCTTACACTGTAAAAATTAAAAAAGGAAAAAGAAAAAGTCATTTATATACAACTTTACCCTTATTTTATCAAACAAATTTTATATAATTTAAACCTATCACCTACATGAGTTATTAAACAGAAATCTTAAATGAATCTGCCTCACCAAAATGGCCATTGTTCCTAACTCATGGAAGTGGCACGTCTCTTAGAGAGCTGACAATGTGACATATATTTCATATCCTGATGGTTCCATAATTTTAGCCTATGACCATGTTAATCAATCAGTTTGCCTACAAAAGTTCTTACTCTCAACGTAAAAAATATGTTATGCTTTGCCCTGCTTAAAGGATTAGTTCACAATTTAAAAAACTACCTAGAGAGGAGCTGATTATTGACAGATGATTCTCGTGGTGGGGAAGCGGTGGGAGCTTGAAACATGGGTTGGAGCATCAGGTAAAAACTGAATGCAAAGAGATTGGGTAATCAGGAGCAATGCCACGAGAGAGAGACAGGCAACATGGTGACTATCTGCATCCCTTTCTCTTCCCTTCATTTTTATGGTATCCCTGAGTACAAGTTCTCTAATGAATTGTAATTCTAACTACACCTGGGTGATGGTGAATAAACAAACTAAACAAAGATGCCAGTAGAGGTCAGAGATGAACTTCCCCCTCGGTTCATTGATACGAAAGAAACTGCAGGAAAAATTGGAGAAAAGGTCGACAAGCTATACAGGAGAGTCAAATACATAAGCAGCAATTTGGAGGTAATTTCGCTGAAGGTTATACAAGTTGTTACTGATACTTCTTCCACAAATTCTGAAAGACAGCAATTTGACCCCAAGCAGCATTGCAAAATTCATAGAATCTGTATATAAACCCTGGCCATCTCAAAAGTTTGCTTCTTGATTTTGTAGCTCAAGAGGGGTGACTTCGACTTGAATCACTAAGTGAAAAATGTCAAGCATGTATGTTGCATGCTGTAGGTAAGAAATATGAACCCTTTTGAGAACCATCAATACCATTTACAAATGTGAAAGTCTGAATCTGAAAACTGTAATCTTGCTTCCATTTCCTCTGCAGACCATCCCCTCCAACTTGCAGGAGGATTACCAACTGTCCAGTATAACACTGGAGTGCAGAAAAGAACGGGTTAGTTCAGACATCGTTCAATCATTGTGTGAACCAGAAGATTTTGAAGAAAGAACTGAATATAGTGTCAATGCTGTCAATGGAAATGCATTAGCATCCAGGAGAGAATAAAAATAAAAATGAAAAGATCGATCAAGCAAGAACCACATGGAAAAGAAAAGCTCTAGAGAATGCACCCTCAGGCCATTAGAATCCAGCAATGGAAGCCATTGCCTATATATGGCAGTTCCTTGTTCTTTTACTACTAACAGAATTGCTTGCACTGGGGTATTTTATCAAGAACTGTTATGGGTTTCCATCCAAGTTTTATACCTGTGCAAGGCATTGAATACACAAACATCTACATTGATAACAATTGAAATCTGAAGCACTCTCCATTATTAAGTGCAGGGACTGGCTCAATCCCATTAGGCTCGCTGTTCAATTTCTTACACATAAGAAGCTATGATTTCATGTTTTTTTTTTTCTTTTTTTCTTTTTTTCACTTTCTTCCTTTTTCCTTTTGCAGCCTAATCAACTACCAAAAGCAGAATATATTAAATAGGACAAAAATAAACTGTGTCACAAAACTTGCACACAACTTTAACTTTGAAATCCATTGCTTAGCAAAGTAGGTTTCAGAAAAGAAATTATCTAAATTTGTTAGATATTTAGTATCATATGCACACCCTTTTTTCTCAAGCAAGAAAGAGTATACAGCCATCCACAACATATTTTATAAACTTTCCAGGAATAGGCATAACCTACGCTAATATTTGTATATGTAAGAAAAGGATATAACAAGACACTTAATTTGTTTCTAATAAGGACTCCTGAGAACATGCATCTAAGTTGTTCTGATCCATTGTAAAACAAACAGAAAATTATTCTTTCAAAAGAAAGAAGGGAAAAGGGAAAAAGTTTGAATCCCACCACCAAATAGCCATTGAATTCCTAATCAGGGAAATCAAGATGAAAAAGGATTTCCAACATAAACTTAAGGAGCTTTCAAATAGGCACATTGCCATTCTAGCTAAATTCTTGATCAATGTAAATCATTGACAATCCACAAGTTCCCTTACATTGTTTTCTATCAGTTCAGAGGACTGAAAAAAAAATTCTTGGTATATAAGTAAATGCCTTGACGATTTCTATATCTGGAAGTGTTATGGAATGCTGAATGATAGGCGAAAGGCTATCACCTACCAAACTGTTCTCATGTAAGGTTAGTCCCCGTGGATTCAGCATGCCAGCCCCTGCGTATCCAACCACACTATCTGATCCAGTAAGAAGGCAAAAGTTTCTGGTCAAACCTTACCACCATTGTTGAACAGCTACAAAATATGAGGACAGATTATGCTCCATGCAAAATATTATTGCTATACAGATGATTTCCATCATGCTTACTGTTTCAGGTCAGAACATTAATGCTCATCCTTCACTGTAACAACAGCAGAAGATGAGAAAGCAACAATGTCCACTTGAACAACAATAAATTTCTATCAATGGTCTTTCAAGTTGAAGCATGGAGCACCAATATCAAAACAGCTTTGTCTTCACTTCAGCTGATCAGATCTCCAGCTTCTGCCTCTGAAGAATGATCTCACATTATTCAGACGAGTAGAAATAGCCATCAGTTATATTATGTAAAACCTGTTAGTCTTTGCTGAACATGATATTGAATCCTAACCTATGATAAATCACATATCTCCCAATGCACACTTGTCATGTTTTGATCCCAGATCCACATTTTGGATTGCTTGAACCTTTGGCATCCTCCTCTATGAGCAGGGGAAATATTTTCACGATAAAAGCAAGTGGAAGATTGCAGGAAGTCTAAGTTTCCCATTTTGGACGTCACTCAATATTTGGAAGGTTTGTCATTCTCACTACCCAAAGATATTCTTGAATGACCCAGAGCTGTTATTTTCCTCCTCAAAATGATTATGATATAATATCACCTAGTCCTTCAGCATCAACTTAATTCCATTTGCTGCCAAAAACTGGAGTTCTGTCTCTCTTTTTGCTCTTGCTTTTCTTTAGAAGCAGTGAAGCGTGGTCAATGTGTTGAGAAGATGATTGGGTCTCGCCCTTCAACCACAGCAAAGCCTCAGCAGCTGCATCCTTTTCTGCAAGTTTCTTACTGCTGCAAGGCTGCCCCACAAAGTCCAATCCATTAAAGATCACAGTAGCACGAAACTGCTTGTTTTTAAGTTGTTTTGCCTTATAGATAGGTGCTCCATGTCCTGCCCTGACAAGTAAAGTCTGGAGGTCATTCTTAGAATTGTAAACCCCACCTTTGCCTGATTGTGCCTCTTTTGCTGCTTTCTTTGTAGGCACAGGCTGCTGCCGACCAAATACAAATCTACCTTCACACTGGTCCTCCGAAACCAGCAGCCTTACTGCCATTAGGAGTTCATCATATGACTCCATTTCCTGTTTGGGATCCAGAAGCTGTGCAAAAACATAAAACACCAAAAAAATAAAAATAAAAATAAAAATAAATCAATGCCCAACAGCCGGAGACAAATTCACAGAGGCACACACAACAACACTGTTGATGGCCCAAATTATCACATAATAAAATTGTTACAGAAGATTGGTACTTACTCTTTTCTGAATCAGTTCTTGGAGCTCATTCTTTAAGCTTAAATACATATCTGCCAATGCAGGTTTCATAAAAAATTCCAGATACCCTCCCAACATCTTTAGGTGCCCATCCTATTTAAAAGCAGAAATAATTTCATTAGAGTAGCTGTTTAAGGATGCCCAGAAGCATATTCTTTGCACAAATATCTCAAGATATGCACAGTAAGCACAAGCAGAATTATAACTTACTAGTCCACCACTTGAGATTTTTCCTCCAAATAACAATAGAACAGAATCGGACACACCAGTCGAATCCCTGAGGAATACGGCATTCACTTTGACTTTTTCATTAAAAACTAACCATGGATAAGGTATTTTGGATGCCACACCATTCACAGAACTCTGTCAAGGACCATGGTCAGAGAATAAAAGTGAAAAGCATGAACTTTCAACAAACATGTCCTCCAGTGAACAAGGACAATCAAAGCAATACCTTCAGAGATACCAAACTACCAAAAGATGGGAGTAACTTACCGAGTACAGAAGTACCTGACCATCATCCATTGTCTTCAATGCTATGGACTTTGCCTTGTTCTGCACAAAACAATCATACCAAAGCAACATTACACCTTTGCGCAAGAATAAAAAAGATTAATTAAATACTTTAATTTACCATAACTCTCAGTTAACCAAAAAGCCTTTCCCTCAACTATCTTTCTCATAACCTATAAGTACAAGATATGATCTTTCACACAAGCTAGCCCCCTCCAAACACTTCTACTGCACCAAATAAGCCAGCAGTGTTGCTCTGCCATTTTTATTTGCAACTATTGTTGGTTCATCATGGGATACTCTGCCATAGCTGCACCCTTAACCTACCTACTAAAGAAGAACCACACTGCTAGAATATTCCATTCTAGGACTTTCCTTTGAGTTGTATAAATAGGTCACCTCTCTTATTTGTAAAGTACGAATCCTTTCTCTCAATACAAGTTCACTTGCAAAATTCTCTTGTGCTTTATCTCTCACTCAATAGAAGCAAAAAATACTGGTACAGAACAAAAGCACCATTTACCACAACAGAGCATATCCCAGGGAACAAGCCAGCACAAATGACAGCACGGATAAGATGTTCGTCATGGCTCCATGTATTGCAATTTTCTGTTTTCTGATTGACCAGACCAGTTTCCTTGAGCAAGTGAAAGAATTGCTTTCGAAGAGAATCAATGGCTTTCATAGTCTGTGCAGAAAGAAAATTTTTCCAACAGTACTCATAACCACTTTGTTTTCCCTCAGCATCCTTCCAACCATCATAGGCATGGATAAGTGCAAGATGGTCACTGTAAGCATGGGCAGACAATTGTGCTTTTGCAGACTCTGCAAGCTGCCAAAAGAAAAGGAATGTAAGTGTGTGTGTGCAGCTCAGCTATTCCTTTGCTCTCTTGACTTTTACACATGAAACTGGATTGTAGTAGGCTATTGAAGGCATCAATGTTCAGAATCAACCAAAAAAAAATTATAAACAACAAAAGAGCAGAAATACAAAAACACAATACTGCATCCACAGACACCCATAAAGAGCACCCTACACAAGTAGAGTAAACGGTAGTTGAAGCGCATCATATTGCTTGCAAATTGGGATAAACCAGAAAAAATTGCCAAATTTGGCTCATTTGGGCATAACCAATTGCCATCTATCAATACTTTAATTTGTTAAGTGAACAATCTCATCTATTGTTGTAAGAAAAGAAATCAAATGTTCAGCAGAAAGAAATAATTTTGTTTTGGATAGATAGAAAGAAATATTATTTAAGACTCAACAAGTAAAATCATTTCAATCAATGAGAAAGGAAGCTGGCTCATCAACTCTCCAGATGAAATAAACAAAGTGAAGCAATCCAAATGAAAACATGTGATGAGGATCTAAGCACCCAAGAACAACATGAAAGCACAAGAATTAGGGAAGGATGAACGAAATATAGCCAGAAGAACAGGTCTTCAGAAACAACTCTTTCCTCACACTTAATATGCCCATATTACAATATAACCATAGAAAATACAATACTCTAGCAGATACAACTTTCAGTGAAAAGGCCTTTACGCTGCTCCCACCATAGCTAGCCTAAAAATTTGTAGACTTCCATTCAAGGAAATCCAAATCAAAATACAATGATATTTCAAGAGGACTTGAAATTGTCATGAATATCATTAGAGAGAACAGTGGAAAACTTACATCCTTCTTTTCAAATGGCATCAAGAAAGGATCTCTTACACTAAGGCCAGCAACAACAGTCATTATGGGATCTAAACAATTGAAAACAGCTCCAAATATGAGCATTTTCCCAAGCTTTGGCTCAACTGGAAGAACTGACAAATGACGTCCTGCAAAGAAATTATTCTTTATTTAAGTTTCATCTATGATGTTGAAATCATAACCCCATTAGAAAAAAACCTAAATGGGCAATTGAACAGTCTAAGAAGTAACTAGTTTACCAAGCACTGTCAGTTCCTCTTTCTCATCCAAAGCCCCAATCAACTTTAGGTATTCAACAGCATTTTGAACCTACGATGCAGTGGATATAAAAACAAACTATGTAAAAGAATATGAAATATGAACTATGAGGAAAATTGGGCCTCAGTGATGGCATGTTCCATCACAACAATTGAAAAAAAATGCTCAAAACATTTCTGTGGCATATAAGCAAGTGAAAAAGACTGCCACTAATGCAAGCGTTGAAGATATACAGATGTTGAGAAAACAGATTCTATTAGGAAATACCGAAAGAGGCTCAGGTGGCTGCAAGGCCCTAGACAAGAACTCTGAAATGCTTCCCAGTTGGAGACTCTTGATCTGTAGACACAAAGACTGTAACGGCGTCCTCAGAAGCTCCGGTGACTGATAATCAGCAAAAGCATCATATACACATCTAGGATAGAGACGGTAGCACTCGCCAGGTTGAACACGGCCAGCTCGTCCTCTTCTCTAAAATACAAAAGTAGAATATCAGAATCACTATTCCAAGTTACTGATCTGAATTGTTAATGAGAAGAAACAGATTAAGTTGCAAGGCAAATATGAAGCCTTAAAGTAAAAATTGTACAAGTCAATTATGTTACACTTTGTGCTGTGGGTACATGGAGGCCAAAACACAATTACAACATGGAGCCACCAGTGCTCAAACCTGGAACCAAAATGACCCTGACTAAGTGTCCCCACCATTGCACTACAGGCAGTTGAAATATTACACAAAATTCTCAGGCTATGATTTGGTTGCAAGCATAAAACTCTGGAGACAAAAAATTCGCCCATATCAATCAACATTTAGTTTGAGATAAGATTTGTGGACCACAATCCCAACAGAAGTGAGATTGGCGCATCATATTACGCCTTGGTACTGAACTGGCAAGGATGGTTTCCACTAACTTGTTACTTCTTGGTATGAAATTCAGCTCAATAAAGTAGAATGCCAGGTACTGTACTAAGCACACATAGAACAACAAGCAATAAAGCCTGACAACATCAAAAAGCTTATGAAATAACATGACTGTCCAAGGGCATATTTTCAAAAACCTTAAAAATTTAGGATTTCAACACAAACGAGTTGAGTTTTTATTTTCTGCTTTTCTTTTATGATAAGTGAACAAACTGAAAATTTTTGCTATATGATCCCCCAAATGGCAACCAGATCAAATACTATAGGAAAACGTGATTAGTGGCTTATGTTGTGCATAGTTAGCTATTTT
>JAHLGO010000001.1:4357196-4404389 GCA_020615895.1 Ceriops decandra
GTTCATAGTGATATTTGGGGTCCTACGTCTATTCCTAATATTTCTGGGGCAAGATGGTTTGTTTCATTTATTGATGACTGTACTCGTGTTACCTGGATTTTTTTACTCAAGCATAAATCAGATGTTATTACCGTTCTCCCAAATTTTTGCTCCATGGTCAAAAATCAATTTGGAATCAATATCAAAAGGTTTAGGTCAGATAATGCTAGGGAATATTTCAATCAAACTCTAACTCCATATTTTCAAAAAGAAGGTATAGTACATGAATCATCTTGTGTCAATACCCCACAACAAAATGGAGTAGCGGAAAGGAAAAATGGTCACCTTCTTGAAAAAACCCGAGCCTTTATGTTCCAAAACAATGTGCCTAAAAATTTTTGGGGGGAAGCAGTTCTCACTGCTGCCCATCTCATAAATCGTTTGCCATCTAGAGTTTTGGGATTCAAAAGTCCTATGGAAATACTCTCCACATTCTACCCTGACCTACAAACTACAAATAACCTTGTTCCTAGAATATTTGGGTGTGTATCATTTGTTCATGTTCACTGTCCAACTAAAGGGAAATTAGATCCAAGGGCAATAAAATGTGTCTTTGTGGGGTATTCCTCAACTCAAAAGGGGTATAAGTGCTACCATCCTCCATCAAGGAAGTTCTATGTCTCAATAGATGTCACTTTCAATGAACATGAGTCTTACTTCACCCATCCTTATTTTCAGGGGGAGAATTTAACAATAGAAAATAAGGATGAGGATGTTTTACTTGATCTATCGCCACTGTCCATGTGTAAACCATCCAGTTCATCTTGTCCCATTATACCAAACCGTGTGCCTGAAAATCTTCCTAAACATATAGTTGAAAATGAACCAAACCATATGTCAGAAAATTCTCTTAAATCTATGTCTAAACCTGAACTTATGTCTGAAAATCCTCAAGAAAAACCAGATTCTGCACCTGAGAATGTAAGATTTGGCAAGGGCAAGGTGTTCACAAGGAAGAAGATGATCGTTCCTGAATTTATGCAAGTCCAAGAGTCCAACCCAAGTCCTGAGAATGAGGTAACAATATCTAATCCTACATTGCAAAATGAAACTGAATTTCATATGAGTAAGGATGACCAGGATCTTCCCATTGCTATTAGGAAAGCAACAAGAGAGTGCACAAAACAACCTTTATATCCTCTTGCACACTTTATGTCTTTTAAGAAATTTTCACCATCTCATCGATCCTTCCTTGTTAGCTTAAACACCATTACCATTCCTACCACCTTATCCGAGGCGTTGTCCAACGAGAAATGGAAACAAGCTATGAATGTGGAAATGGAGGCACTTGAGAAAAATAAAACCTGGGAGTTGGTAAAGTTACCAGTGGGAAAGAAGCCTGTAGGGTGTAAATGGGTGTATACAATAAAGTATAGAGCAGATGGATCAATAGAAAGATACAAAGCAAGGTTAGTAGCCAAAGGATATACTCAAAGCTATGGAATTGATTATCTAGAAACTTTTGCACCAGTTGCAAAAATGAATACTGTTAGAGTTTTATTGTCGTTGGCAACTAACTATGGTTGGGAATTACAGCAGTTCGATGTAAAAAATGCATTCTTGCATGGAGAACTAGAGGAAGAAATTTATATGGAGGTCCCACCAGGTTATAGGAAGAACTTGGATTCTCAAACTGTGTGTAAATTGAAGAAAGCCTTATATGGTCTAAAACAATCACCACGAGCGTGGTTCGGACGATTTGCTAGAGTTATGATAGCTATGGGATACAAACAAAGCCGAGGGGATCATACATTGTTCATTAAACACTCAAGTTCAGGGGGAGTCACAGCTCTCTTGGTTTATGTCGATGACATAATAGTGACAGGAGATGATGACAAAGAAAAACAAATCTTGAGTCATTGTTTGGGCAAGGAATTTGAGATCAAGGTGTTAGGAAGGCTCAAATATTTTCTTGGGATTGAGGTTGCTCACTCTAAGCAAGGCATTTTTATCTCCCAACAAAAGTATGTCACGGATCTCCTAAAGGAAACAGGCATGACAGCATGCAAACCAGCAAGTACTCCAATAGATCAGAATGTCAAACTTGGAAAAGCAGAGGAGGATGTTGCGGTAGACAAGGCAACATATCAACGCCTTGTAGGAAGACTTATTTATTTGTCTCACACACGACCAGATATAACATATGCAGTTAGTGTGATTAGCCAATTCATGCATAACCCAAAGGAAGTTCATCTACAAGCAGCTTACCGAGTATTACAGTACCTTAAGGGAGTACCAGGAAAAGGTATTTTATTCAAAAGGAACGGAGGTTTAGTACTTGAGACATACACAGATGCTGATTATGCTGGGTCAATTGTTGACAGAAAGTCAACCACTGGATATTGCACCTTTCTTGGTGGAAACCTTGTGACATGGAGGAGTAAAAAACAGAATGTAGTGGCCAGGTCTAGTGCAGAAGCAGAATTTCGAGCAATGGCCCAAGGTGTGTGTGAAGTACTTTGGTTAAAAATCATTCTAGAAGACTTGAAGATTAAGTGGGATGGCTCAATAAGACTCTATTGTGACAACAAGTCTGCAATCAGCATAGCTCACAACCCAGTACAACATGATCGAACAAAGCACATTGAAGTCGACAGACACTTTATCAAAGAACACTTGGAGAGCGGGTTGATTTGTACCCCTTACATGCCTACACACAGCCAGCTTGCGGATGTACTTACCAAAGGGTTAACCAGTTCGGTGTTTCAAAATATAATATCCAAGCTGGGAATGGAAAATGCCTATTCACCAGCTTGAGGGGGAGTGTAGGAAAACGTGATTAGTGGCTTATGTTGTGCATAGTTAGCTATTTTTAGAATATATCTTTAGAAATAAACTAATTTAGGTAGGTTTTTTAAGGTCCCATAAGTTATGGGATTTGATATATTTTTACCTTTTATTACTTTCCTTTTTTTTATTAGGTCTAGCATCTATAAAGCTATTGTCTAATGTATTATTTAGAATAAGAAGTATTATTACTCTTTCAATCTCTAACAAATACCTACATAAAAGTGGAATAAATATTTAACTCTTTTCTGCCAGGGAAGGGACCACAATTAGCGTGTTATGTTAATATTACCCAATCCAACTTGACCTAAAAAAAAAAAGAGGTTCTCAGACAAATGAACACATAATTGTAAGGACAATGAGAAATATTTTATGATTTCATGCCAAATAACATTAAACTTTAAGGTACAGCATGGAAGAAAATACAAAACATGATATCATGTGTCACATTACATTCTATAAGTAGATCTTACCTGTCGGGCAGCAGCCTTTGAGATCCATGATGGAAGCAAACAGGGAGTGTTATTTAGCGCATCATATGATGTCTCTTTTGCCTTTCCACAGTCAACCACAAATACAACATCATTGATGGTAATACTGGTTTCAGCCATGTTAGTAGCTAGAACTATTTTCCTCACTCCATCTTCAGGTTTATCGAATATTAACCTCTGGAAAAAAAATCATGGAGAAAAAGGAATCAGGAAGACAAGCCATCATTATACAAAAATAACAAATTCATGGAGTGTTAAAGATTAAACAAGATTTTAGCAGCTAGACTTCTTTTCTACTCCACAATGATAATGAATTAGTCACTGAAAATTACTCAACATAGTCACCTGCTCTGAACTGGCCATTGAACCATGGCATGCAAGTAACAAAACCCTGCTGGGATCACCCAATATAGGATGAGCCTGTAGCTGATCCTTTGTTGAATTTATGTCATCCCATCCAGTCATAAAAACCAAAACAGCACCAGGTCTTTCATTCTTAACAATGTGACAAAGAACATGCTCAATGAGGTTAAAACCAATTGAGTCAGGATTCCAACGAGACAAAGAATCCTGAGTGCGTGGACTATAACCCATAAAGCGGGCAGCTTCAAGTGCATCCTGCGACAATGTTAAAAGCTGTCATATGATAGATTATGTACCAAACTCACACAACAAGAACTATGAAAGTTCATCAAGTTGTATACCTCAACGGCCGTGGCAATCTGGCTCTTTCTCTTTTTGAAAGCTTGAGCCTGTTTCTGCATTTTCCAACTCTTTTCTTGACCATAATCATCTATCTGATTATATAGAGTTAGTCGATATCCTGTTCTTTCTAGAATGTCCTCTAGAAAATGTTCTCGGACAGGGTATGTAAAACCCTGAAATTAGAAAGAAAACAAATAAACAAAGCAACCCAAAAAAGAAAAAGGTCAGTCCGATATACGGGCATTCAAATCATGCACTAGCATTTTCTGCTTCTGGATTAGTTAACAAATTTGTTAAAGACAGTAAGTAGATAAAACAGAAGCACAAGCCAAGCATACAAAAGCCCACAAAGGAGAAAACAAAAGGAAAAAACAACCACCAACCATTTATGTATGATCAATAACCTTAAAAAAGAATTGGGAATGAAATAAAGAAAAAAAATGCCATATTGTGTAAGATGCACCAGAACACTTGACAAAATTTCTGAAAAGTTAAATATGTTCTAGTGGCATGTTTAATACTTCACCCACACAAGAATTTCCATTCCAACAGCATTCCATGCAGCTACAGAATTTATTTGATGGTTGACACTGACTTAAGTTATTCTGAAAAAATTTCACCACTAATTTCAAAAGTACATCAGTAATTGAGAGAGTTGTCCTTACAATTTTCAAAAGAAAACTGACATTAATCACTATCCATGTAAGTTACAAAGCTATGAATCTATCATGATATAAAAGTGGTTACAAATGAAAATGACATTGGATCGTAAAATCAGATAGCTGTAGCACCACCAAAGTATCTCAGGACTTACCGGAATATGGAGGGTTGGAGCATTGCCAAAGTAGGAAGAGAAAAGTTCTGCATTTAATGTGGCACTCATCAATGTCAACCTTAAGTCAGGTCGACGTGGGAGGAGATCTCGCAGGACAATGAGAAGGAAATCTGAGAAATAAGCAAGCCATGGTGAATATCAAATGAGTATCAAGAACTGACTAATTAGATTTCAAAAATTACCTTCATTCATCCCCCGCTCATGAATCTCATCAATGATAACATGAGTTACACCTTTCAGACTTCTATCCACAAGTAATCTCCTCAATAATACACCAGTAGTACAAAATAGAAGACGAGTATTCCTCCCCTTCATTCCCTCTAGACGCACCTTGTATCCAACCTTTTGAAAGGCAAGCAAACAGTGGAAATTAAGCTAACTGACACAGTAACATCTTTGATGAAAGTGTCAGATAAGAAGTCAGAACTAACTGATTCTCCCAAATTCTCCCCTCGTTCAGCAGCAACCCTTTCAGAAACAGAAATAGCAGATATTCTTCTGGGCTGAGTACATATTATTGAGCAGGAAGCTCCACGGGCAGCTTCAATCTCAGATTCCAGTACATATTGAGGAATTTGTGTGGTTTTACCACATCCAGTTTCGCCTGAGACAACAACCACCTGCAACATCTATCAGATTTTTGCAGGAAAAATAGCATAATGGCATAATTTGTAAGACAACCCTAATTATACTGAGGATAATCACTTTCCTTGTCCTATATCAACAACAGGCATGATTCAAACCATTGGCACCACCAAACCCCTGCAAGAGCATATTGTGATATAATAGATACATGTCTATTCATTGCAAGCAAAAGACATATCAACTAATTGTTGGTACCAATAAGGTTCCAACTTTCTTTTCTGTAATTATTCTTCAAACTCATGCTATTGCCAGCAAGTGTAATAAGTTTACAATTAACTGCCTCCTGACCACTTGATGAAATATGTGTTGCTGGTGAGATAATAAAATATTTGATGGCAAAGCAATCCATATCAGACCCAAGTGATGCCTTTCCCAGTTATTTGAAGGTGGAGTCCAATAAAAGAAGCCTGCTTGTTTCTATTTCTTTTTTTCTCTTCCATAAAATGTTTCTATAAGGATAAAATTCAGAACCACGATATTCTCCCTGTAAATCTCTATCTTACACCTTAAAATAAACTCTTGATTATCTTAAACAAACTGTGAACTACTTCTTTGGTCCTCTTGTGCATTGTTGCACAAAATCTTTTAGAGAAATAGCCATAACCTAGCCCTGGATACATCAACTGATGTACCATAATTTTCTAAATACATAGAGAAACTAAATATAGGTTGTAGCAAGCCACATTGAAGAATTAACATTCTATGTAAAGAAAAAAAAAAGAATTAAAATTCCAGTGGTAAGATGAATAATTTTAATTGCTGTGCAACCATAGAAAAGAGGAAAACATGTGATTTCTGTGACACACGTAAAATTTGTAAAATACACACAGACAACAGCATCATTGGCAGTATAAATAGCATCGTACTATAAGTTGAAAAGGTTGCATAAGATCATGAGGAGAGAGCACCAAGCAACTTCAACTCCAGCCAGAATAAACAAATTATTGTAATTCACCTGATTTTGAGCAATGGCTTTTAGTAACTTATCCTTCTCTTTAAATGCAGGAAGACTTCTCCGAAATTCAATCATCTTTTGACCCTCAAGGGATTCCTGCAGAAAAAATATTTGTCAAGCATTTAACTGAAATATAATGGCAAGACTCGCAACAGTGTCTGGACATGCCACATGAAATGAAAACAGGGAGCCTGCACACAATAACAGTTAACACATGTAAGTGAGCAACTCCTTATATGACTTACTAGTAGCAGCACCAGAACGAACACATCATTATAACAACAAAAGAGAAAAAGACTTGTATACCAGAAAGACTTAGCTTTCTAAAAGCACAATAAGAAGTAAGCATGATAATCGATGCACAACTTCAACATAAATCAATTTAGGAGGATATTCATTGAAATACCATAAACTGTAAATGTGTCACACCAGATACTACTCTGCCTTCATGCACACTAGTTCAAAATGCATACTAGCACTAGTTATAAGACATACAACTCTGTAAAACTTGCTGGGTAACATACCAGCCATTCTTGTTGCCTACCACGCAGCTTCAAACTTTTCTGCCGGAGGATTCTCTCCAGTGCAGGACTATTCTGAAAAGTGGTCTCCTGTGGCCCATAGAGTCCTCCATCAGTAGCCTCACATCCATCACTGCTTGACTTTGAAAAGGAATTGCTAATAAAGCTTTTCCTATTCATCAACTTTCTTGATCGGTGAGCATTGAGATGGCCATCTACTTCTCTTTGCAACCCAAAAGGTAGTAGCACCTGTATGTGCCAAATTCTTCAGTAATTGATGCATTGGGCAAACTACAAAATTAAATGCTGCCAAAAATTACATAAAAACTTGAACTTTTGCAAAATATCATAACAGCCCACATCCATTTGGAACAACTTGACTACAAGTATTTGACAAAAATGCTGAGGAGCATCAACCATATCCTCCAGGGAGGAAAAAAAAAATGCTGGAGTACTCGGCTATGTTGGCCAGAATAGGTAACAAAGATTAAAAATCAAAGTACCTCTCTCTGTGGACGCCCATCATCAAGATCAGGCCTGTAATTTGGCAAGGGAACTTTACTAAAGACAACAACTCTTGAATATTGACGGCTGCAAAAAGAAACATACCAAGAGTACATAAGATATATCAGTAAGGAAAATTTGAAAAATAAAAAATGCAAGTTAAACAAAAGCACACCTGTTTAAACCCATCCGGGTTGCCATTGCTGAAAGTTGTGCAAAATCACGTCTATCCTTTTTCTCTCTCGATACAACTTCTTGTTCATCTTTGTTGCGTACAAGCATGGTTAGCTTCCATTTCCAATCTTCTAAATTATCAAGGGTTGAACCACCCTGGTTAGCATAAATCAACACCAAATGAAAATCAAAGCAGCGCATGTTAGAGTTAGTAAAATTTTTTTATGTAACACTGCTAAAAAGCATCAACATTTGAAGAAAATAGTTGATCACACTCTGCGAAGAAACGATCAGCATGGTGTTACAATCTCAAATAGCAATGGCAATGCATAATTTATTACAATCTTAATTTAAATAAGAGATTCATGATAGTTGACTGCCGTTAAACATTCTAAAAGGAAAGAACAAAATGTTTCCGCATGAAGGACAAGAACATACAACTTAAGCTGGATTAACTGAAAAGGTAAATAGAAGGTAACGGTTTTCATATCTCCATAATCAGACAAAAGTTAAAACCATCTGTTGTCATGTAAGATAGAATATCTGCTTTAACCTGATAAATGCCTGTAACATGACATCTTAATTTGACCAGGTGCATACACTAAAAATTGGACTTGAAAAATCAACTACTTCTACAAGATTTTTAATTATCTACGACAAATTCCCATGGTAGATCGATTCAGAAGCAAAAATTCTCACAAAATCAAATACCCAAGAATACTAAATATACAATTATGGGGGCCGTCAGAAACAGCGTAAGATAAACAGATACCTCCCAGGGAACAGCCAAAAACAATAACAAAATGGGCACCTCCTAAGAATCAAGGAAAACTACATGCACGACTATGGTGGCCATCAAAACAGAAAAAAGATTCCAATTGAACAGCACGAGAAGATATGCAAAAACAAACCATTAATTGCTGGGGCGACCCCAATTCCCGATCAGAATCCTCATCGGTAAACGGCTCCTGGTAAGCAAACCGGCCATAATCGGAGCACTGCTGCAGATACAAGGGTGGCAAAGCAAGGGCCCTCCGGTCCAAGAACTCGAGGGTGGTCTGGGCACGACCGCCATAGCAACATGTAACCACTCCAAGATGCCTTGGGGGCAGAGCCGGAGACAGCAGAGGCTTAAAGGCGAGGGTTTGGGGGCTTCCAACGGTGACAAAAGACCCCAGTGAAAATGGAAAGCATTTAAGTGTCTTGCCAGAAACTTTTTGAAAATGTAAACGAACAGGCCTTGCGGTGGCTGTGAAGGTGGTGATTCTGATATAGCCCTGGATAAGGGCCGGGTGGCTGGGCATCTTCTTTTCTTTTCTTTTGTTCTGTTTCTATGTTTCTTGGTAGTTCTTACTGTGTCTGAAGTTTTGGGGGAGGGGGGGTTTTGATTGGTTACATTCAGTTGAAGTGGTAGGGTTTAAGCTGAGTTTGGCGTTGGGCAAGAGGAGACAAGTTTTGGTTTCCTCCCCCGCCACCGCTTGGCAGTGGCTTGTCTTGTTTTTTATTTTTATTGATGTTAAAAAAGAGGGGCGATCCGCTTGCCGTGGTTGTGGTTGTAGCCAATCTAATCTCCCCCAAATGGTCTTTTATTTCCAGAGAGTCCGCCCAGCCCACCTTCTTAATTTTCTCTCTTTTTGTATATGTGCGGACTATACATACATGCATGAATTTTTTGTTTTCTTTAGACTTACTTTAAAAAAATAATAATAATGTCAAATAAGAGTGAAGAAATGTTTGGGGCTGCATTGGCTTTTTGGCCCAGAAATTTAGCTTCTTCATATATCGTCATTTTGTATTTTCTTGGGGTGTTGGCCTCCATGAGACCCAAAATACCCACACAAAAAAAAAAAAAGGTTTATATGAATAAACTTATTAATTGGAATTTTTTAATTATCAATTGAATGTAAATCATATTAGTTTTTTTTTTCTTTTAGGATTTGTATTTAATAGAGAAAAAAATTACCAAAATAATATGTGTTAGTAGTCATTTGCGAGTAATCCTCAGCATAACGCCCCAAGAGTCAAACTTTTAAGGTCACTTGTTCAAAATTTAAATCCAACAAAACTGTATTATGGTTCAACTGTAGCTCGTAAAATCATGGGCAATATTTCTAGGCAAAATCCCTTAAGTCCAACACTTTAATGGTTTTATTTTTTTCTTAACGCATGCATTTGTCGGAAACGAAATTGGAAATTATTTATTTATTTATTTATTGCTCTTCCAACTCATTCATTTGTTGAAAACAAATTTTGAAGTAGTAGGAGAAATTTAATTTAAATAATTAAGTAGCTTAAAATTAATTTAATTATGATTACGAATTTTTTTATTTAAAAAAAAAGGCTAAAGAAATACAATGATGTCCAGTCTACCACCGAACGGGAGATAAGAGCATCTAATTGAAAAAAAATGAAACTATGGATCCTGAATTCTAAAATATTGAATCATTTGGGAGTAATTGAAATATATAAAACTTATGGGGTCTCAAAATGACATTTCTATTTTTTCACATTTATTTTCATCAGCCTCAGGATCGCACCGCGTCAGTCTTTGTCCATTTCAGTCTCTTGGGTTTCCGTTCGGCACTTCGTTTCCAAAATGTTGCATTTTTGGAGAGTAAATCTCCACTTTTGGCCTTGCTTCCCTCACCTATTTACACCTCCCACATTACTGCTCCGCGAGATCAATGGCGGCGCCGGCTGTCTCTCAGGCAAGAGCTTCGAAGACCAAGTCCTACGTGGACAACAAGCGGAAGGAAGATATCCGCCATGCCAACAGTGTGGCGGCGAAGGCCGTGGCCGACGCCGTCCGGACCAGCCTCGGCCCCAAAGGAATGGACAAGATGATCTCCGCGGCCAGCGGCGAGGTTGTCATCACTAACGACGGCGGCACCATCCCCAACAAGATGGGAGTCGTTCAGCCTGCTGCCAAGATGTTCGTGGAACTCTGCTTTCACCACCGTCGTCGTCATTGCCGGCGCGCTGTTGAAGCAGAGCCTTTCTCTGCTTTAGAGCGGAATCCATCCTACGGTAATCTCCGATTCTCTTCATAGAGCTTCTATTAAAGCTGTTGATGTGTTAAACGCCATGGCCATTCCGGTTGAGTTGTCGGACCGCGATTCCCTAATTAAGTCTGCGAGCACTTCATTAAATAGTAAAGTAGTGAGTCAGTATTCGACGCTACTGGCTCCGTTAGCAGTTGATGCGGTTCTTTCCGTTGTGGACCCCGCCAAGCCGGACCTGGTGGATCTGAGGGATATTAAGATAGTTAAGAAGCTCGGCGGAACTGTGGATGATACTGAGATGGTTAAAGGTTTGGTGCTTGATAAGAAAGCAAGCCATGCTGCTGGTGGGCCCACACGCACTGAGAACGCAAAGATAGGGGTTATTCAGTTCCAGATTTCGCCCCCCATGACTGATACAGAACAGAGCGTTGTGGTTTCTGATTACACACAGATGGATAGAATTTTGAAGGAAGAAAGGAATTACATTTTGGGTATGATTAAGAAGATCAAGGCAACTGGGTGCAATGTGTTATTGATTCAGAAGAGTATTTTGAGAGATGCAGTGACAGATTTGTCGTTGCATTATTTGGCAAAGGCAAAGATTTTGGTGGTTAAGGACGTGGAAAGAGATGAGATTGAGTTCATTACCAAGACTTTGAAGTGTTTGCCCATTGCAAATATTGAGCATTTCAAGGAGGAGAAGTTGGGACATGCGGATCTTGTTGAGGAGGTTTCTCTAGGAGACAGCAAGATAGTGAAAATTTCTGGGATTAAGGATATGGGAAGGACTACTACAGTGCTCGTACGTGGGTCAAATCAGCTGGTTATTGATGAGGCAGAGCGCAGCTTGCACGATGCTCTATGTGTAGTTAGATGTTTGGTGAATAAGAGATTTTTTATTGCAGGTGGTGGTGCTCCCGAGATTGAGCTGTCTAGGCAGCTTGGAGGATGGGCTAAGGTGCTGCATGGAATGGAAGGATACTGTGTGAGGTCATTTGCAGAGGCACTTGAGGTGATACCTTATACTTTGGCTGAGAATGCAGGGTTGAATCCTATTGCCATTGTAACTGAGCTGAGAAATAGACATACCCAAGGAGGGATCAATGCTGGCATCAATGTGAGGAAGGGCCAAATTACAAATATCTTGGAGGAGATTGTGGCTCAGCCATTGCTTGTGAGTACAAGTGCCATCACACTCGCAACAGAGTGTGTGCGGATGATATTGAAGATTGATGACATTGTCACTGTTCGGTAGTTTCAAATCGGAGGTTGTTGTGTCTCTGCTATTTTAAGATGTAGTCTGTTATGTATTTTGAGCATCCTAGGCTTTCCAGAAGTATGGAAGAGAGCAACTACTCTGTTTTTCAAGTCTCTTCTACTCTTTGGAGCATCTACAGATTGTGTCTTGTTTGCTAGGGAGTGCTATGTAGCTGAGAAAATAAGGCCACATTTTCTTGAGCCTATTACAGGTGGTGCAGAATTCAAGATCTATTATCTGTACGAACTAAGATAGAAAAGATCAATTATCAGTGTAATATGTTTGATCTATAAGTCACTGCAGTTCCAAACTTCCACTGTGTTATTAGATTAGTTTTTCTTATATTTTGACTGAACATAGGTTGAGAGGTTTTGTGAATAATTTGATGCCAACCTTTGAACTGTATTGATGATCTAGAAATCTTTCAACGAGATAATTTGTCATTTTCACTCTCATGCAATCTGCTTCTATGGCAGCATACGGTAGCTGAAGCCTCACTTCTAATGGATGCAACTTGCTTAGTAAACCAGTCTTCAGCCAAAACATAACATGAGAATGTGCGTCTGCTCCATTTTCAGTAGGCTATAGCCACATGATCCATGAGCTTGCCGGTAAGTATGAGTACAACAAAGAAACTTGAAAGGAAAAAAAAAAACAAAAAAAACACAAACAAACAAAAACCCAAGATGTACATGTCGAGATTTTGGCTTCTGTAAGACTAGTTGGACTGTGTCCCGTAAGAGCATCCAATCTATTCTATTTTCATAATGTAAAACATGAGGGACAGTTCATCTGATCATGGTATGTCTGATCCTAAGGTCCCTTCTTTTTCCTTGCTTTCAGCTTCAAGAAGGGTCTTTGTCAGTGTCCCTTCCTGTCCTTGGACTGCTACTCTATTCTCTTCAGTTTTGCCCCAGAGGACAGAATATAAACCAAGCATGATGAGAATTGCACCAATGATCCTACAATATATTTATAGAAAGGATATTAAAAAGAATTATGAACCAAGCACGCTGAATTGATATGTTTCTCCACCCGCACGAGACACCCAAACCAATCCTTACCATTTTGGGAACCAAACAATTTATACCAACAAATCTTATAAGCACTTCTTTTCATCAATCACAATATGTCATATTTGAAGCGGCTGTAGGACCTCTTGCTATAATAAAAAAATTTATCGATATTATATGCGTTTGTAAGGTAGGTTTGTGGTTGTATCATACGTACCCTCCAGAGTATAACTGATCTCCAAGAATTAAAGAAGCCGTAACAGCAACTAAAATTGTCTGCATGGGCTGGAAGACAGCAACAAACACAGGACCACCTTTGTATATGCACCATGTTTGGAGGGAAAAGACAATACCAGAGGCCACAATTCCCTAAAGAAGGGAAACATTAAAGTTTAACCTCCAGAGAAGATCAACTTCTTGTTCTGTATTTGTGTAAGAAATTGAGGTTAAAGGGAAATAAAACAGAGGCTGAAGTTGTTTATCACGTACAGCATATAGGATTGTGAAAAGCTCTTCTCCTGATTGGACTTTCCAATTATTGAAGTCAGTCTCTACAAAAGCTGCGATGACAAGGAACTGGATCAATCCGAAAAAGCATGTAAAAGAAGTGACAGTGAGCTTGGCTGGATACTTCTTCAACACTGGAGCCTGCATAACGATCAATGGTTTCACATTTGAATGTAAAGAATGTGAAAACGCATTGGCAGAATGCAAAATTGATTGCTTCCCCTCATATGCTTAAGCTTGGCTAGATAAAACATGATATAGATACCATCCCCGTTATGCTTGCATATGGGCTCGATCTAGCAGCGACACTCCTATGATTAATTACCTGAAGGACCATCCAAGCAGCCCATGATAAGCAGTGTCCTTGGAGGTATATGCATCCCAATGTCCGGTCGTGCATTTTCTTTGAGGACTTATCTTCTTGGAATGCACTTCCTGGTGTTTTCTGTATTTGGTGCAGAAGAGGAGGGCCTTTGTATAGAGTAATGACAGTGGCACCCCCTACGCTTGCAATTGTCCCCGCAATTTTGGCTAACCCATCTCTTCTTGCAATACTAACTTTCTCAAGTCTGAGAGAGGGGGGAGAGGAAATATCAGAAATACGCATCTTTACCCTCTAGCGGATAAACAAGAAGATAGAGCCTCAATTACCCCAGCGCAGAAGCCATGACAAAAGTAATTGCCGGAACTGAATTTTGCATTGCTGAAGCAAAAGTTGGAGAAGCATAATACAATCCCAGCAGATAAAATCCTTGGTTTGCCGTGATTCTGAAAATGGACCCAAAAATGAATTAACAAAGAGGAGTAACGAAGACCTCAAATCAAACAGGAAAGTTTTGTTATCTTCTTACTTACCCCAGCAATGCGAGAAGAAAGAATTGAATCAGAAAAGAAACGGTAAGACGTGGTCTGTCCTTCCTGAAAGCATTGACAGATATGAAAATGCTACAATGAGAAACCAAACCAAGAAGAAAGAAACTAAAGGATACACATTTAAAAATGGAAGATAGGACACCAAACGGAGGGCTCACTTTTCCAAGAAATAAGCAAAAGGTCCCAATAAAAGCAATGCAATGATGTTCCTGTAAACTGGATAAACAACTTTGCTAACGCCAATGTTTAAAGCAACCCTTGAAACTATGTGAAATCCTGAGAAGCATAATTGTAGGGCCACCAAAGCCAGAATAAGTCTCACTTTCCCAGTGAAAATATTTTCATTTGCCATATTCTGTTAGTTCACTTTTCTTTTCAGCTTGTCCTGTAGATTTCATGCAATAACAATCTGAAGCTGCTCATGGTTATATAGCCATGCAAAGGCATTAAAATATACAGTTTTTTTTTTTTTTGGTGATTGGTTGGATTAATTTATGCTATCGTAAAATCCTGTCGGTCGATGCATGAAACAAGCCACATTTGATTCATAAAAAAGTATTATTTTAAAAGTTAAAAGAGTGCTGTCCATCTCTGGCTTTTTAAGTTTTGGTAAGGGGCTTGTTGACTTTTAGTATTTGAACTTCGTTGGGGGGGGGGGGGGAATATGGAGGTAAACGCATGTTGTCCAGGCAGGTAGAGAGAGAGAGAGAGAGAGAGCAACCTCACTCTCAATCAATCAGTTGGTAATGAACCCACCACCACCAACTGCTTTAGTTACATATTTACAATAATTTATTGCGATACCACTAACTAATTCTCAGTTCTAAAAGGATCGCTCGTTCTATTCTTCATTGTATCAGCTAAAAACGATGAGATGGTCCTACAGAAAGGGAGGTAAAGCAATCAAGGATCCCATGTGGTCCTCCGTGTAAATGATTTGGGTACTGCTCAAGTTTGTTTAGAGGGAAAAAGAAAAGGGCTGTACAGGAGGCAAGGCAAGCACATGCTGCTGCTGCTGCAAAAGATGACCTCGCTACTAAGAGAATAAATTTGTTTTACATATGAATAGTTTCTAGGTTCGTTTAACCTTGTCATTAAAATTAATTCATGAATTTGATGAAAAATTGTACGGGCGCAACTGGGGAACGGGAAGAGCCCCGGCAAAAGGGGGACAATGGGCAGGAGATTGGCAGGACATTATGCTTTTGCCATAAGCGTTCATGACAGACATTAGGCAAAGTTTTCCCAGAAGGGGACGGTGGGTAACTCGTCCACAAGTTGGGCTAAGACAATGGGTAGGAGGAGATTAACTCAACTGCAATTATGTACATAAAGACTCAACATATACACACAGAGCAGATCATCACGTTTAACAACAACAACAACCCCACCCTTCCCCCCCGGGCCAAAAAAAGAAAAAAAAAAAGAGTTGAGTGGGGGAGGGGAACAATGCACATCTTGATTAAAATTATAATGAGTATTATATATATATTTATATATATTATATATTTTTTAAACATCTGCATTTATAATTATGCTTCTATATAATAGAACACAGACAGAATATTGTTTGAGCTTGATTATTGAATGCTAAAAATTATACAATTTAATTACATATTTATAATTCATTCTAATTAATACAACATTGGAAAAAAAAAATTTTAAAAAAAAAATTCTAAGTAAACACAACAGCAGAAACGCCCTCATTTTTGTTGTTTTTTTTTTTCACGTCCAACAGCAAGCGAAAGAACCCCCACTTCTCCAGGCGTAAACCCTAAAACCCAACCCTAACTCGGACACATGCCTTCCATTTGACCACCACCAATGCTCTAAAGTTAGCCCCTTACCCCACTCCTCGCGAATTCCCTCCCCCCTTCCCCCATTCTCCGCGACTTGCTCTATGTCCGGCGATGGCCCGGATGCGCCTCCGGTTCCTACCGGAGGTGGAAACGGCGTGCCGGAAGCGGGAGAGCCGGGGAAGCAAGCAACTCCCGCGGTTGTGCCGAGCCAGAGGCTGAGACTGAACCCGAACAAGGATCACAAGCCGGAGACCTACGAGGATCTGCAATTGGATTTCAGCCCTTCGGTGTTCAGCTCGTTGGAGCGGTACTTGCCGCCCAGCATGCTTAATGTCTGTAGAGACGATAAGGTTAAGTTCATGAGAGACATTCTTTTGAAGTACTTGCCCCACGGCGAGCGAACCAGAGTACGTTCTTGTATTCGAAATTCTCTGTTTCTTCTCTTTTCCTTCCATATATCTTAATTAACTTTTTTTTTTCTCAACGCTTTTCCTTGGCGAGAATCTGCGGGAAAGCTAAGGAAAGTGAATGCGATTCTCTGCTTTCCAATACCTCTTTAAAAATAAATTTCCATTCCTTCCTTCCTTCTATTTGTTATTTTTTCTTCATTTATTATTATTATTATTTAAGTTTTACTGTTGATATCGGGTCTGTTTACTCAACGATCGAATGCAAACGTAAGAGAGGCCGGGGATTTTTCCGCAGGTTTTTCCACCGGTGGTTGACATTGGTCAAATAAGCAAAATGCCCATGCTATTACCTTGCTTTGTGTTCTGATAATTGGTGTGGTAGTTATGTGTCGATTAAATATAAATTTAACGTGCATTGGTCTTCCTTTATTATTATTATTATTATTATTATTATTTAAAGTAATGCAATTTTCAGCAAATGATCACTTATGGGATCAGTTTTGGGTGGGACTTGATTATGTGGGTTGTCACTGGGGTTATGCTGTTCTTTTTTTTTTTTTTTAATGAAAATTATGAGGCATGATAGTTAAATTCTACAATTATAAAAGAAAGGATCACACGTCTTTCCTTTGAATTTTTGTGTTGCCATAGAGTGTGAAGTGCGTTTTATTTTATTTGAGTTGTACGACCTCACTATATAACATGGTTTGCAGTGAAAAAGGTTGTGGGTTGGAAATTTTACCTTTTTTAGGATGTGATTGTAGCATGCTCTGGGATATTTGGCAGGGTATGGTTGAATTATTTGAAAATTCCTTTTGTGCTATTAGTACATTTGACAATATTCTTTTTGGCACATTTTAACTTGATGGTTCTTCTTCTTAACCTCCTTTTACTGTTTGATTGAGGACTTTTGGGTATACATCTCTTGTATGCTAGCCAAATCCTGTTTCATTTTTATTTTCTCATCCTGCCTGGTTATTATTTTATCATATCTTTCTATAGCTTCATGCTTCTGTGAGAAAAGTTTGAAATCACCTGATTATCCAATTCTTTTGAAAATAACCAAGATGTGTACATATAGATACTTGCTGCCCCGTCTGAGGAAATTGAACCTGAAAAGCATATCCAGGGACTTGTTAATTCAACTAGGGAATTGGGCCTGGAGAGAAAAAGAGTGAGATATAGATCATTCAGGGTTATTTTTGACTTTCAATTTCTTGTTTTGAAATTCAGAAAACAAAGTCATCTGAGCTAATGATATATGGATGAAATGGTTACACAGTTATGAACAAGCATATTGGGATGAAAGATTTCAATTCATATCAAGCATCTATAAAATGTAATTAAAAGAAGGGACATTGTTGTTGATATGTAATTACACAGAAGTCCTTTGTGAACATTTATGAGTTCTAGTGTTTTCATTTGTCAGGCGCAGAGACACAGAGAATACAGGCAGAAGATAATAACACATTATCGGGTATGGAAAATGAAGACGTTTGGTCAACTTTTCTTCTTCCTTCTATTTCTGGCCCATCTTTTGTGGGGTGGAATGCCTCGAAGTTAAAATAGTGTAACAGTGTAAGAACTTGCCTTGACAGAATCATGGAAACATGAAAATGGTCATAATCATCAGTTGCTTTCTGTGAATAGGTATTCATCATTGCCCCCTTAGGTGCAGGCACTGCTTGTGAACAAAAGAGGCTTTCTTGTGAAGCTTTCCTTTTTCGTCACTAAAAGATATACCTTCATGGTAACATATGATGTTGCTTATGTTTTTGTTACCGAAAGAAGAAATTGTCATGACAGTTCAAATTACCTCCTGACAATGGGTTGGAGATCTCCTGGTATTAGGAAGGTACTGCAATCTCTAGAATTGAGCAGAAAGTATCTGATAGATGAGAACAAAAAGGTCTCTTATTGGGACATAGTTTGAGTATGGACACCCAGACTGATATTCTTGAGCTTCTCTACCTGCCCATTGATTTTTTTTTTCTCTATGGTGCCTAGCTTGTTGCTTGCAAGGAATGAAGCTTTTATTTGTTTAGAGATACACACACACATTTTAATGCTGCCATTGGATGAAAATATAGTCGTTTGATTGATGCACTTTGTGATATTTGAGCAGCCTTTAAATAGAGATCTGTACACAATGCATCCCACTGCATTCTTCATTCCATCCTTCATCAAGGCAGTGGCTGAGAATACCGAGGAAAGCTTTAGGAGTATAATCTCTGAGCCTTCTCCTGGTGTCTTTACATTTGAGATGCTGCAGCCACATTTTTGCGAACTACTATTAGAAGAGGTAACATCTGCTTGATTTGTTTATCAAAATTGGCATTGTAATAATAATAAAAAAAAATAGTTGCTTTCTTTTAAACATGCATATTTATAAATATTTTCTAGGTTGAAAATTTTGAAAAGTGGGTTGGTCAATCAAAGTTTCGCGTCATGAGACCAAACACAATGAACAAGTATGGTGCTGTTCTTGATGATTTTGGTCTTGAAACTATGCTGGACAAACTTATGGAAGGTTATATTCGTCCTCTATCTAAAGGTAATATATGTTTGCTTATTCTAATATTGGTTGATTCCATTGGTTTCATTAAACAAAATGCATGATCACATATTCATTTTCATGCTTACCTTTTCTTCCTATTGCAGTTTTCTTTCCTGAAGTTGGTGGATCAACTCTGGATTCTCATCACGGATTTATTGTTGAATATGGGTCAGAGAAGGATGTTGACTTAGGTAGGTGCTTTGTTTAATTCAATTTTTACCTGGTATATTTATGAAAATTTAGTTTTTCATTTTGAGTACAAGTCCCTTGTAGCTGCAGTGTGTGACATTTTATCTCAAGTACATGGCTTTTACGTCCTTGACAAAATTTTAATTTTGGTGTGGTTGACAGGTGATTGAGGCACATTGCTTTTTCACCCTTTTTTATGTGATGTAGGGATGATGTTATCCAACTTATCCTCATCTTTGTTCCATTATTGATTACTGTGGCTCTCCATGACTTTTTTGGACTAAAATTTGTGTGGATTAGGATTGTATTTTTTATGTCTATTTTGCCCATTCGCTTTATGATTGTTGGCTATAATGTGTGTGCTTTTGTTCAATGAACTTTTCTAGAGACTTGTTAGAATTGTATAAAAAAAAAACTCCAATCAACTCCTTAGAATTAGATGGAATTGGAATTTGAGCAACAGTCAAACTGTAAAATTGGAATTAGAATTCCACTCTGATTTTGTTGAGGTTGAGTTGAGGTCTGGAACTATTTATTAAATTAACATGAAGAAACAGATACAAGGGAGTTAAGTTGGAGTAATGTACTTCAATGGGTAATGGATTGTTTGGTTTGCACGATGACAAAAAAAAATTGGTGGTTTGCAAATAATGGGTATATGCACTAGAGTTCACTAGTTTACTAGTTTGAGTCATAGTAAGGTTGCATATATCTAGACTTTTCCCTGGATCCCATACTGTGGGAGCCTAGTACACTAGGATGTCCTTTTTATAAATGGTTTCTATAATAATTATGACAATAACACTGTGCTTTCTACTAGTTGCAGTGCTGTTAATGCAGATACACAACTTTCTTGATGATTTTTAGCATATAAACACTGCAACCAAAAAAAAAAAAAAAACAAGCATGCAATTTTCTTAATCTTGTTCCATGTTAATTTAAGGCCAAGAAGTCTAAATCGTAATGGTCTTATACTTGTAGGTTTTCATGTGGATGACTCGGAAGTGACTTTGAATGTTTGCTTGGGTAAGCAATTTTCTGGTGGTGAGTTGTTTTTTCGAGGCACACGATGTGATAAACATGTAAATACTGGAAGTCAGTTGGAGGTATGTTAGTCTTTGAGGTAATAGGCATCCTTAGGACTTGTTTGTTGTGGTTGGCAATTTCAGTTATTTGTTATATTTTTTAGAAGAAGAAACAAAAAACTTTTTTTATTATTATTATTTTGTTAAAAAGTCAAAAGCATTGTTTTGGAAAAACAAGAAATTGGAAAAACATCATTTCTCTAGAAATTTCCAGGGTCACTCAGTATTTCAGGTGATTCACTTTTTTTTTTTAATTCTCTCTATAATTTCTCTCTACACATCCTTTCTCTATTCACCTTTTCCCTCTCTATTATTTCTCTCCACTCTCTCTTTCTATCCTCTCTCTTTATCCTTTTTTCTATCATTTCTCTGTCTACTCCCTAATTCTTTTCCCTCCCCTCTTTCTCTGTCTACCCTTTCTCTCTACTCTTTCCCTCTCTATTCCACTCTCTACTATTTCTCTATGTAGAATTTTCTCTCTTTACTTTTGCACTATCCTTCTTCTCTCTTAATAAAGATCTTGTTAAGAAGAAAAAGAATCATTGGTAAGAAAAATAACTAGATAGTGACAATAGACAAAAAATAACAAAATTAGAATAGCAAACAAAAAATAACAAAAAACTAATCTTGTCAGCATGAATCAAGAGGTTCCATTATTGAGGGACATAGAGGTGTCAACAAAGAGCAGACATTTTTTGAGTTCCAAGCTTTGTGAAGGAATAGTTTTGTTAAGGATCTAGGGTTTGTTATGAATGTCTATAGTTTCTTATATAATAAGATCCTCGTTACCAATTTCAGGATATGTTTTGCAGCTTATATTTTAAATTCCGCTGTTGATTGACTTATAAGTTGTCTGAGAATGATGTAAACCCTGATATTCATGTACTTGTCTCCCTGGGTTCAATGGGTTCTTGTGAGGTAATGTCATATCAAAAAGACTGTATGGTGCTAGAGGGATATCATATCATTTTCTCTTTTTTTGTTTCTCTTACACTCTTTTTCCTGTATGTAGAGATAGAGAGAGAGGGTGGGGGAGGGTGAGGGGAGGATGATTGCTGTGCCAGATCTTAGAATGAAGACAAGCCTTCAACTAGCTGCAAACTCCATCCGTTGCCATCCATTTAATGTTCAATTTGGATTTACTGCCACTTGAATTATTGCAATGATGTGGCTGTATAATTTTTATGTCACAGTTGTGCAATTTGCTTTCTATATGGTTTTTCTGTTGTTCATTAATTTATAGGTGTCTACACTCTGCTCTTCATTATTTTTGTGTGGAAGCAGGAAATATTTGATTACTCTCATGTTCCTGGCCGAGCTGTGCTCCATCGCGGTCGTCACAGACATGGTGCCAGGGCTACCACATCTGGTCATAGGGTCAATCTACTCCTGTGGTGTAGAAGGTACTTGTCCTTTTCTGTTTGTTTGCTACTTCTAGCCATGTCCTTTAATAATGTTCCCTTATCATTTTGACTTCGAGCAGAAAGAGACAGTTTTCGGCTCATGTAAGCCATTTTTTAAAATTTTTATCATTGTTAATTTTATTGTAAAATTTTCCTTTTGGTATTTGTACTAGAATTAACATTGCCAATCGACTACTTGGTGTCGACTGTAGTGATTAATTCATGTTAAGCACTTCTGATCTTGGTAACTATAAGGCAAATTAGCTTCTGTTCTTTTTTTTTTTTTTTTTTCCAAACGAGTAATTCACTTTTGTTCTCTGTACAGTTCAGTCTTCAGAGAGATGAAAAAATATCAGAAGGATTTTTCTGGCTGGTGTGGGGAATGCTCTCGTGAGAAGAAAGAGAGACAACGATTATCAATTGCTGCCACAAAATCGGTAAGTTATGCATGTCCTTGTGCGTGCGCCTAGAGTATTCGGCAAAGATTGGTATCAACATAGATTCACACGCCCTGCGAAATGTTGGAGTGATGTAAAGAAATTGATATTTGTATAACTTTGACTGACTTCCTGCAGGAGCTTTTTGGGCAGGAAGCTGAACTCACAACGTGAGATGTTTCTGTCGCCATTACTCAGGTGACTCTGCGGTTACGTAGACCTGACTTCACTTTGATAACGTAGCGGTGGTGTTTGCTCACGGTAGACTTTTGAATTTAGTCCTCTCTTAAAGATGCCCTGTTTGTATGTACAAATTCTGTCAAGTGAATAACCTAGGCTGCAGCAGCATTATGGCTGAAATTTTGTAAAAAGGTTTAGTGCCAACCTCTTCTTGTATTTAGGGGAAATTCAGAAATGTGGGTGTTATTGCTATTGGTATTCAGCGGACATCTCTCTCATCTGGGCTTTGGCTCCAGGATCTTTGTTCAAAATGCTTTATCTGATCAATAAAAAATTGCGGAGTTCGTGTCAATAAGATTTAAAGGTGCTGCTTTTCCAGTCATATGCACGGTGCAATGCGAATTCAATTATTTATTTATTTAAAGCGCCTCGCCGTTTAAAGTGAAGGTTGCAAGAGATGGAGAGGTGAGAGAGAGAGCAAAAGAGGAGAGCGCTTTGAGGCGGAGGCGAAAGGGTGAGGCTGAGAGGGGATGAGAGAGAAGATAGGAAATCAACTTTTAAGCATGTCGTTTTGTAACGGGATTTAGGGCGACGTCATATGAAACTGTTTTTTTGGTGGTCTCCGGGAGAAACGCAAGAACGGCGCGTCGTCTTTAAAAATGAGAAGGGCATAAGCGTCAAATCATAAAATTATTTTATTTAACAAGTCCGTCTGGTCATTGGTGAAGTTAATTTTTTGGTGAAACAAAAGAAAAAAGTGATGTTATTTGAAAGAATAAAATATAGAGGCTTGAATTTTAATTTAAAAGTCCGCATCACAATTTCTTAAAAAAATATCTTTAATTATTATTATTATTATTGTCGAGATTGGTTTAGAAACAATTATCTTCTTCTTAATTAAGGTCGAAACATGATAGGCCGGGAATTAATTTGTTGTTCTTTTTTTTTCCCCTAAAAACAAAAGTAGTGGGAAATTAAAAAAAAAAATAAATAAATAACTGACTCCAAGGCGTGAAGGTTGCTGACCGCAAGTTGTAACTCCCCTAATTATCAGAAGTCAGAGCAAACTAGCTGTCCTGTTTGGGAGAAAGGAAAAGAAAATAAAAGAAACTTCTGGCGGATACGATTACGCATCCGCCGCCCGCTGCCTTTTATTCCAATCCTTTCATAATCTCTCTCATCCTCTCCGTCTGCTTCTCTATTTTCCGTAATCTCTCTCTCTCTCTCTCTCTCTCTCTCTCTCTCTCTCTCTCTCTCTCTCCCTTTATTTCAAATCTCTATGTGCGTGCGTGCGTGTAGACAATTGCTTTGGTTCCTCGAAATCGAGAATCTAGCGGTAGATAATTGTTTGGCAGGGTTTTTGTTTCCAGGTTTATTTTTCTGGCGCTTAATTCGACGAATCAGCCAATTGGAAAAGAAATTTGCGAGCGGCGATCTTAAAGGAGGGGGGTTTCTTTCTCCTTCTGCCATATTGCCCAACTTGTGTATCGAAAGTTAGGGTTAGGTTTTGTTTATATATTAAATGGAGCTCTACTTTTTTTCTCTAGTTTCTCCGGTTTGAAAGCAGGGTTTTTTTTTTTTACATATATTTTGTTTATGGGGTTACGTTGTTGAGGTCCCATTTGATTTCTGTAGCTCTCTTCAGCCAAGTGTTGTACAATCTACTGTTATTTCTCCATTGTTATTTTCTTTTCTATTTATTTGTTTTTTTTTTTCTCTTTGGATTTTGTGGAAAGTTCATTAGAAATATCATATATAATTCTGTGCCTAATATCCCCAATAAAAAAGAAAAAAAAAAGAGGAAAAAACATTAAAAAAAAACAACAATAATATTGCGACAATAACAAGAAATGGGGACCCCAGGATTAAGCAATCGAAATAATGGGCAGCAACAGAATGATCAATTGGGCATTTCACAGCCCATTTCATTGGGTGGACCAACGGAGTATGATGTGACAAAGACCCGTGAGCTTGAAAAGGTGTAATTTTTGGCTTTGGTTTGGTTTGTTTGTTTGTTTTTCTCTGCATTGCATATGCTTGAACTGATTATCTGCATGTGTTCAGGTTCTGCAAGAAGCCGGATTGTATGAGAGTAGAGAAGAAGCTGTTTGTAGAGAGGAAGTGCTGGGGAGGCTAGATCAGGTTTAAATTCAGTTTTCATAGCTTAGTTCATCTATACTTTTTAACACTTTTGTTCCTTGCAAATGAAAAATTATGGCTTGAAGTTCTTGTATACTCATGCATATATATACGAGATCTCTTTGGAATTCTAAGTTTGTTTACCCTTTTCTTAACGATGTTACATGGTGATGTACATGGAACAGATTGTGAAGAATTGGGTTAAAAAAGTTAGCCGCTCAAATGGATTGAATGAGCAGTTGGTGCAAGAAGCGAACGCCAAAATTTTCACTTTTGGTTCTTACCGTCTAGGGGTATGATGCTCTTCCTTTTACATGAAAAATGGTTATTGTCTATTTGATACTTCCATTTGCCACTGCATTCTTCTGTTTGATGACCATTCCCAGAGCATGCCAATTAAGATCAGGAAATGTGCCTTGGTTTGTCTATTGTTAAATGCATGATCATTTTAACAGAGCAAGAAGATTAATTTTAAGACCTATTTGTCACTCATGCAACTTGACATCGAGTGAATTTTCTTTTGGTGCATAGATGATTAGTTGTTCCTTTTGGACCTTTTTTTTTTCACCCTAGCTTTTTCCAGGGCTGAATAGGGATGAATTGGACAGCAGTTCGAATCAATTGGATTTCTAAGTCTAAGTATCATTTTTGTTTCAAACAAACCTTGATGGTAAAAGAATCCATCTTAATTGGTTTTGCCTAAAGTAACAGGATTGTGGATTGACAGGGATTTGGTGAAGGAGTCATGGTTTGACCATGAGAGCTAGCAACCATGCGATTTCATTTAAATAAAATAAAATAAAGGGGAGAGAGAGAGAGAGAGAGAGAGAGAGAGAGAGAAGGAGATTGCATAGATGGTGGGGAGGGCGAGGGGAGGAAACCTGCATTTGTGACTTGTGAGCAGCTCTATTGTTGATATGGAGGACAAGTAGACAAGGGAGAATATATGATCTCATGGAAAAGAAGGTTCCAATGCACCAAAGTCAAGCCTGAGAAAAAGTGCATTTGTGAACTTACTAGGCAGTGAGATTGAGGGAGGGGATAAGGAGGAACATTTCTGCCATGTTAACAACACTATCATCTAGACTCCATGGATTCCTTCAACTTTTAACTTGTTCTTTTGTTGTTTTCTCCATTATGTGATATTGTCCTACTGTTGACATACCTGGGCAGTGTGATGGGGGGGGTATTTTCCAACCTGTCAGATTAGTGGCATCAAGTACAGTACCAATATTGAATTTGCTTTATACAATGTCCATACCAAGGCTAATTTTCAGCAGTCTTCCATGACCTAGAATTTTTTCCACGATTTTTTTAATTTGGGAATGATATGCCTAAGGGATTGTATGAATTAGATCCTATGTTACATGTTTAGTCCATTAGATTGAATTTAGTGATTCTTTGTATTAAGTCTCTGGGTGTGTTATTGTATTCTTCTGGAACTAAGGAGGAAGTGAACATATTTTTATGCACTTATTGTAGAGTTGTCAGCACCATGTTTACTGAGAAACACAAGGAGATTGAAATGCACAATAATACATGCTATACATTATAGTATTTAAATGCATGTATATAGATTTATGTCTACCATTTTCATTTTACTTAACATCTGTGGAATGAGACAGAAACAAGATATTTCATGTTTTGTTTCAAGTATGATTTTCTTTTTCCTTTTCTGTAATGTCTTGTATCTTCTGTCATTTATTAGAAAGAAGAGCAAGGCTGCAAATTTGGACTTATTTTCATCTCATTCAAGTTAATGATTTCAAATATTTTGTTACTGTTTTTACTTTGCTATTATACATTTTCTTCCCTTTTTTTTGCCACTTCTAGGTGCATGGCCCTGGTGCAGATATAGACACCCTTTGTGTGGGACCTTTAGATGCAACAAGAGAAGTGCGATCAAATCTTACCAACTTATGGTGAAATAAATCTTATTTTACTTTATATAGGTTGCTTCCTAAATTTAAACTCCTCCTCCAATTGACTGCAGCAAGGATTTTTTGGTGAGCTACATGGAATATTGTCAGAGATGCCTGAAGTGACGGAGTTGCATCCTGTACCTGATGCACATGTTCCCGTGATGAGGTTTAAGTTGAAGGGGGTTTCTATAGACCTTCTTTATGCAAAGCTGGCTCTTCGGGTGATTCCTGAAGTAAGTGCAGCTTTAAGTTGACAATCGATTTGATACATGCTTGGTTATCATTTTCTATCTTGATCTCTTTTGCGATGTTAGGGAAGGCAATGGCATGGTTGACTTATTATTTGTTTCTTTCTGAAGTATAATAATGTATGCAACCTAAGATATTCTTGGTTTTTGCTTTTTTGGTACATGCAGAAGCCACATAGACAGTCTATTTCAAGGGAAGTTGGTTTTTGCTAGTAAAATCTTATTTTTTTGGTTCCCTTTGATGGAAACTGTGTCCTGTCTTGGCCTCTAGATGATAGGGAGTCCAGAACAAGGGAAGCGATTAAATTGGCATTGGTAGGAATTTGAGGGAGAAAGAAATCAGAACTTTGGCAGAATCTTCTAAACCAGTCTTGTGAAGACATGATGAAAGGCTAAGAAGCACAAGATTCTAACAGGCAATGAGAAAAATAAAGTGTTGTGACCATAGTTTTAAAACCTAGACCAGTCCCTGAGATGAGGGGCTGGCTTATTGGGTCACTAGTTTATCCAGTGATCCAGTGTTCAGACCAATGAGTCTATTCTTTTTGTTTTTTCAGTAATGAATATTGTTCACCATTAAAAAGCCAACTAGATATGATTAAAATAACAAGCTTCTTTCATGAATGCATATTAGTTGTACCATGTCTTGCTCTTGGGGGCATGCTATTTTTTTTCACCGCAATATTTGCTTTGCTCTCTTTTTAAGGTTTTAATCCAACCATTTGGAACAGAATCTAGATATTTCCCAAGACTCAATACTACAAAATGCAGATGAACAGACTGTTCGCAGTCTTAATGGCTGCAGAGTTACTGACCGGATTTTGCGTTTGGTGCCAGATATTCAGGTTGTGGAATATTTCTCAAAATTATCTTGCTTTAGGATTGTCTAATTTTGCTTGCTTTGTTCCACTATTTTCACCGTTTGTATTTTGTTCTGAACTGCAGAATTTTCGCACAACATTGCGATGCATGAGGTTTTGGGCAAAGCGTCGTGGTGTTTATTCAAATGTATGAGAAAAGTTTCCAATGGCAATGCAATGTTATGGTTCTCACCACTTGCTTTCTTGTTTAACAAGCATCTTTTGGTCTCTGATCTGTAGGTGTCAGGGTTTCTTGGTGGTATAAATTGGGCATTGCTTGTTGCTCGCATATGCCAGCTTTATCCTAATGCGCTTCCCAATATGTTAGTTTCTCGATTCTTTAGGGTATATACTCAGTGGCGTTGGCCAAATCCAGTCATGCTCTGTCACATAGAAGAAGGGTCCCTTGGTCTTCAGGTTTGGGATCCTAGAAGATATCCAAAAGACAGAAATCATTTGATGCCTATAATCACTCCTGCTTACCCTTGCATGAATTCTAGCTACAATGTCTCCTCAAGTACTCTGCGTATAATGTCAGTAGAGTTTCAGAGGGGGAATGAAATTTGTGAGGTGAGACTTGGTGACTTTTCTAATATCTTGTTTCTTTTGACTTAGAATGAACATACAGTTGTGGATCAATAGATAAAAGATCCATAGAAATATTGTCTCGACGAGTCTTTCATTTCAAATTTTGCTGCTATTGGAATCTGGGCTTGCATATTACATTGATTTTCCAATTATTTCCTGTTCTCAAATTTTGCTGTCATGCATTGTGCATGTGAGTTCTGATGTGTTCTACTCCCTTCCAGGCTATAGAGGCCAATAAGGCTGATTGGGATACCCTTTTTGAGCCTTTTTCATTCTTTGAGGCCTACAAGAATTATCTACAGATAGATATTACTGCAGAAAATGAAGATGACCTACGGCAGTGGAAAGGTTGGGTTGAATCTCGTTTACGCATGCTCACATTGAAGGTGATGTATCTCTGTAGTCTCTCCTTAGTTCCCCTTCTTGATTTCTCTGTGTGTGTTTTTGTGTATGTCTGTGTGTGTTTGAGAGAGTGTTAGTGTGTGTCTACTTCCATCCGCTTCCTTGATGTATTGTATACTAACTCCAGATGTTTGTTTGGCATGTAGATTGAATGGCACACATATAATATGCTCCAGTGTCATCCACACCCTGGTGAATTTATAGACAAGTCGAGACCTTTACAGTGCTTTTACTTTATGGGTTTGCAACTCAAACAAGGAGTTCCTGTAAGTGAAGGCAAACGGTTCAATATAAAGCCAACTGTTGATGAATTTGAGCACCATGTCAATGGGTACATGTCTCGGAAGGATGGAATGAAGATTCATGTAACCCATGTAAAACGGAAGAGCATACCAAACTTTGTTTTCCCTGGTGGTGTTCGTCCTTCCCGTCCATCAAAGTCAACTTGGGATGCTCAAAGGACTTTAGAAGCAAAGGTTCTAAATAATTATGGAGCAGATAAGTCATCTGAAACTAAAGGAGTTTCAGACAGATCTCATGGCAGTATGAAGAGAAAGCAGATGGAGGATGACATGGAAAATAACTTAAGAACGGATGCTTCATTTTCTTCCAGTGGGGAAGTTTATGAGGTCTGCCCTTCATTTGGCAATATTAGTTCTTCCATTGGAAGTGAACCTGGAAATGCAATTATATTTGGAGAGTCAAGGGGAGGAAAAGCAGAAAATACTATGATGGATAGCTTAAAGAAACCAAAGACATTTTCTGCTCAAAACAATGAGTATAATGGATCACCTGACAAAGTCGCATCCTCTGATAATAGTACACAAAGCTCTAAAGAGGCTGAAAAGCTTGCAATTGAAAAATTAATATCTGGTCCTTATGTTACTCGTCAAGCTACACGGCAAGAACTTGATGAGCTAGAAGATGACTTTGAACACAGAAATGAAGTAAAAAATTCCAGGGGAATAAATAAAGGTGGCCTAGTGGAATCTTCAACGGTAGACATGGCAGTGTCAACCTTAGCAAGTCAACCTGTAGCTGATCATGTGACGGCCATCAGCTGGGCTAGCCCCTCTACTTCTGTATGCCCTAATGGCAGCTTGGAGGAGCTCGAGGTCTTTTCTTGTGATTTTGTGACCTCCTGTTTAAGATTCTGCTTAATTCTTCTGAATTCACTCTCTTCACAGTATTTACTTTTGTGCTATACCTCCTATTTTTCTTTAATAAAAAACAGAAATTTTATTATTGGTATTTTAAGCATTGTAAATGGATGCTTCATTTCCTGTTTGTTGGTGAATTTGAAGAGCACAAAATCATGCAATAAACAATGCTCCCATTTTTAAGGTGTTGCGCTGAATTGAAAATTATATTATTCCAGTGGAGTGGGAGAGTTGATGGTAAATGAAAATTCTTAATTTGACCCTAATTAATATTTTGAGTAAAGGTTTGTTGAGTATGGAGAGCTAATAGTAAATGGAATGCCCTCTTCTAATGTTAAAGTGGAATGCCCTGTGTCTTGAAGTTAGCTTTTTTTTGTCACAATTTTGTTGTGCTTTTTTTTTGTCTTTTTGCTGCTAAACATTGCACTTTGTCTCATGCAAATTCAACAGTTCTCATCTTTTTGGCTCTTTTTTTTTTTTTGGTCGGTTTTATCTTTTGAAGCCTGCTGAACTCTCAGCACCATTGATCTCTTCTGCCGTACCTGTGGAACAAAAGAAGCCGCTTATCAGGTAATTTGCATTTTGGTGATGTCTTCTGCTGTACCATTGATCTCCTCCTACCATTATTATTATGTTTTCTTGTTTATTGTTATTAATTATCTGGGAAGCAACTACTGGAAAAGCTTATATGCCGCAAGTGAAGACTATTGGTTTTGAATATGTAACACTTTGTTTGGGAGCCTGGCTCATTAAGCCTTTGTTCATTGCAGGTTAAGTTTTACTTCCTTGGGCAAAAGGTCATGACAAAAAGCGCCACTTAAAATGGATGGTCAAGTGTCAAGGTGGACCAAAGGTGCCTGGAGGAATTCAGTTTCCTATGTATTGAGAATGAATGCGTTTCCTTGGCTTTAAATTGAATTATGGTTAATAAAATCTCAAGTTACCCTGTTTCCCCCCCCCCCCCCTTTGTTTTTTAGTTCTTTCGTTCCCCTCTTTTTATTTATTTATTTATTTTTAATTTCCTTTTAGTTATTGTTCTTCTTTTCCGTGCTTTCGTCTTTGTTGGGTGACAGTAAGACAATTCAAACGAAGTGACGATTTTTTTTGTTTTTTCTTCCCCCCGGTAAGAGGGGCAAGAAATTGAGGAAAGCGCATTCACATCCATTAGCAAGCTTAAATTGCTAGCAGAAGTCACGGGAGAAACAGGACATTTTTTCTGTTTAGAATGGAAAAATTGAAGGAGAAATAATTAATACGAAGCATTTTACGGGCTGCATGCAAGCAGTGAGTGCGCGTTTTTTCTTAGTTACAAAAGTGGCCAGGCAAGGGAAGAGCCACTTCATCATATGTAACAAAGTGTTGCAGCCACAAGGGGCGTCATCGTTTTCAAGACACAGAACATTGCACCGCAATTGGAACATGTTGAAATGGGGAGGAGGGGAGTTTAGACAAGACTCGATCTTATGGTTTGTTCTGAAGCTCAAATCATATAAAATAAATGACACGAAGACCATGCATGATCATGTTTATCTCATACCAGTCGGCTTAATTTGCATGGGCTAATCCCAAATGCCTGGCGAGCCGCCCAATTTGTAAGGATCGGGAGGGGCTCCGTGGGCTGGAATATCCAAGCGCATCGACACTAGCCTGTAACCAATTTGGTTATTGAAACATGAAATTAAACATATATTCGCGTTTTGATGCTGCTTACCTCTAAGCCGGTGGCTAGAGTCAGACAAAGCCAAGTCGCTCAGACTTTAAGAAAGCACTAGAGATATAAAGCTTGATCGAATCTTCCCCCCCCGGTGATCACTTAAATATCCCTACATCCCATCATCATCGTCATAATAATAATAATAATAATAACAACCAAGTCCAATTAGATTTTCCATTTATGAATATATTTTTTATAAAAAAAAAGGAAGAAAAACGAACGAACTTGGGATTGAAGCAAGGATAGTTCCATGCCTGCAGCTAGCTTTTGTCCTGTCTCATCTCAAAAGAAACAAGAAGGTAAGTAGAGTGAGAGAGGAGGATGGAGGAAGGGGGTTTAGATTATGTGCTGGTGCCATTGGGCCTGCTGGTGATGGGCATGTATCACAGTTGGCTTCTCCTGACCATTCTCCGACACCCCAGGCTTACCGTCGTTGGCATCAACGCTGAGTCCCGTCGCCAATGGATCCATGCCGTCATGGATGTCAGTTCCCTCTTCCTTTGTTTTGCTCTCCCCTTTTTTTCTAATTCTGATAATTCCCTTTAGTTGCCAACTGCTGCTACTGATAATTTGCTCCTCTTATTAGCGAATTCACTTTCAACTGTAGCTACTAGCTATATATGCTTAGGAGGGCCGTTTAGGTCCATCATAAATTTCCGTTCTTTACTTTCAATTGTTCTACCTGTTGAGATTTGCTCGTTTCTTTTTAAATTTAAGCCATCGAATTACTTTAGCAACGGATAATTTTTCGGTTTTATCTTGGAGGCGGAGCGTGTATCTTACAAAAGATTATGATTTATGAGCCTCTTTGCTTTAGATGACCAGTCGGTAGTGATCAACATATGATGATTTAGGACTGTCAGCAATTATTGTTAATATCTCTGATAGCTGATAAAATTTACATCAGTTAGTAAAGTTAGCTGATAACTATTAAGGAATAACTTGTGATCTTCAGAATTTTATTAGTGCTTATGTTCTGCTTTGTTATTAACTCCTTTCCACTTTCTATTGTCCGTAGACCACTTATGCCTGCTTCTCTATAATCTTATATTGTGCTGTTTCAGCATGAAAAGAAAAGAAAAGAAAAGAAAAGAAAAATTATATTCAGAATAATCCTTGCTATCCACTATTTCCTTATTGTTTCCCCCATCCCCTTATTTTTTTCTAGTGGTACTTTGAGACCCACAATATAGAAACATGTGCACTTATGATGATTGGTAAGATTATCAACTAAGTTTCCGCTTACATACCAGGTCTTGGTTTTTTTTCATGTTCATTATTGCTAGAATTAAGTTTTGGTATGGATCAATTGTTCATTAGAACATGGTGGGAATGTCTTTATTCATGCCTTCTTTCTGCTGTGCTCGGCAAAACTTGACTGTGAGCCTATAAATTTCTGTAGGTTTCCAAATATGAACAGTCGCAGAATTGTTTTATTGAATACGTCCTGATGACTTGCTGGTCCTAAAATAATTGATCGGAGATTGATGACATTCATAGGAAAGTCAATCCCAAGTCTTTAGACATAACTCCTAAGAGTGAGCCACATGAGAGAAAGTCAGGTGGATTGCAATTCCCTGCCAGTTGATGAGCTTTTTTGAGAACTTCTTATTTTACCTGGCTATACTTAAGAATAAACAATTACATTTTGAAAAGACCAGGCGTCGATTTGGTGCCAGAGGGCACTAATTTTAGGGAATAATTCTGTAGTTGGCACTCATAAGTCCAATACTGTTGTATTGATGAAAGCGGTGGCTGAAACATAGGATCATTTTCAAAGTTATGTTTACTTGCTATCTGGTGTTTGACAAAGTTGTTTCTCTCACTTATGGCAGTCTGTAATTAAGCATTCAGAGAGTAACTACCTACAAGTTATCACATAAAATGTGATTAAGTTCTTTTGTTGCAAACACAAGTAAATTTTGCATTGCTTGAATTGCATGCTATGAATCAAAAAAGATAAAAAAAAAAAAAAAAAACATTACCATGTGGAAAAGTTAACTAGAGAATTTCTTTTGTGAACCATAAACAAAGTACAATAAGGTACTCCCTTGGACTATTTCTCCTTGACAAACAACCACAGCCCCAATCCCATCCACTAGCGACTTAACCAACATTCATCATCCCAAAGAAAACCATTGTTTAAACTTTACTCTCTTGCTTTTGTGTTGCAGTACTTGTTATTATGCCTTCAGTAAGTGAAGAAACTTAATCTAGATCCAAATGGCACAAAACTGAGTATCAAATTTTCCGCCAAGCTCATTCATGACTCAAAATGAGACTAGTTGTACCACGGAGTTAGTGTTCTTTATGTGCTTGCTCAAATTTTTATTTTATACTGCTTTTTTTTTTTTTCCAGGATCCCCTGAAGAATGGTGTTTTGGCTGTTCAAACGCTACGTAACAACATTATGGCATCTACAGTTTTGGCAACAACTGCAATCACCCTAAGCTCACTGATCAGTGTTTTTGTGAGCAGCACATCAAGCTCTGAAAACACGACATCACAGCTTGTTTATGGTAACAAGAGTGCCTTGGTTGCTTCAATCAAGTACTTCTCAATTTTGCTGTGCTTTCTTGTTGCCTTCCTATGTAATGTGCAGTCTATTAGATATTATGCCCACGTTAGCTTCTTGGCCACCGTGCCTTCGTCAATGGCCGCCAATAAGGATTGCATAGAGTACGTCGCAAGAAACTTGAACCGCGGAAGTTTCTTTTGGTCCCTTGGATTGCGAGCTTTCTATCTTTCATTCCCGCTGTTTCTGTGGACCTTTGGGCCGATACCCATGTTTATTTGTTGCTGCATAATGTCAACCATCCTCTATTTCTTGGATACAACCACAAGTTTTACACGACTTCTTCATGAACAGTCGTTCAGAGGAGAAATGAATACCCAGTACGTTGAGTCAGCCGGTGATTTCTCACCGGTGCCTCTTCATAGAGAACGTACCGATGCTCACTAATCCCAAGCACTCTAAGCTATCAACTAGAGGGATGGCCTAATTCAAGCAGCTACTCTGCCACTAGACTAAGTGACCGGTGGTTTACTTGTAAACGTCATTTTGTTGGGTTAAACCCTTTTATTTTATGCTGTTGTTTTTGACATTTTGTCGTACTGTCTTTGTTGCTGCTTATTATGTTGGGTGAGGAGGGAGCATTGCCTTTAGGTGGAGAGAGAGAGAGAGAGAGAGAGAGAGAGAGAGGTAGAGGAGAGAAGGTATAGAGAAGGGAAGGGGGTACAAGTGTGAAGAAAGTGTTGATTTTTAATAGCTATATAGACGAACTTTTGAATGAGTTATTGACCCATTGATTTTGCTTCTATTTTACACTTATTTTATTTATTAAATAAAATTTGAAATGAGTTTCAAGTTATTGTTTATGTATATAAATATATGAATTCAAGTGTGCTTAATCGAATTTTCGTTGAGTAGTAGTCAATGAACTCTTGGCAGATGTATCGGTTGGTTTGCACTTCAACATGTTAGAGAGGTTCAACAGGTTGGGTTTCAAAAAATGGAACAATGCATGATGAATCTATTGATGGACACTCACGTCGTCGATTAAGATTGTTGTTTTTTTTTTTTTTCTTTTCATTTCATTTTAGTTTTCGCTGGTGTTTGCATCAAATTATCAAAATTGCTCTCTCTCTCTCTCTCTCTCTCTCTTTCCTTCCCTTCCTCCCCACCCCGTTGTTTTTTGATATGAATTATGTGCTTTAGGTTTTCTCGTCAGCAGTTAGATTACGAAATTGTGTTATGATACCCATTTTTTATTATTATTTGATTGTATTTTTTAATATTTATTGTGAATTTTTCAATTGTAAAATTATGTTATAGTTACTTTGCTTTTTGATTATCACTGTATACAAAATTAAATCGTAAATTTTCGCAACTAAAAATGACTTACACACAGTACAATTGCGAATAATCTTATATGCGGGTATATATTTTTCCCCATTTTGCAACCTTGATCTAATCTCTAAGGAATGATTTTCATGCCAACCATCCATAAGATTTTTCACCATCTTGGAACTGTCTACACTAAATGATAATGAAAAAATAAAGTGATGAATTACCGTCACTGTCAGAGCCAATAAGTCGGAGACTTATCGTCGACAACCGTACTCGTTTGCAGCCGACCGCCATGGGGCCACCAGGTGGGGGTGGCTGTGTCAGTTAAGACTAATAAGCACTGTGCCTCTTGTCCATTGTCACAAATGGCAAGTTGGCAATTGGCTGTAAAGCATCATACCATGTGGAAAAATATTTATCCTAGGAAAAAATATTAAGTGGTAAATTTTACAATGTTGCATTTAATTAATAATATATATATATAAAACAATGATATTGATAGATGTATTTAATACGTTTTGATTTGATTAGTTTCAAGTGGATGTGGTATTCATATGATATGATATGATATTATTATTTGTGAAATTTTATTAAATAAATAATACTATTATTCTAAAAGCTTAGATACAATATTCATGAGATTATATTAGCAGGTCCGATTCACCAAAGTATGGGGGCATTGCCCAGCATGTCATGGCAAATTTTGTGATTCTTTATGACTTGCATGTTAAATTAATTTACATGAGTGGCCTATGTCATTTAAAGTATGACTCAAAATAAAAGGCTTAATATGATGGTCGGTTAGGCATAACGGTAATTTGGGTCATCGGGTTTAAAATCTCTCCACTCTCCCTATTAAGAATAAACGTTACAGGAAGAGGAGTATCTTCCTATTAAGAATAATCGTTACAGGAAAAGGAGTATCTTCCCATTTAAGATAATTATTGCAGAAAAGTAGGATCTTCCTATTTAAGGTAACGGTTACAGGAAAGGAATATGTGTATATATATCTTCCCCTATTAAGAATAACCGTTACAGGAAAAGAAATATCTTTTCATTTAAGATAATTATTACAGAAAGAGAGAATCTTCCTATTTAAGGTAACGGTTACAGGAAAGGAAGATGTGTATATATATATATATATATGCTATTACAGACCTTTTCTAGAGCTCAACCATCAGAGAGAGAAAATGTAAAGAAAAGAAAGGGGAAAGAGTAGGAGAAAAGAGAGAAGCGTTCAGGAACGAAACAGAAGAGGCTTCCCATCTCCACTGCGGGACATCAGCATAATGGACAACGGTATGTTGATTTCAATTACAGTTTTATTGCTAGTATTCGCATAAAGAAAGATCCTGCAATATATAAAATAAGAATTTCAGAAAGAGAAATTCTAGAAAATTCCAACATTGCAAAGTTGGATATATATATATATACATACCACTGGAATATTAGATCGCAGCAAGTTCATAGAGAAGGCAACTGCACTGGGGTGAGGATTGGCTTTTGCTTCGACTCAAAAAGCATTGGTGTCACAAAGCCTCCCGGGGGGGCCGCGGGGGCACCATCCAGGGTGATGCAAAATCCTTTTCTTTTAGAAGAAGAAGAAGAAGACATTGCAGGTACCCCGTCTGCCCAGGGCTGTGGCTCAACAGTGACCCATCCTACTAACTAAAATAAATAATAATAAGAATAAGAATAAAAACTATTCGCATCCTATGTTGCCAAATGCAACCTCTAAGTATTGAATCTCTTTTGATTCACTTTGATGCAGAAAATTACATATACTTGTAAGGGCGGCAGTCCAATTATGGAGGGGTTCCCCACATACTCAGCATCTGGCCAAAAGTATCCCTTCACACTCGCTCAAGTCTTTTTCAAAAATAAAAAATAAAAAATAAAAATTCGGCCATTCTTTTTGTTCTCCGTTGGGATTTTCATTCATCCATCCAAAAAAAAAAAAAAAATTTAAACTAACCCCTCTTAACCAAAATTCTTTTTAAGAGACAGAACCAAATATTTTAGATTTGAAAGTAAATCAGAGATCTCTATCTATAAATGAATTTACGGAAGAATACACCGAAAGAAGTGACAGTTGCTTTGAAATTTTGTTTTACTTGCATTAGTCAGCGATTAATTAATTGTTCGTAGTTGTCAGGTAGAAGAGAACGATCATACAATCAATGAAAAAACGAGTAGGTCAAACTATCATAGAATGATCTCTCCCGCTGCAATTTGTGCCATTGACCAAAAAAAAATTTTTTAAATTTTTTTGCAACAGTAAGTATACATTAATGTTAATTAAGTGTTGGCTATACAAAATTGTACCTTCAGCCTTAAAAGCAAAGAAGTAAATAACCTTCGAAATAAGGCTAAATAACGTTGAATAGAAATCCCAACAACAACAAAAAAAATCACACCCACGCCACAAAATTCATGCACTTCGACTCTCCCTCTCTCCTATTTTGTCAGTACATTTCATCAATAATAATAATAATAATAATAATTAAAAAAAATTACATTCAACACTGTCAAAAAGATGATAAAATCTAATCCGAAATTTTGTCATTAATATTTCCGAACTCTCTCTCTCTCTCTCTCTCTCTCTCTCTCTCTCTCTCAATATTTAAGCGAAATGTTGCCGACTGGGGCCACTGACTCTGTAGCTTTGGTTGGAATTTCTTGGTTCTCTACGGCATTTCCTTATTCGTCGTCAGTACAAATGTGGGACTTGATGTGATTAGAAGATTAATGATGGTGGGTTAGTTATAATTTGACTGTGGATATTTTCCGTGTAGGTTAGGTTCCCCTAAGATGTTGGAAGATTTTGTCCTCCCTGCACTCCGTTTCCGTCCATACATGCCTATGCTTGGTGGATGCATTACCCACCCACCTACCCTACATCTCTTTAAGTTTTTTTCTTCTTCTTCTTTTTTCTCCCCCAACATAAATTCTTCCCCTTCAAAAATAGACGAAAATATTATAAGGAGATACAAATTAATTCTTTTATTTTTTATAACTTCTTGTACATTGCATATAGTACTTACATCCTAACTTTTTGAATTTTGAGTGAACATGTTCATTCATTTTTTTTTTAAAAAAAATTATATATATATTTTAATGATTCTACCTTTTTTAAATGTACGGAGTCCACAGCTCACTTCGCCCCCATTCCTTTGGGTCCCATTATACTATTAGAATTGAGAAGTTATTTTGGATCGTTTCTCGTCTGCGTCCCCCCTCCAATTCCTTGCGTGACCCTCTTTCCTGTTTTCTTTTCCTGCGATTCTGTGGATGATCTTTCCCCTTTTGGGTTCTCTTCTTCTTCTTCTTCTTCTTCTTCTTCTGTTTTAAGACTACATTTACATATCAAGCCCACTGAATATATCATTGACAACGAGGATGGCGAAAGCGATGCATTATCTTTGAAAAAATTTAAATCTATGAGAATTGAGAGAATTACTATGTCTAGTAACTCCTTTTCTTATCATAAATAATGTTTTTAATTAATAACTCATTGGGATCTCCATGGAGTTTTGGACTACATAATAAGAGGGCTTGTCTTTTTATATTTCTTTAGTCATTCATTCACGCACAGGATTTCCATCCTAAAGCCTAATCACCAAAACTTCATGTACGGATGGTTAGGTGATGAATTTTTCTTTCAATCCATTTTGGACATTTATAGAACCAAAACAAAAAAAAATAATAATAAATGAACACAAACTCATAAATATATAATCATAATTATTAATGATGACAAATTCATTTATATATAACATTAAATAATGATTATTTTTAATAATTGTAAATTTGTATTTATCTTATTCATTTATTAATATTCTTATAATGAAACTCTTGTGAAAGTACACAAAAATGGACACTTCACTTCTTTTCTCATAGCTTCTAGACCATATTATAGGATTTGAACATGAAACCCTAAGAAAAAAAAAAGAAAAAAGAAAAAAGTCAGAAGATTGAACTTGCTACAGAGAGAGAGATACTTCTATATCTCTCGGACAGTTTTCTGCTTGTCATTGCACACTTGGCCGCTGGAGGTTTGACCCATTGGCTTCCCATTAAGTAACAGAAGAGATCAAGAATGCAAGCATTTAAAAGAGACAGAACAAGATCATATCTCAATTACAACTACGGTATTAAATAGTAGACTGCCAAGGAACAGTCTACTTGCATTAATCTTAATCCCCACAAACGCAATTGCAGTATTACTCTTTATTTAGAATCTTGTTCACAATCAATTACTGTCAATTATATGAATGGTGGGCATAAAATGTGGTCGTGGAAGTTACCCACAGCCACATGTAGCAATGCTGCAGTTCGTAACCTACACAGATTTGACACATTGTTAATATGTCACCAACACCATTCGATAAACGCATATTATTTTTAACTCCGATATTGTTGTTAATATAATTGCACATCTTATATTTGATAATTTTCACTTGTTGCCTAATATATTTTTTATATGTTCGTGTTTATATTTTTGTTTATCATTGTTAATTATAAATTGTAGTAAGTATTTGAATTTTTTGCCGTTATCATACTTTTAAAATCATTGGTTACACATTTATTGCCATTGGATGTATATTGTCACCGTCATTGATGTTATTACAAGTCCAAAAATATGTGTGTATGTGACATTTTCCTTCCTAGCTCAATGTGTCAATATGTGTAGCTTGAGATTCTAAGGAGATGAAAAGGGTTTTCCGCTAATTCTTAGAACAAAAGACATCCGACCAAACCAAAAGCAAAAGAATGGTTTCGTTTCTTTCTCGTACTTCTAAAATTGTTGCATGAGTTTCATAAGATAACCAGAAGGCACTAGTAATGCAGTGCCTGAAAATAATATCTCTAAGAAAAAAGTTGGAAGACATTTCCCATTTCCATTCTTGATTCTTCAAATTGATCGAACAAGGAATGTCACCAAACACAAGTCATTCAATGGAAATAGAGAAAAAGAAAATAAAAGAAATCCATTTGCAACAGCCAGAACAATAAATACCATTGACAATTGAAGCAACATCAGATACAACATGATTTTCTAGGCCTCTACATCTTTATCATTTTCTCTTTGTAAATCATTGTGCTGACTAAATGCTATATTATCCGTAATTAAATTTCTGCAACTCTCTCATCTTTTACAATTAGAAGCATGGAAAACCATCCTGCATTCGTGGATATGATTGCAAGGAATACCAAGAAATCTAGTGGAAAAGTTTTGCAAACACAAAAAAGATAATAAAGAGTGACAACAATGATAAAAAGTAAAGTCCATCTCATAATCTACCTATTTTAAACAGGTATACTTCAATTTGAAATGTTGAACAATATCAAAATGTGGGAAAGACATACGAATAAAGCGTAGAACATGTACAAGCCTATTTGTGGTCTCAACCAATTAATCCTCAGGACAAGTTTCAGCATGAGACAATATCCCATTCAACCATGCATAATGACATCTTAACGCGTATTAAAAAAAAATTGAAACTAATGCTAGACCCTAGTTAAATAAATTGTACTGCTTGATCTTAATTACTCCAAAATAATGCAAAATGGAGGCAAGGGAGCAGATATATATATATATATATATATTTTAGGGTGGAGGGGGATTCAATTAATGTTGCTTACCCAAAGTCTCCCCATTTTCTGTCATTTGAAGGAACCATTCTTGACTTCTTGTCCTACTTTAGACACGGCTTGTTGGTCTTATGTATGAATATGTCGTTGACTATATTCATTGCTCATTCCCTTCATGTCCCTTCTTCCACAAATCATGTGGTCCTTGTGGTGCCTACTGCTTTTAGGAATTACTTTGATCCCCATTTCTAAGAATAGCACCAGAATGTTATCAGACTCATTATCCCCTTGTCTAATTGGAGTTATGGAGAAACTACAACAATATACACAGAATTCACCGACTAAAACACAAAGTAAACACTAAAATAAAATTGAGTAGTTAAGCTCTTAGTCCCACTACTAGGGGGTGAACCTAAAAAAGAATTAAAACTATACAAAGTCACTCAAGACCAAGATAATGCAATATCTAGCAATTTAGAATAGTTAGGGAATAAAGCGCAGTTGGAGGAACTACTATTTGATTTGAGAAAGTAATTGAAGCAAAACCCCTCAAGCTAACTGTAATGAGGAACACAAAGTAATTAACAAATCTAGATTTAACATGAACTTAATATGAGATCAAATAAAGAGAATCATACCTAATTGAAAAAATGTGAAATGCAGAAGAACAACCTCCTATCAAATGAGGCCGATTGCAGAGCACATTCTAGGCATAGCCACGGGAGCAAATAAGAACCTCATCAGTTTTCAACCATCGAGTACACTTTTCGCTTAGCTCCATGATCCCGAACACTTGTGCCGCTTTCAGAATTCCAACTGCAAATTACCAGACTCAAAAGCAGAATCATGTCAACTCTCTTTAATTATGAGTTTTGGTCATGTACTTTTAATCAACAAAAAGCCTAAAGAAGAAGAAGAAGAAGAAGAAGAAGAAGAAGAAGAAGAAGAAGCCAAACACTTGCGCTGCTTTCAGCAATCTAACTGCAAATTACAGACTCAAAAGCAGCATCATGTCAACTATCTTTGATTATGAGTGCTTGTCATATACTCTTGATGAAGGCAAAGCCTAGCAACAAGGAGAAGGAGAACAAGAAGAAGAAGAAGGCTAAAGGTGATGACAGAAGCATAGAGAGCACAAAGGAGTGAGATGCAGAATCCAAAAATTGCACATCATCATCTGTGCTCTCTATCTTCTGTCAACGGCATCAGCAGTGCTTCCTCCCCCTCTCCCCAAGTCCCTAATCCCCTATTCTCCAAATGGTATTTTTATTTTAAACAAATAACTGCCTAGCTTTTTCTGCGCATAGCTTTTTCTGCCTTCTGATTTGATAACTGGAATAGGATTGATTACAAAGGAGAGCCTTTTTTTTTTTTATCCCTTTGGACAGAAATATTTACAAGGGACAGTTTCTTTAAAAGGAAAGGAAGCAACTTTGGAGATAAAGTGTAGAGACACGGAAGAGTTTTTATTGAATGACCTGTTCAGCGGCACCCAGCAGCCTGTGTTTAAAAAGATGGACGCCCACTGAAAGTCAAGATAAGGTCGTAGGGTACATGGTTTTTAAGGCTCTGTCTACGGTCATATGTAGGCTGCTACTGCTTCTTGTTGTCTGCTGTTGTACTATTTATTATCCAACCAATCCTCACGAGATAAAAAAAAAAAGAAAAAAACAGTAAAGTAATTTCCCAGCACGATGGTTGAAACCTCCCAGCAACCCTAAAACGGTACCTTCCACAACTTTACCATGCAGGTATGCCAATCAGTGAAAATTCCCACTTTTTGACAGCCGACACAATAAAAAAATAATTTAAAAAAAAAACCATTAAAAAAGGATTGGATTATCCTGGTAATGTGATGTGTCTCGTTTGCAAATTACTTGGCAATTTTTTTTTCTATTAAAAAAATTTTATGGGTTAGATAAAAAAAAGTAATTTTTAATTTTTATAAATTTCATATTTTGTTTCAAAATTAGAAATTAAGATATGGAAGATAGGATTTTAAGTTCTTTTAACTGTTGGAATATCCTGAGGATAAAATGGAAAATTTACTTTTTGATTACCAGTCATATTAGGTTTTGAGCAGTTAAGGCATAATGGAGAGGCAATTCATGGATGATGATAGTTTAGTTTGTTTTCATTTCAAAGAATTTGCGAGGTATAAGCAAACCAACCAACAGGTTGGAATTGATCTCTGCTGTTAGTAAAACTGATCTCATAATCTCTCTCTTTTTTAATTTTTAATTTTTTTTTTTGGAACATTCATAATCTCATTTTCAGGTACCAGAGGTTGAATAATTCAGCAATAAATGGGGGTACCGCATGACATCTATTTACGTACTCAAAACTAAATTTCATTAGCACAGATTTTCCAGCATATGCATCCCATGTGCATTAGGATTTCGGCAAATCTTGTGGCATCATTCTTCAAAGAAATACCCTCTTACCATCTTCATCCAGATATTCAGGCAAGTTGTTGTGATTCACATCTTGTGACTAGTCAACAAAGTGGTTTTTCAGCCCACCAACAGACTAAAGGTATATGGATAAGGCTTTCAAGTAGTCGACACAAGAGAAAATGAAAATTCATGCATGTGGACAAACATGATTCTGGGGCGTAAACACATAATGCGACATGCTTGAAAAGGGTTCCTGTAAACAGAGCCACCCCTTTGAAATGAAAACCACTCTGTCCTTTGAAAGTATTGATACAGCCAGAACAGATGGCGACTGATGGAATAATATTATACCTTTATGGTCTTCGTCATTAGTTATAGCCATCTATCAAATTACTGCATTATGTACAAACCCCGATTATAACAGCGAGACATTATATTTAACGTGGGTCTTTTGGTCATCAGAAAGCATGCCTCCATGTATGATTTCCATTATATATTTTTTTATCAATACGGTACAAAAGTTCTTCTTGCGTCCGGTCTTCTTTTTGTTGGGCTAAAATGGGCACACTCAAGGACATAGGAATAAAAGATTAAATTAGAAGACCTGTGTATTGCCTTTGAATCTGTTCCCTTTTCTTTATGAGAATCTTTTTCTTTCTCGAATCCTTTAAAATATCATGTTCTAATCAATAAGGTGTATATATGCAAGAATTTTTCATAATCATATTAAATCGTAGATAAAAACAATTTTTGTACGAATAATTTTTTATTTTTTTTTTTAAAAACACTCGCATAGAGTGAGTTGTATTTAAAGTACAAATAAGCTTAGCTAGTAGCATGGACTATCAAATTCAGGCTACTGAATCTATGTGATGGATCTTACCCTACTTGGCTAAAACACCTGCAAAATAATTACACTTGTGATATTAAAAAACGAAAGAAACTCGGACCATTACTTTATTGCTGATGTTGTAGTGAATTGATATGAATTTTCAGTATATTCTCTTCTTATTGTTCAACAATGCAACCACCATACGGAAGTCCCTTTTAATAATCAGCAAAACTCCACCATCTCATTCCAATAACTCCACAATTCTACCTCCTCCTCGATTACAAATAGTTTGGTCTGGTTAATACCAGTGACCTTAGTAACCTTGGAAAACATCATTTGACTTTTCCTTCGTTTTCTTGCAGTACACCTCCCATACATTTTACTAATATTTTACTTAGTCTTAACTAACCCTTTAAAATACTTTACTTTTTTTTTTTTTAACTTAGTCTTAATTAATAAAAAAATAACATTTCGTATTGTTAAAATCTAAAAATTTGATATGGTTTATATTATTTATAAATTTTTTTACTTACAACTTTTAGTTGCAATTGGGCGTGAGATTTCTAAAAATTATTTGACATAATATCTCTGTCATTGTCACTTGACGGTTTAATTCCTTTTAATTGTTGGGTTTAGCTTATTCATTTCAATTTCATTTGATTTTATTGTATCAGATACTAATCAAATTTAACCATATTAAGAGAATGTGTTAAAAAAATTAATATTTCATGTCGCTGAAATATAAAGACAATATAATTTATAACATTTAATTTTTTATTATTCATAAATTTAAATTTCTAAATGAATATAAAATTTTAAGAAATTATTTGACAATCAATTACACCTCCTTGTCTCATTGTTCGAACTATGGATGTGGCATTCCCAATATATTTCTAGCGAAAAGGCAGAAATTCATTGACAGTTGACTAAAAGTCCTGTGCCTGTAGCGCAACAGATGAGTTACTTCTTAGGAGGAACTTCTGGTCCGACTGCTGTAGGATGTAATGACTTTTGGAAATGAGAAAAGGAAGGTCATTATGACTTTTTGTCTCCACCATGCCAAAACAATATCAGCTATAACTAAATCTGGATGCATATACTTTACAGTTTTTGTATATATGGGAACTTATAATTGATGAACCAAACCATAATAAAATAGAGAATAATTTTACATAATTATATATCCGAACTGTTCTTGAAATGACGCCTTTTGTTCCCTGCAAGGTCTGGAACTCTGACTCGGGCACTTTGGACCACTAGCCAAAGTGTGGAGATGACCCATTTCCTCAGAGCAATTACAACTTTCAAATGTTCCGATGGGTTACATTAATAAATTCCAGATTCAACTTTGGTCCACTCGAATCTGATACATGAAGATTAGGAAGCACAACACTACACTTCAATGCCAATTTACCAGAACGAAGAGGATGGACAATTGTGTGGATAATCGCATGGAGAAGACACGTCAAAGATGGACATGTCATGATCGCCACTTACGGTATTTTCAAACGGCACTTGATTTTAAGGCCGAGACAGCAATCCTGTGTCCGTCCTTCGGCGAGATGCTGCCAAGTTCTGTAAAAACAAAACACAAGGTTAGTGCCATTTACCTTTCCTATTCTCCTACTATGCATAAATGTGTCCTTATCATAAGTTTATGAGAGAGGGAGGGAGAGAGAGGGAGAGAGAAAGCGATCTTTATGCCACTTGTAAAGTTGCAATTGGCCAAGAAGCAGGAACAAGAAAAGGAAGATTCAACGCAACCCTCAACACACGTCCCTTATCTTTAATTCCGTATGCTTGCCTCCTTGCCATTTGCCTGTCCACATCGCACTAACTGAAAAGTGACAGAAACTTAAAATGGGGCGGTGGATTTCTATCATACGGGTTTCCATTCGGTGAGACCGTTAGACACGTGTTAGAACCCCAGGTTACCCTATTCCATTTGTAAGCGATCTGATTGGCCCATGGACAGTAAAAATCTTGGACACCTGGACGGGCCAACGTTTCGGCCTTTCCACTTTTTAAAAGTTTTGTTCTTTTTAATATTAGTATTTTATCAATTTACTGGAGAGGAAGTGTGTGTGGATGGGATCATTTTGCCGTTTTTGGGCACCGGATTTTTTTTTTTTTTAAGGCTGTCGGAAGTGAGTTGGAACGGTGTAAAAACGAGGAATCAAATAATATAGCGTGTGACCCGACAACAAAACAAAATAGTTGGATGCTTAACTTTAATAATCAAGGTTTGAATCTCACTACCTACATAATCAAGAGAAAATTAGTCTAATGACTGCAAATCACAAAACTTGAATGTAAGATATAAAATTTTACTAAACAGAAAAAAAAAAAAAAAAAGAAGGTCAAATCATACACCTCAATCTAGTGTTGATTTCTTCCCATTAATCTAAGGAACAAGAAGCCAACCCAAAAAGTGTACAAAACTCCCCTGGCAGGTAAGTCCCTATGTAAATCCAAAAATGCACTTACAAAGAAGCCCTCGCCCAGAAAGCTTTCAGCCCCATTAATCGATTAATTGTACTCAACAATTCCAACTTTTACAAGTTACTAAATTTTGTTTACGATGAATTCGCCAGAAAGGACTAATAATTAGATGAAATTGGGAAAATAATGATGTACAAAGCGGGTGACAAAAAATAAATAAATAATTTTTTTTTTGTTTGTTTAGCTAGAAACATTGATGCCAATTATCTCCTACCAAGTAACTCTTAAGCAAAATAAAAAATAAAAAATAAAAAAGCTCTAGCGAGTTTTAGTTTATTTATTTATTTATTTATTTTCATTGTTGTTGGATTACAATCCAAACATGGTATGCAATAATTCGGTAGGAAGCAAATTTTAATGAATCGAAGAAGACATTTCAGCCCAATCAATCCTCTACAGACAGCGATAAAATAAACGCAGGCTATCGTTTTAAGGGGTCCGGACTATCCTTGCATAGAATATATTCATTTAGATGACATTATTACAACCATTAACTGTGCGTTTATGATTTTTGTTGTTAATTGTGTTTTACGTACGCAATGATTACGAATATACGGCATAATATGCTTTATAACGTCGTTGGGCAATTCACATCCATATCCAACATTTTTTTTTT
>JAHLGO010000001.1:4409883-4434002 GCA_020615895.1 Ceriops decandra
ATTAGCTAACTATTAGCTTAGCGTCATTGCTGGAATGCTTCGTGTATGACATACTCGTTTGTTGTTGTTTTTTTTCTCTTTCTTTTTCTTTTTTGATAGGTTAATGTTGAATTAATATATGGTAAGTACGTTTTTCCATTCGACATTTTGTGTTTATGTTAATTGGCTCGAAGTGAAACTTGAACTTGAAAAATGGCAGTACCAAGCTATGATCCTTTCATTGACAGTGACATCGTACAAGCTTGAGTTTTTGCGGTTGTGACCATAAGAAAAATGGCAGAATTGAACGAGCCATGAGCATTGGAAATATCGAGGCTTATCACAGTACATATCATAAATCTACAAACCTAGTGGTTTAAGAGAATTTCTCCCAAGTTTGCCAATCAACTAATTTCACGTCAAGATCTCACCCACAAATTTAGGCCTGTGTAACCGGCTTGTTTTGAAGAAGCCTTCGGATTGGGAATCTGCCCCATGAGCAATAAGTTATCACCATTGTTCACGTATGCCAAACGTTCAGCAAAACAAAGCATCATCCGAACATATGCATCTCTAAACCTCCTCAAGAAATTGATGGCCAGTATCACTTTGGGTCGCAGTTTCGGCACCGTAATCTTCCTGTACCTCCATTGGCCTCCGGCTCTCACCCTTTTCTTGCCATTCAGCCTCCGATATAGTCTTCTTTTTCTGCACCTCTTCAGGCTTGCACCAAATGTAGTAGTCCATGTCTCCATACCGGTTGAAGAGAGTGGGTCATGCGTGACCAAAAGCAAAAATAGGTGACTTAGAAGCACTATGCATGCGAGAGGACATAACTAACCTTCATGGTTGAATGGAAATTTTAGAGAATTGGAGCTCATATGAACAGGAAGACAAAGATATCCAATTGAGTGAATTGCCTTGAATTGGGGCCAAGAAAAGGTGAGCAGGCAATGCATGTAGCATATGAGTTTTAACTTTTATAAAGGGAAAGGCATTGGCAAAAGATTAAAGGACTTGAAAGTGAAGCAATTTATGGATTGACTTTATTGCTTGGTAGTAATTAACAGCCAACTGCTTTTGCAGGATGCAGTTTGGTTTTGGTGTGTGCTGTAAAGACAGCTGGACAGGTCACAGTCATTGAGCAGCACATTTTTAATGGTAATGTTGTACATGCTAACAATTCTTACATACATGAATCTAATGGACACCAACACCATCAACTGGAATTACAAAGCATTATGAACAAATTGGACAAATGCCTTCAGCATCCAACTCTTACAAAAATCATTGTCTAAATAGTCATCGCTTACAATTAAGAAAATTTTGAAGACAAAAAGAAATTTCGTTAGGGACACTAAGAAAACAATAGAAGATTATTGTCTCACAAAGCCAGGAAACTAAAAATAATTAGAAATAGCATTTTAATCCATTTCTTTTCTGAACTAATACTACTAGTCAGAGAATAAAGAGATGCCCAGACGAAAATAATGACTTGCCTTCCAATCCAACCATTGAAACAGAGCGCTCCGTACTTTTTTTTTTATTTTTTCAATTTTGGGTCAAAGAGTGCTCTCTACTTTTGTTACCTGATAATGCTCAACTACAAAATGGGCTTGCCTTCTGTTGCTTCCAAGCCCACCAAAAAGGCTAAACCTGAAAAAGGCCAGAACTGGTCTTAAGTAGGTTCATGAAGTCAACATTCTCCGTGGGTATAATTGTGCATTTAGGCACTGTCCTCTGGCATCATATCGACTAATTAAGAATCCTACATTTATTCCAAGAGCACAAATACAATCCTTTTCTTTTGCCTTTCTTTTCCAAGTTATTCTTTAGGTACAGAATGAGTTCAATTATTTGAGTGTCTACCATCCTCTTAGTGTCATGAATGGCAGAAACTCATGTTCAAGAGCAAAGATTATCTTAGTCCTTAAAGCAGCCTTAACCCACTAGAGAATAGAGTACCCACTCCCAAAGAAAGACATTATCTGGACTTGTGACTACATTGACTACCAGGCTGCTGGTTAAACGGGTCATGAATCTAGAACCTTATTGAAAAAGCTTTAAATTCCATGGCCCAACATGTGACTGACAGAACTTGGCTTGGAACAAGAACACCAGTGTATTTTAAACGAAACTAGGACTGTTTTGCATCAAAACCAGTTGCACCATACTAGTATAAGAAGCGAAAACTTGAGGGAGGCTTAATGCCAGGATTGACCTTCTCAGGATTTACGTGACAAACAGTGCACCGTCAGCTTACTTAATTTTATTACTTACCGCATTTTTTGCAGAGTCTGCGCTTGGGTTACGCTTTTCTCGTACAGTATTCTCCACCATGAGGGGTAAGAAAAGTGCACAATTCTTAGAAAAATGAGGCATTGCTTTCATAATCTGCCACTAAACGGGGATTTATAATCACGCAAAAGTATCCACTTTACTCATTATTTGGTGCTGTTCAAGCAAAGTCTAGATGCAGTCTTTGGATCAGATAGAGTAACGTTCTTTCTTGACTATTGTCCAATCAGATAAGGAGATGGTTGAGGATTTGAAAGAGTTGAAGGTGACTCATGCGCTCATTGTTAAGAATATGATAGTTGGGGATAAAGATGCATGTAAAGATGTTCCCGAAGCAATTAAGGGAGTATTAGAAGAGTATAAAGATGTGGTTCCTAATAACTTACCTAAAGGACTACTACTCCTGAGGGATATTCAGCATCAAATAGACTTGGTATCTGGAGCAAGTCTTCCAAATTTATCACATTATAAGATGAGTCCTAAGGAAACTGAGGTCCTGCAAGAGAAGGTCCAAGAGTTGTTTGACAAGGGGTTCATTCAATACAGCATGAGTTCTTGTGCTGTACCAGCTTTATTGACACCTAAGAAAGATGGGAATTGGAGAATGTGTGTTGATAACAAAGCCATCAACAAGATCACCATCAGATACAAATTCCCTATACCACGATTGGATGACATGCTAGACAGATTGAGCGGGGCTAAGCTATTTTCCAAAATTGATTTGAGGAGTGGCTACCATCAAATTAGAGTTCGGCCTAGCGATGAGTGGAAGACAGCATTCAAAACTAAGGAGGGATTGTATGAGTGGCTGGTAATGCCATTTGGCTTCAATAATGCGCCCAGTACCTTCATGCACGTGATGAATCAGGTATTAAAATCCTTTAATGGTCACTTTGTAGTAGTATATTTTGATGATATACTGGTATTTAGTAAGTCAGAGGAGGAGCATATTGAACACTTGAGGTGTGTTTTGGCTGTATTGAGGGAGAATAAATTATTTGCTAATTTGAAAAAGTGTGTCTTCATGTCAAGGCGATTGTTATTTCTGGGGTTTGTGGTTAGTAGTGAGGATATCATGATGGATAATGAAAAGGTGAGGGCAATCAGGAAATGACCTACTCCTAAAGCTGTTACTGAGTTAAGGAGTTTTCTAGAATTAACAAGTTTTTATAGGCGATTTATAAGACATTTCAGTACAATTGCTGCTCCATTAACTGAGTGTCTGAAGAAAGGAAAATTTCAATGGGATGAAGAGGCTGACACAAGCTTTGTGAATCTAAAGGAAATGTTATGTAAGGCTCCTGTATTGGCACTACCTAATTTTGATAAGCTATTAGAGGTTGACTGTGATGCTAGTGGGGTAGGGATCGGTGCGGTGCTATTACAGAAGAAGAGACCAATAGCGTTATATAGTGAGAAGTTATGTAAGTACAGAAGGAATTGGGCAACTTATGATAAAGATTTCTATGCTGTTGTAAGAGCCTTGAAAGTATGGGAACACTATTTGGTAGGAAAGGAATTCATTCTCTATTTAGACTGTGTCGCATTAAAACATTTGAGTGGTCAGATCATGATAAGTAAGGATATGCATGCTAGGTGGATTCAATTCTTATAGATGTTTCCTTTCATGTTAATGCATAAATCTGGTGTGCAAAACAAAGTGGCTGACACTTTAAGTAGAAGGGCTGATTTATTATTCACCTTAAGTGCTGAGGTTGTGAGTTTTGAAAGAATAAAAGAGTTGTATGAAGATGATGGTGATTTTAAGGAGATGTGGAGGAAGTGTACTATTAAAGAGCCTTGTAATGATTATCATATTCATGAGGGGTACTTAATGAAGGAAAATCAATTGTGCATTTATGAGTCCTCCTTAAAGGAGAAGTTGATTAGAGACCTTCATGGAAGAGGTTTAACAGGACATTTGGGTCGAGATAAGACCTTAGCTGCTGTGACAGAAAGGTATTTTTGGCCTTAATTGAGAAGGGATGTTGGTAAGCTTGTAGAGAGATGCTACATCTGTCAGACTTCCAAAGGGCAATCTCAAAACACTGGGTTATACACTCCCTTACCAGTACCTGAGAACATTTAGGAAGACTTGTCGATGGATTTTGTCTTGGGTTTACCTCGTACCCAACGAGGTGCTGACTCTGTGTTTGTTGTTGCTGATAGGTTTTCTAAGATGACTCATTTTATTCCATGAAGAAAAACTACAGATGCACAATCCATTGCTAGGTTATTTTTCAAAGAAGTGGTGCGCTTACATGGTGTTCCAAGGTCCATTACTTCTGATAGGGATAGTAAGTTTCTTAGTCACTTCTGGAAGACATTGTGGTTCCTGTTTGATTCTTCATTAAACTTTAGTAGCACAGCTCATCTACAGACTGATGGGCAGACTGAAGTGACCAACAGAACACTAGGAAATTTGATCAGGAGTATCTGTGGTAAAAAGCCAAGACAGTGGGATCAAGTATTGGCCCAAGTTGAATTGGCTTATAATAGTTATGTTCATAGAACTATTCAGAGATCACCTTTTTTAGTGGTTTACACCAAAACGCCACAACATGCTTTAGATTGTTGAAGTTACCTGAGAGAGTAGAGGTTAACATAGCAGCTAAAAACATGACAGAACAGTATCAAACTATCGCTGAAGAGGTAAGAAGGAAAATTGAGAGGGCAAATGAGACATACAAGGCAGCTACTGATAAACACAGGAAGGAGAAACTGTTTGAAGTTGGTGATCAAGTGATGGTGTACCTGAGGAAGGAACACTTTCCTGTGGGTAAGTATAGCAAATTACAACCAAAGAAGTATGGTCCTTATGAAGTTGTGCGCAAAATTAACGACAATGCTTATATTGTCGAGCTTCCTAATGATATGAACATCTCCAAGACATTTAATGTAGCTGATTTATCTTTTTTCCTTCCAGATGATACGCCTTTATATCCTGAGAAGAACTCGGGGTCGAGTTCTTCTCTGGTGGGAGAGAATGATGTGGACCAGATAGCCGAGTAGTATATGGACAAGCGAAAAAAGAATAAGAAGTTGCGAAAGGCTTCAAACCCGAGTCCAAACTGAAGGACTTTTCATAATTTTAATTAAATTTTATAAAATGACATTTTCGTAATTTTAGTACAATTGTATGCACTATATATATTTTAGGGTTTCTTAGTGAGAGATAGAACGTATTATACTTTACCTTAATTGAGAAAACCTTTTTGTAAAACGGTTTGTGCCTTTTATTTTTTTGGAATTCAATCGTTGTTATTGATTTCTTGTTATTGATTACGCTTCCTCGCTACGTCACTTTCAGAATACACCTTGTAAACCAATTGTGCAAGTGAGTTCCACAAAGCTCTCATCTGAATGAACAAACAGATAATGAAGCTATTCGTTGAACTAATATGACCCTACAAAATTCTTCATTTTATGAACAATAGGAGTATTTAGTAGAAAGAGAGCCAATTAAAGGTGTTTGTCATGGATCTTCAGACATCACAGAAATATATTCTAGTTCATAGTCTTATACCATCCAAAAGGCCAGTTAGAGGAGGTAGGCATAAAGTTCTAACCTCCCCTGCACACAACATTATGATTTTTTTTTTTTCATTTTTAATTGTGTTGAAGCAAATTTTACATGCAGCACTAGAAAATCATACTCTTTCTCCCGTCAAACTTTAATTTAAAACTGATTGAAGTACAAGATGGAGAAACAAAATTTAGCTTCTTGTTATAGGAGTTTGATATAATATGGTGCTTCTCCAATCTTTGGAAGGCAGGTGTCATGGGAAATATGCCCTTCATGGAAAATAGACATTGCATCTCCCACAAGGAAATTTAGAGTAACAAGGGGGAAAGAAAATCAGATTCTCTAGGAATCTGCATTTACCCCAAGTCCAACTAATTGCTAAATAACTCTAAAAAAAAAAAATAGGTCCCACCATTTCATGGATTCATTACCTCTCTCTGCCCTTCCCAACTCTACCACCAGTTTTACTAATTCCACCGCCATTCAACTGAATTACCCTGACTTTGTTGAATCCTCTCCAAGGTCACAACTCTGCAACTCATTTAACGAGACCCTCCTGCCCGTCCCAGGTGCCAAGGTACGCCTGATGTGCAGCTATGGAGGCCGTATAATCCCCCGCCCCCCACAATAGTTCTCTATGCTACGTAGGAGGCGAAACAAGGATTCTAGCCAGGGACCGCCACTCCTCTCTTTCCTCTTTCTTCTCTCGCATTTTCTCTTTACTTAAAATGTCCAAGTAATGTGCTTTCCAAGTTCTAGTAAAAGGAGGGGGGGGGTGGCAAAGTTATTTTGGTGTATTTGTATGGTCCAATGTTGATGGAGCGCAACAAATTGGTTTAAAACGTGGCAAAACGGGTTCGAAGCATTTGAGGAGATGGAGAGCCCTGTCAAGAATGATCCTCATCTTTGTTTTGGCACCGTTAGTGCTATTTGTTGTTTTATGAACCAATGGGTTTAATATGTTCATTTCTCCTTCACAAAAAAGAAAAAAAAGAAAAATAGAAAAATAGAAAACAGACAGTTTCAAGTTGTGTACTATGTAAATGGATGAGCTTGTAGTTGTGGAATATTGCTGAATGCATATCAATGAATAACTTCTCATTGCTCGTGTGAATTAGATGCTCATTTGAGGCATTTTCCGAGAAAGAGTTTCAAGACGGAGATGTTAAAAAACGCACGATAGAATTTTGCTTAAGACTTCAACAGCAACAGACTTCTCGTTTATATGCAATATAGAATGAAATTGGTTGTTGAACGATAATCACTATTCAGACCTATTTTAAGAAGTCATGAGGGGATGAGAGGATTTGATTCCCCCTATCAAATTATCCAGTCTTGGTGATGTTAGAAAAAGTTAAAAAAAAAAAAAGAAAAAGAAAAAGGGGGGTGGGGGGGGGGGGGGACGCAAATGGCTACTAGTTTAATGGCAATGAGAAATCAATCGGAAGTTGATTTTTAGGAGAAGGATTTTCTGTTCTAAATCAATAATTATTTGCAGATGCAAAAGATAGAGCTTCCTCTGTCATACAAGTAAGGAGAGACGGACATGCACATAGGCATCCATCTAATGTTAACAAAAGGGAGGCCCTAAAATATGTTAAAATTTTATTTTTAAAACAGAAAATCCGTGAATGTTTTATTTTATGATATTATTGTTGTGTTTATCTCATTATTTATTTTTATTTTTTTTGTACTTATTCATCGTGTGGACAGAGACACACACACAGAGGCCAAGCCAAGCAATTGGGAAGTAGGAGGACAAAAAAAATACCAACCCAAAAGTCTTGCCAAAACGTGAAGGCATTTAATACGTGCAGGGCACGCCCCCGCCCCCTCTCTCTTAATTTTTTTTGTTTTTTTTTTTTTTTTTTTTTTGGTGTCTGTCTCTAATTTCGTTTCAGGCATTTAGCCTCTTGTGCGCGTTATTTCATTTCACCTCCTGATATTGCTCAATTTGTCGGTTCTTCCCCTCGATGCCACTAACAACAAATATGGGTCCCACCTGTTACTTCAACCCTTTTTCTTTTTCCATTTTCATAATTATTGTGGTCAAAATTTATAATTTGTTATTATATATTTATTTTTATTTTTCATTTCACCTCCTCCTGATATGGCTTTCTTTTATTTTTTTATTTTTTTATTTATAATATTATTTTTTCACATACTTTTTATATTAATTACTGTCACAAGTATTAGTTTTTTTGTGGAAAAAAAGATTATTCGATGCCAAAGTTACTAAATAATCCACTTAGTATTTATAATAATATAATTAAATGGATGCCCAGAATAAATGGCATGGTCAGAAGTCAACATCCAACATCAACGCCCACCGGTGACGCTTCCCGCTATAATACACAGCATCAAGGCAGGAAACTTAAAGGTGATTGATTGAAAAAAAAAAAAACAGAAAAGAAAAGAAAAAAGAAGAAGAAGAAGAAGAAGAATCACAAAGGAACAGAACGACAATGGCAGCTTTCCGCTTGGATCTTCCCAATCTGACGCGGTTCGCGAGCCTCCTCGAAGCCAACCTGGTTCCGAGAAGCCGGTCTTTGCTGGTGGCCTCAACCAGATTGGGAGCGAAGGAAAATGCACAGAAGAGTGCGAGAAAGCCGGAAATATGCACGGCCGACGAGCTCCATTACGTCGACGTTTCGAATTCTGAGTGGAAGCTCGCTCTATGGCGCTACTTGCCTTCTTCTCCAAAGGTATTGTCAATATTTAAACTTTTTCATTTTGGTTTTTTTTTTTAACTTTTTAAATTAGAACTTTTGATATTGAGATAAGAAAGCCAACAAAAAAAAAAATAAAAAAAGGTGATATGGGGTTGTGTGCTTGACAGGCGCAGAAAAGGAACCATCCATTGCTGATATTGCCAGGAGTTGCAACCAATGCAATTGGATATGATCTCTCTCCTGAGGTGACTTTTCTTCTCTTGCTTTTTTTTTTTTGTTTTGTTTTTTTGTGAGGGTGGGGTTATGTATATACTATTTAAAAAAGCCATCCACATTTATTGGGGCAGGTAGGAGGGCCATATATATATCAACTTTATTTTAATTTTCGTCAAAAAAAAAAATTATATAATTTAAATTTGTGACACGATTAAATCACATTGAAATAACTTTTATTGTTATATAAAGATTTATCCTTTGGCTACATTTACTATTCATGTGGTTAATTTCTTTGGTCGATATTGTGCAGTGTCTACTATTCATCTTGGTGATTGTTTTCAAGTTTGATTTTGTGGTGTGATTAGTGTTTGCGTTGGAGGCGTTTTGGGCTTTTTGTGAACTGCAGTGCGCGCGCGCGCTAATCTGTTTATGTCGATGCCTTGTTGCTTACCTGTCCGTGATTTAATCTTCTAAACCGAAACTTCCTTCCTTGTTTCTAAGCTATTAATATTAATGCATGCTTCTGCTCAGTCGTCGTTCGCACGCTTCATGTCCAGCCAAGGATTTGATACGTGGATTCTCGAACTTCGAGGAATTGGGCTGAGTGCTCTTGGAATTGATTCGAAGTCTAATAATCCTCCATCAAAGCTGTTGGAAACTTTTCTGCGTATGTCTGAAAGATTCTCAAGCTACTTAGATGAAGGTTAGTCCAAGAAGCTGAACTGTAGCTTTTGGCCATGTCGGAAGTATGAAAAGAAAAATTAACGAATGTTTCATGCAGCGGGTCAATACTCCGCTGTCGCGAGCCTAAGTCGGGATATCAGTCGAAAGCTCGTGAATATTATTAAAGAAAGTCAACAATCCTTCAAACCACCATTTTTTGATTTGAACGAGCATTTATCTACTCAACTAGAAGATTTTCTTGAACAACTCGACCTTATTGTAAAGTCTGACTGGGACTTTGACCACTATTTGGAAGAGGATATGCCTGCAGCGGTGAGGTGACAATTCTTTTTATATAAGTAACTTAATAGTCCACTTAGTCCTTCTTACCGTTATATTTACATTCTTTGCTGTTCAAATCTTTACATTTTTTGAAGGTGTGTAAACCAATATTTAATACAAAACTTGAGATTTCGTTTAGTGATATTCCAATTTTGCTGCATCATCTCAGATTGAATACATAAGGGGCCAATGCAAACCGCAGGATGGGAAGTTGCTTGCAATTGGGCACTCCATGGGGGGCATTCTGCTATATGCAATGCTATCACGATGTTGTAAGAACCCATTCTAGACTTTTTCCATGTAGTTATATCTGTATAGTACAACATTTGCATGCTCAAAATTTTGGGGAAGTTCTATGATCGGGATCATGTGATTGATTTTATGTTTAGCATGATGTTTACCATTTTATTTTCATATTTTACTTGATAGTTTCTTTTGTGTTTCTAGCTTCTGCCTTTGTGTGATATGCCTCTAGAAATAGGAATTTTCTGTTAGTAATTTTATGGCTGAAATTAAGATCAAAATCTCAAAGCCTAGTAATTAATTGTGGAGTTTTTACCAAAAACATCCATCTAATCAGTTCAGTTGTGCTTTCATTAATCTCCATAAGAAAGTTGAAGGAAGTTAGGGAAAGAAGTGACTGAATGTATATATCTGCAGGTTTTTAAGTTGATTTTTCCTTATAGGAGTCTTATTTGATTAAGAAACTCATTTTTAAATTGTTCATTTGATGAGCTTCTTGATGTGCCAGGCTTTGATAACCCTAAACTCAGCCCAACCGCAAACCTGTTATTCCCAGGTTTTTGGCATATCTAGACACAATACGTTTGATATAATTTGTATGTGCATGGTTTGTGGGAAAAATCTGTGAATTCTGGAGTTCAGATAATCTTCACTGAAGCACTTATTTTTAATAATGCTTTTGTGAAGGTTGATATTTTGCATTTTATACTGGAAAGGTTGATTAAGTTCATAACAAAAAGTATAAGCCTGGTTACAATTTTGGCTCAACATATTCAAATTTATTAAAGGTTAAGCTTATATGTTGTTCACACAGGATGTGTTATATGTATTAAGTTTTTGAGCAACATCAATATGTTTTGCACCCAGGACTCCATCCAATATATTTTTGGGTATGTTGTGGAATATTGGGCCCTTATGGAGTTTTGATGTACAATTTGAAGATAATGAATATGATTTTATTTCTTAAAGATTGCATGATTTCATGCAAGTTGAAAGAATGCTTATTCTCTTTTGCTAAAGTGGCATTGTTTATACAAGTTTTTCTAGGAAAGGATCCTGGCTTGACATCAATTGCTACTTTGGGGTCATCACTTGACTATACATCTTCAATGTCATCTCTTAAGTTGCTCCTACCGGTGGTAAGTGACACAAAATCAAATTGTGCTGAAGCACATGTTTTCTTGAATAATTGCAAAAGTGAGAAGTTAATTTTGGTTCATGATGTTCCACAGGCTGACCCTGCTAAGGCCCTTAATGTTCCTGTTATTCCAGTTGGTGTATTGGCTGCTGTAATTCATCCTCTTGCATGCCGTCCACCTTATGTCTTGTCTTGGTTTAATCGTCAAATTTCTGCTCCAGGAATGATGCGTCCAGAGTTGTTTGACAAACTTCTCTTGAACAATTTTTGTGAGTTAAAAAGTGCTAGGAATTCGGCTTTGAAATTTTATTCATAAAGACATAGGACATCTGAAAATGTATCAAGCCAAGATGGGTCGCTCAAAAACCCCATATGATGAAGGTTCATGCAACACAAGTCTTGGTAATCAATTTATCATATATAACATAATTAGGCAATATCTATACCATTGCTAAAAGTAGGGTGGGATCATCACCTTAAGTGCGAGCTCTTCACAGGTTGAGACACTGTTATATTATTAACAGCTTGACTCTTCATGCAACAACTGTTGAAATTACTAGTAGTTAACATGGATTTGGCAATTATCTGTCACTTTGGTTCCTAATATTGATGAAGCTTCTGATTCAATATCAGTTCCTTAAACATTTATATAAACAAGTGCTAAGTCTGTTGAGGTGCCTTATCATACAAATAAACATTTAAAATAAAGACATTAGTATTGACGGATTACTTCTGCTAATTCAGCTCCAGTAGGGCTGCCAAATGTGCTTGCATTCTGTCGGTCAACTAGAGATTTATTTACTGTGTAACTATATTGGCTAACAGCAAATTTAACTATACTGTCGTATCTGCCATTACACTATTGTATCTGCCGTATTTTTCGAGGGCTTTTAGTTGAATCCATTATTGTCATTGGATGTGGAATTTCCCTTTATTTGCTCATGTGCCATACCTGTTGTGTACCATGTCTAAGATCCGAGTGAGTCCTTCACATCCTATCCATGACCCTTTATGATTTGGTCTTTCTGAATGGTTTTGTGAATTAAGTCAGCATACGGTGGGAACCCATTTACTAATCTTTCTTTTAGGCCTCATGAAATAGCGACAATCTGCCAGCACTGCAAGTAGCGTGACAATCTCATTGTGATTCACAGGCACAGTACCTACCAAGCTCCTCTTGCAGCTAACCACAGCATTCCAGGAGGGTGGATTACAAAACCGGGATGGTACATTTTCTTACAAGAAACACATAGGAAAAAGCATCGTTCCTGTGTTAGCAGTTGCTGGAAATCATGATCTTATTTGTCCACCAGAAGCTGTGTATGGTAGTGTTTTATATTTTGTTTCAGGCAATTTATATATGCCTTTAATTTACATTAGATATTTATTTTAAAAATTCTTTTTATTGGAATGGAGCAGAGACAGTAAAGGTGATTCCTGGTCATTTGGTCACCTACGAAGTATTTGGAAAGCCTGGTGGTCCACACTATGCTCACTATGATATAGTGGGCGGTCGACAGGTGAGAAGAGACTTTAGATTTTGCTTTTCGATACCTCTTGGTAGGCAAGGAAGGAGTAGGGTTGCAGGTGAGCACAACTGCATGCTTAAAAAGCGAGAAAAAATTAACATTGTTTCACATTTTCTCAACTAATCTTTGATTGCCAATTGACAATAACTGATTCTTGAATTCTACATTTCTCTTATGGAACTCAACTGCTATTTTCTGTTCTCAACATAACGATACTTTCATGCCTAAAATGATGCGAATGATAAGACTTAATGTAATACATAGTGTGTCCATCTGATCAGTTTCTCTCTTAATGGTTGCCCAATGCTGTCAATTTTCTGCAGGCTGTAGATGAGGTGTATCCATGCATAATTAATTTCCTACACTGTCATGATATATGACCTGATTTGCCCCCAGCACCTATTGTTGTTACAACCATTTATACGTGAAGAAAAGATGTAGTTGAAGTGAAATTTCCTTACCAGTAATATTCTTGCATAAAAGTCAGGGTGGTCAGGTTTTTACTGTCACTATTTTGTAAATGGTGTATTGTGATTATGCATTGTGGAGTAGATATCAGATACGAGAATATAAGAGAGATAAAAGCAGCAACAAAGATAAATGTGTTTAGTTGGAAGTTTACAATGGGGTGTGATACCAAGATGTCTTTACCCTTCTCTGTCTCGTCCACCGTCTGAATCCCTTACAATTCTTTTTGTACTTTCATCTGACCTTTGGGTTACAAATCCTGAGTCCATGAATGGCTTCTTATTTTGACATGCAGTTTTTTTAGGAATATAAGGTGAACATACAATTAAGTTAAATTTTTGGCTAGTCATTCTTACCCTACTTCACTCTTAAATATGCAAAACATGCGACGCCACTGCCTAGTATTAAACAGCGAGGTCAAGTAGTTCACTCTAATCCAGAGTCATCGCGCTCTGGAATTCCCTATCCTATCCAAGCAGTCATCGTATCTTCCCCAACTCGTCCAAGAGAGGAATAAAAAATGTTAGGTTTAAGAAAAAAAAAAAAACAGTAGCTTCCAAAACAAGCACCAAGCATATATTCCTTTATTAAAAGCATGCATTTACGCACATGAAATTTGCGCAAGAATGTGATGTCTAGCATGTATTTCATTCAACAACTTCCATTAAATTCCATTGCCATAAATTTAATCAGCTGAATATGTCGAATCATAGAATGAGGACCCCAACATTTCACGCCAAACTGGGGTTCAAACTTCATGTCAAAGAATAAACTCTGGATATGCCTTAGCATTGGGAATGTATGCACCAGATGTACATAATACCGTTTTTCCAAGATGTACAAAGAAAAACAAGCACTAGCCTCGTGCCAGTGGTTCAGTCTTACAGACTGGACAAGTATTTTTCTGTGAAAGCCATTGCTTTATGCATTGGATGTGAAATCCATGCCCACATTCCAGCTTCCCCGACTCATCATCGGTTTCATATTCCTCCTGTATGCAGATGCACATGCAAGAATGGATGAGTTAGAAATATAAAAAAGCCAATATTAGAGAATGGAGCTACAGGTTTTGCCATGAACTCACCTGACAAATACTACATTTCTTATCCATGATTATGGACTTGTGGGATGACAACTCATTCATAATCGGGAGTTTAATTTTACTGATGCAGCGGCTTATCTCATCTTCTTTTAGTCCAGTACAAACATAACCAATCCTATCGCCCAGCGCAAGCAGTTCCTATTTGCACTCTCCACAACCAAATAAATCAAATTACCAGAAACCAGAAGTGTTGCAAATATATCAAGAGATATGCCCATACAAGGACATTAAATGGGCTGTCAGCACAAAGATTCAGCCTTTGGCAGAATAGGATTCATACACTTTGTAGCAACGGGGCCCTACCATTGAACAAGTTGTACAATCAAAACAAAATTGAAAACATTATTGTAATAGCAGTCATACCTCATATGACATGTGATCAATATCAAGTCGCCATTCTCTAAAATGATCCAATCTTCCTCCCATAATGATTCTATTTTGAAGCATCATAATCTGCAATTAGTCAGTGTTGATTAGATCTTGATTAATGTCACAAAAATTTATTAAGTCATATTTAAAAGTAAGGAGCAATTGAATCGTGAATCATCTTGCACTAAAATAAAATTGTTCAGTTCTTATTTGTTGTCCAAAAATGGCAAATCAATTCAGTACCAAATAAACCCATCGGTAGACTAGTCTCTGCAGTTCAAATCCAAACATCTGAGCAGAAGATGGTATAACTGAGGCCACATGGATTCTGACAGGAGTTCAGACCTCACTTGTTAGAGGGCAGTAAATAAATAAAATTTGATGATTCTTCAAAGGTCTGTACAGTTCTTTAAAAGAAACCCACAATCTGCAGCCCAGCATTGCCAAGCAGAATTCTCTTCCAAATCGAAGAAATCTCGGACAAAATTAGGGGAACAAAGGAAATTGGAGAAACAAAGAGATGGTGTTTCCAGCTTAATAACTTATCAATTCTTGCTCAAACCATTACAGAACTCATCCTTTTATAGGAAATTGAAAATTAGAAAAAACAAAGACACGGCTTTTGTTTTAAAACATAAGTTAATTCATACACAAAAGCAATCATAAAGATAAGATTGTAGGCTAAGAAAATAAAATTGACTACTACAAATCACACTAAATTCTACAACCAGGTCTGTTAGTACTCCTTTGACTTGATCAAAGAAAATGCTAGAATAAAACTTTTTGATCTTGGTTCCTTTGTCCACTGCTTTTCATAAATTGCATGTTTAACATAATTTCAACATATTACAGACATATCCATATTGCACAACTACTCATTAATAGCAAACTACATTAGCTGGTAAAATTTCATCAGGTTCGATTGCAGATGCAGGAAAATGTCGTGATAGCACCACCAAAGTGAGGCTTTAAGAAGAGAGACTACTGTTGACATGATGTTCCCAACCCTTAGGTCTAAATTCAGATATAAAGAAAATGTAAACATGAAAAAACATCAACATAACTTGTTTACCCAATAATGACTTCTGGAAATCTCATTCAACACTTGAAAAGTAAGATTAAGCTGTTTGAATAACAAGGGCTTGCATGTGTCCTTCAATTATTAACTAATAAAATTAGAATATATCCTCAAAGAGAAAAAAGTTTGATCCAATTATAGGCCAGTCAATATGTAGCTCCAATCAATAATCTAATAATATGTTTTGCAGCAAAATTTAGTTGTCAGCTTTGTCTCCAACCAACTATCAAAAAAAACATCACCCCTCGTTGAAAGATAGCAAAACAATTGGGGGAAAAAATGGCAATGTACTGATGCATTTGACTATGTTCAATAGTGGTATATTTCAAATGACGACCATTCATTAAAGGGTGGATGAGGACAAGCATATGCCATAGTGAAAATCAATCTTTCATTTCCACCACTAATTAAATGTTCCCTGATTATGGTTGCCTCTTGAGAAAATGGACTGTACAATTAATATGATATGAGCCAAAGCAAATTGCATCAACAATAATAACACAAAAATTAAAATCCTGTAAACGCACCTCAGCAAATCCATCAGGAGAAGGATGTCGAAAATGATGATAATATCTAGTCCCAAAGACTTCTGGTTCAAGCCGAGGAGGTGCAAATGCAGGATCAGTATCTAAAAATGAAAGAGTTTTGGGGTTCACTGCTGCTCTCCTTAAACAAGAACGCTGCAAGCCAAGATTGGTGCAATAATATAAGCCCATAAGCCCATATAAAACTACCATTAAAAAGGGAAAATCAAAAACTTAACTTGCAAAACTGAATAAGCAAAACACAAATAACAGAATGAAGTACAATAAAATCAAGTCTTTATTAAACAAACTAAGGTCCAAGCTTCCAACCCAAAACAACAAGTGCAAAAAAAAAACTTAAATGGACACTTATCAATATGATAACCCAAGTGAACTCACTGTCCTCCTGCAATACAAAAACCGAAAGTACTTATCTATCCATAAGGTAACTCCTAAATAAAAAGTGGGGTCCACAATATTGGCCTTTAATCTAAAACGTAGGAGTTTAGGGTCGATGAACAGAAACATGCACAAACCTCAAGAGATCATCTAATTAATGTGCAAATAACCAAAATAAAAAAAAAGGTCATGCAAGAAGAGCTTTATTTAGAGGACATGAAAGCCCACCTTACAACAAACAATTAAAGTTGTTTAAAACCACTAAAACACCAATAAGACCTAATTGGCTTCAACACTAAAGCAACCCCATTAGCCAAGGAGAAGGCTAAAGATGAATCAGGACACATACACGTATATAGACATTTTTTATATGCATCTCACATACATATTTAGAGCCTAATACTTTCTAGTAAACAACGAAGAAAAGGAAGGGTAAGGAATTGGCCACCTTGAACTCTGAAGTTGGTAGGCCCTTTTGTATATAGTATATAGAGAGGGAGACAGAGAGTTGGTAGTTTCTTGTAGCCCTCAGAAAGCAAGAATTTAAACCAACGTAGGCATGTAGACATTTATAAACCATGTAAGCCCTACTTTGTTTAAAAGTTATTGTTCAGATAAGGTAATAATTAAAATGGGAAACACAATTAAATAGCAACAAATGCCAAAAGCGTCCAACGAAGCCAAGAATGTGAATGGGAAGCATTTTGTTCGCAATCCCAAAAGTCTTGAACGGTTCCTTGGTAATCGGCAGACAGCTGAAACGATCTCAGACGAGAATACCAGAAAAGGACTGGCATAACCGGAGAAATTTCAGAAATCGAAAATTAAAAGAAACTAAAACAAAAAATAACAAAATTAAAAGAAAAAAAATCTCACCATGAATCCAAATAAGAAAAGAAAAAAAAGCCAAATTCAGCTTTGAGAAAAACAACAATGTTCAAAAGTACCATGAATCCATCAAATTCAGATCAAGCACACAAAAACCCTCACCAACTGTAAAGGGTATTTTAAAATTTTTTTACCATTCACAATCAAATAAGGACAGAACTATTTTAACAGGCCAAAAACAGCAAGAGAAATTCCAGAACTCTTCCTCGAATTTCTAGACCATGAGACAAATTCAGCATGTATACTAAAAAATCTCACAACAACATGATGAATAGAAGAATGAATGGATAGATAACTATTTACCTCCCTCTCTCTTTCCCTCTCCCTCTCGCTCTCTCTCTCCTTTTCCCTTTGAATTATTTTCTCACCATTGTCAACCTTGCCTCTTCCAGGCACATTTCTTTTGGCCACAACACAGTCCACAGACCCCACAACAGGATCTCCAGACAACCCAATTCCAGGCCCACACCACACATCCTGAATCACCATGCAACTCCCTGGACTGAAGCTCCCTCCATTACTATCATCCTTACCCTGGCTATTGTTGTTGTTACTGTTACCGTTGCTTCCCTCAGCCAGACCATGATAGCTTGCCTTTTTGTTCTCACCCTTCTTCCGTTTATGCTTTTGTTGATTCTTTTTCTTCTTCACCCTCTTCCCCTCCCACTCTGCCGACGACCGTATCACCGCCGGCACCGACACCTGCTCCACCGCACCTGCAGTGCATCCCAAACCTCTAAAGGTGGAGCCTTTCTTCTTATTGGTGGGGGCGGGGTTGGTGTCAGCTGCGTTGTTTGTGGAGAAAGGCAAGAGAAACAGAGAGGAGATTGTAGATTTGGAAGGGCGAGTAGTGATATGTGGAGTTGGATCCGTTTCTGTTGAAAAGAACGGTTCTTGATTGATTTGGCTTTTGGGTTTTCTGAGCTTGATTTGCTCTGCTACTGCTGATGTACTCACTGTAAAAACAGGCATGTTCTTCTTCTATACAGAGAGAGATGTGGAATAAGAATGGTGGAATGTTACAATTGATTATTAACCTCTAGAGAGAGAACATAAAGAGTTTTCCTGGCTTGAGTTGGTGGAAAAGAGCACGTCTTGGAGTGGTTTGGATGACTTTCCTTCATTTATTCTTTTACTTTTTCTAGTGATTATTATTACAAGAGTTGTTTTTTCTTTTTTTTTTTTAATGAAAATTTTATTTTTGGCTGTTCAATTCTCACGAGCTTTTCTATTCTAGGCGGGCTATTGCTTGTCCTCTCGAGGAGCAGACTGAGACTACTGGAATCCATTAAATGTCACTTTTGTTTGCTTTTATTTGCATTTAACAAGCCGAGATTTATGCTAAGTTGTCAGGGGAAAAAAAAAAGTCATAAGGAAAGCCTTAAGAAGCCAGATGTTAAAAATTTATAATTTACTCAAGCTTTTTTCTCTTTGTGTACAGCCTTTTTCTTTAAGAGTATACAATATTCCACAGTCTGGGGCTGAAAAGGAAAGGAAGGGGTACTGGGGGGCAGAAGAAACACGGGTTGGAGAGCGTAGGGGGTACAAAAATGTCAGACTCTTGGGCATAGTGTGGTAGGCATTTCAATGGGTCCCAATGAGGAAGCACAAGGTCAAAAATTGGTAGACTTGCTGCATTGGGATTACGAGTGTACAGCAATTAAATGTCCACCTGAAATATTTGGTCTGCTGTAAGTTTGACTAATGGATGCCTTGTGTGGAAAGCATCTTTTGGTGTGGGGAGGTTCCAAGGTTTTGGTCATTCGTGATCTATATGTGCCTCCTTCCAGAAGTAACCCAAAAGCTAAAGTTTCAATTCCCAATTTTTTTTTTTTTTTTTAAAACTGTGGCCTCAAGAATGTCTGCTTGTTTGTGCTTTAAAAAAAAAAAATGAGTGCTTAAATTATTAGCAACAGTGATAACAATTCATTGTCTTCTTTCAATGTGGAATATGAATGCGGAGGCAACATGACAAAGTTGTTGGAAGAATTAAATTCCACCAAGTTTTGATGACTTATGATGATTCATTACCCTGCTCTGTACCTTTTCTTATTTTAAAACTACAATTATTCTTAAATAAGTTATACCAACAGAGAAAAAAAAAATTATTTGGACTCCTTCCATTTTAGAGGGTACTTACTATACCTTCTTGGAGTTTGAATTCAAGAATTAATTGAAAAAAAAAAAAAAAGTGGACAAGAATTAATGGTAAACACTAAATTAGCAAACCACATGTTTTCTTATTAAAATTTTCTCTAATTCAGTGAATTAATGTATTTTTTTGTCATCAGTATAATTTTTATTTTTATTTTTATTTTTACATCAGAAAGCAGTCAGTGGATTCGCTGACATCCATGTGTTATTCAACTGTGATAAACTATAGAGTACAGAAAGGGAAAAATGAGCAGGAACACGAAAATGAAGTACATGCACCTTGATTAAATTCTTCGTTTTGGTACATCCAAAGAGAATTTTCAAGTTGCTCCTGTATCTAACCTTGATATTATTTGAACCAAAACCTTGTATCTAACCCTAAGCAATTACTCCACGTCTCTTTTATTTTTCAACAATATAATACACTTCATTCATAATGAGTCATAAAGGTTCAAAGTCATCGTAAAATATAGGGTACAAAACCCACCATGATAAATTTTTCTATATAATATAAAAATTAATTATATTTACTTTAGTCATCTACTTTTTAGTTCATTTAAATTCTCTCAAAATTTATAAGAAAGAAAAAAATTGGAAAAAAACAAGGCTCCTATCTAGATGACTACAGGCAATGATGTAATCTGAGCCAAGAACCTTGAAGAAAATTTCACTTCTTACTTGTATAGATCTAGAGCCAAAATTTCCCATTTACATGAGAGATATAATAAAAGAACCGGAAAAAGAAAAAAAAAAAAACATCTGGACATTCTGCCTAACGAGACAGGATTATACCTAAAAATCTTGAAACCCCATCACTATTGTCACCAATTTGGACTTAATCAAACAACAACTGGAATGTTACTAGCAATTCATTTGACTCAAATATTAATTCAATTTTTTCAGATAATTACAATGCTACTAGACCCCTTAATTATTATTATTATTATTATTATCATCATCATCTAAGCCTAATCAACTACAAGGATTGTGCCGTATGATTGCACTCAAGCCATTTTGTTGGACGCCTGCTAAGAATTCGTAAGACTCCATCCACTTGCTTTCAAAAGAATATGACATTTTTCCGGCGTTTCTTCTGTCTCCTATTGTCAATGAAGCTTTTGTTTTATTCGCCTACCAGCCAGCATATTCTTATTCTTGATTTGTTACGAGTCAGTCCTTCTTACCCTTTCGCTACCCAATCAATGCTAATTTCCACGATTTGTTGTAGTTAAAAAAAGAAAAAGAAAAAAAAAAACACTTGTTTGTTTCACATAAAATTATGAACTAGACTTTTACTTTCAAAATATTTAGTTGGGTTAAATATATTTTATAAGTGTACATAATTAAAAAAGCGATTATTTTCATTAAACTCGTGAAGTGTTATTCTAATAAATTCGGTATGAGAGGCAAAACTGTGAGTTATTATTTATATTTTCTCATTTTCTATTTTTTTTTTTAAAAAGTATATCAATCCTATTTATTTGGAATTCGTTTCGAACACTTGAATCTAAAAACGTTAATCATTTTGTTTTGCGAGCGCCATTCGATTGCAGCTAAGAAATGACAAATGGTGACGCCTAAAAAATATTTATCAATTATTTTTTTAATCCAAATTAAAATCAAGAAAGTTAATTGATAAAATTAAATCCCTGATGACAAATTGTCTCAATTTCCATCTATAAAGAGATTGGTTGAATTCCACAATTTCTTTTGATATGTTGGTAATGAGTAAGTTTTATGACCCAATTTGTGATTTATTGAAATTTTTATTAATTCGCGAATTACATAATAAATATGTTTTATCCTCCTATGAAAGGCCTTCTTTGTAGGCATTGGCAGGACATGATTCAAGACCTATTAAAAAAAACCATCGAGTGAAAATTTTGGGTAATGTAGTCGAACAAGTTGTCAGTCAAACTTATTCCTAAATGGCCCAAAGCTAATTCAAAATTATTAAAATCTCTTAAGAGAAGTTATCACTATTATTATTTGGTGAATTTTGAAGAAAAGTAAAAATAGACACAGTCTTACCTTATTTTCAAGTAATAGCTTGTTGGGAAAACTATATATATATATATATATATATATAAAAGAAGAAGCTTACAATTACCTGGACTTGCCCTTAAAACCCTCCCTGATCAATGCATTAACTCGTGCTTGATCAACTGAAAAAGAAAAGAAAAGAAAAGAAAGAAAGAAAAAAAAAAAGTTCAGAACCACCAATCATGCCATTAATTAATTGCTACACTAGACGACTTTAGTAAATATAACACTGCCGGCAATTCAAACATCCTCCATTCATTATTTTATGAAGCAAAATGAGAACATCGCAATCATGCAATCTCATGCGTTAATCTAGATCTCACCGCTCTCTTTAAGCTACTCTACGATGCTATCGATGAATAAAACCTCTGTCCTTTTTCTTTTAATTGCAATTGACTCGAGCAGGTGAACCAAATCATATATTGTATTATTTGATAAACCTATTTATAACGTTCAATATTGAACTGTTGGTCGAGACAAAATAAATAAATAAATAATAATAATAACAAAGAAAGAAAGAAAGAAAGAAAGAAATGTTACTGATCAGAATCGGGAAACTTTGTTTTAATTATAACTTAAAAGTAGTCAAATACCATTTGGCTACCCGTACTTGGATTTTATAAAAAAAATAAAAATAAAAATGTAACCTTGATGATATTCTTAAGCATGCATGCTTCGGTGAGGGTTCCTTTTGATGCAATCAATGGTGCTGATAAAGGCGTTAGTTAATGCAGCCTTGATTGTGACATTGGCTTGTCTATGGCACCGTCAAAGAATCTATTTTTGTCTGAAAAACAACAAAAGTGTTTTTAACTCTAAAGTTAACAATGATTACTTTAGAGGAGTATAACGTTTTGAATGATGTTGGGAACCCCGATAAAGTTAACAATGCTAGGTTTAACTTCAAGCCCCTTTTGGTTCGATTGTTAATGGTGCTGGGCGGGAAGATGTCCAGGCTAACAGTGAATTTAATGACATGTTTTGTTGAAATGAAACTGCCAGTGAAACGGGGCATGGATATGGTAAAGGAATGCTATGGGGCCACTGGACGAGTTAGGGATGACAGATAAGGAAGAGGATGACGGGCTTGTAGCATCGAAAGATACAAATTATGTCAGGGGAGAAGCCCAGTTTAGATCGGGAGCAGACTTGGCGAGGCAGGTAAAATGGTATCAGCCACGTCTCTCTGGGCCTGCAATGCAGGCTTTAATTTTGCAGGATACTAGTGCAGGAACAGAGCAGGATTTAGTCTAGCCAACTGTGGTAGCAGAGTTGGCCACCTGGCCCTTGAGCCGAAGGTAGGGCGTCGGCGGTTCGATCCCCAGCCTCCTCAACCCATTCCCCGCGCCGAAAACCCTCCCGAAGACCCAAAAGGATAACAAACAAAAAGAAGAGGATGAATCTTTAAGAAGCTCTGGAAGTAGAGAAAGCGACCTGAATTTGCCTTAAAACCTTGTACAAGGAAAACTGGGAGGATTCCTTGGAATGCTTAGGGAATTAACAAGCAGCAAGCGATGCAGAAGGAGGGGAACCCATGGAACTTGTGAAGAGGAAGAAGACATGACCCTGGTGTTTATGTGGTCCTGTTGTTCGAGGAAAGTAACAAGCAGTAGGGGAGACATAGGTCATGACTATGACCATAATTCTTGTCAGGACCTGATTTAGGAGTATCAATGACCAAAACATACAGATTGTTTGAATCTGAATACTAGAGCAGCAAAAATTCAGTTCCATTGTACGGCAAACACGTCAAATGAAAATCAATGTTACGACAATCAGGCAAACTAAAGTTCAAATTCAACACTCTTTAACTTGGAACAAAAATTAGACAGTGGAAGTGGGTCTTTCCGTCTTCAGTCCAAACAAATTCTCAAACAATTTCGGGGCCATAAGAGGGAGATTCATGGGCTGCGGAGACATAAAGTTGACAATCTTTTCATGGACGTTGTACCTACATAATTTTCATTCATGGGCTTAAATAGAGGTGAATAAACAAAGCATCACTGTGGAAGCTAAGACAACTGCTATCCAGAGTATGGAAGGAACGAGCCCTTTTGGAAGATGTACCTTATCTTGCGACTCTTTGAGGCACGCCGATCAACAATCTTTCTCTTCTTAGTTTGCAATCTTTTCAGAGCGTAAAAAGCTGTCTCTGAGGACAAACAAATGTAAGAGTATTTTGCAAAGTGTGGAGGGAACAAACTCCCACATGATAAAAAAAAAAGAAAAAGTTATGAGCCTTTACAAGGAACTTCTGAACACAGTTAAAAAACCAAAGGCATTTATTATAACAAAAACAGTTAGTACAGTTACTAAGGTACAGTTGCGATCTTTTGTATAAACATACGCGTTTGTTACCCAGACTTTATAAATTCTGTGAGTTCTTTTACTGTCAGTATATCTTTTACAAGTTCAATTCAGAGAGTTGTGACAGACTTTGTTGTATCCTAAAGATACTTATTTCTGTGATTAGTGAGCAATAATCTAT
>JAHLGO010000001.1:4442667-4464009 GCA_020615895.1 Ceriops decandra
ATTGTCGATTTTAAATATTATTATTATCATTATCATTATTTCATGATTGGCTCTTTATGGAAGAAATTAAAAATTCCTTTTTGAAACCAATGGTCTGCAAACGTAAAATTGATGATTTCTTACAGGCTGTCCGTTAATAGTTTCAAGATATTATAAGAGTGTCTGCTATCCATAGCTAATAAATGTAAAGACTGTAACTCTCCTTGCGTGTCAATAGTATAGTCATTTCCACGGTACTTGACACATATATATATATATATATATTCTAAATTTCAAATTTTAATATGAAAAAATAATAAAATTACAATAAATAATTATATTTTATTTAATATTTCAAATAAATGAAATTAAATATGTTTTTTAATTAATATTATTATATAATAGTATTTTATTAAAAAATTAAAATTTATAAAAATAAAAATGTTATTCATTGCGTAACTCATGCGCAATGATTGTAATTCATTAAAAAATTAATAATAATAATAATAATAATCTAACATTTAAAAAAAAAAATCATAGAATATTCCAGATCGAGGTATGCGTCGATGTCAGAAGGTGGGACAGGGCCAGATGGCGTACGCAAAGAAAGAGAGAACAATGGTAAGAAACATAAAATCTCCACCTCAAAGATTTCCTGACGTTTTTATTTTTATTTTTTTTGTTAACATTTCCTTTGGAAACTTATCCTTCAATAAGCTATCCTGCTTTTAAGGTTCACCCACCCCCCCACCTAACCTTCTTTTTTTTATTGGCTGCAAACTAAAGGCAGGTTTCTCCTTCAACGGGAAGGAAAGTGATATGCTTTAACTGAACAATTCAATGAAGAGAAGAGGGGTTTCTGATTCTTATTCTTGCCATTCATCCAAGGGCCAAGATGCCAATGACTGCTGCTACAAAGTCGCTGAGTGTGGTTGCAGTGCATGCTTGCTCTGTGTGTCTTGCCCTCTTTGTATAGCTTCTTGTTGTGTCAAGCTGCCCTGCAAGATTGGACTGAAAGCTGCAAAGCGTGCTGCTAAATTGGTTAGTTGTGGATTGGAGAAGAAAGTTTATGCGTCATACTCGTCATTTTCCGATATTGAGTCTGATGTCTCGTCTGCCAAAGTCAGTAAGTGGGGTAACTCTTCTGGGTCTTCAAGAAATTGGATGAGACAGAGGACCGATGGAAGTAAAAGATCTGCTGCAAACTGAAAAGAACGTGGTAAACCAGAAAACCTTCCCACCCCCGGGGCCCCTCCTTTTGGTAGGTAGATTTTGTCTCAGTTGAGTTGATAGTTCGTCCTCTGGCGTTGATTACCATCTGCCCTAACGGAGCTTTGTTTGTGCATCTCATTTCAGTGGTATAACACATGTCTTGTGTTTCAGATATATGTGTATATTACATTACATTACATTATAATTCAACACTCTCAGTTCCTTTTTTTTTTTTTTTTTTTTTCTTGTTCTCAATCACCAACAAATGAAAGTTTCAATGCAGAATAACTGTAGGGAAGGAGTCATGTAAACGAGACTCTTAATTAATTAACTCTTGAAATAAGGCAACAATAAGACAAAAAAAAAAAAAGAAAAGTTGATTGCAATTTGCACAGTCTTCGAGATGTACCGACAAATAATTGTAAATGAGCCTTTACTTTTGAAATAGGATAAGAATAAAAACACAATGGCAAAAACTTGATTTGCAATTCGAACAGTCTTCCAGACGTACCATAATACTATTAAATTAACATGACAAGACAAGTCGGTGAATGATACTTTCTGTAAGAGCTGCCACGCAGCGCACAAAGGAATTTGGTGGGCTGGGTCGCTTCTTCTTCAGCGCCAGTGCTCAGTGCTTATCTAACAACGGCCGCTCTCACTTGGGCCTTTGGCCTTTTCATTTAATTCCCTCCCTCCTCCCTTTTTTTTTTTTTTTTGATTTGTTCCCTTCAAACTACATCCTCACTTCGATCTTTTGTCTCCGTGAAAGTTCTCCTGGAAAGCTGTGCATACAGCTTTCAAGCTTACTCATGCACCGGCAAGGTTGTTTTTACTTCACTTTTTACATAATGGAAAATAACTTACACGTCTAATAAATTAGCTACTATAAACTATTTGAACAAAAATACCTCATAAAATAAATAAATAAATAAATAAGTAAATCTTATTTATTTTTATAAATTCATTCATTTTAATATGAGATGACTATGATAAACATTTATATTGATCTATTTCTTATTTATTTTTACTCCATTCATGTTGACATTCTTTATAATAATACTTAATATCATAAAAAAATTAATTTATTATAAAATATTATAGTCTGTGAAATGCATAATTTTTGTTATTTTATAAAATGGTAAAATTTTATTTATTTTAATAAAAATAATATTTTTATGATAAATATAAGAATCATAATATTTAACATTATTTTACTGTTTACTCTTCTTCGTGGATGAGGAAATACGCAATCACATTACCAAGTCGATGTGAATACAGTCGGTACTAAAACGGTCGAATGTCATCCACCAAAAATACAAAAATAAAAATTCGTAAGAAATAACACAATTCTGTCAAGAATGGGATTCGAACCCATGCCCTTTCGGACCAGTACCTGAAACTGGCGCCTTAGACCAACTCGGCCATCTTGACGATTAATAGGGGTTTCAAACTAAACTATTACTCTTTTGTTTCCTTTTTGTTTTTAAATTATCAGTTGTGCCAGTATTCATGATATCTTTTATTATGAGTAATGCTATTTTTCTTGACTTATTTTTTTAATTAATTTGTACAAATAGAGAAAAAGGAAATGCAAATAAAGTCAAAATATCAAATTTTCTATTTTTGTGTTTTCGCTTTGTTAAATCGGATTCATCCACATAATAATAATAATAATAACTATTTGGTGCAACTTAGTCAGATGTCAAATAGGGAAAAAAAAAAAATTTTTTTAAAAATATTTATCATTATTATTAATAAAATCACTATATTTTTGTAGTTACCCAATGAGTTTGTCAAAAACTTGGGCATATATTATCAGATCAAAAAGATCCCTTGGGAGCGTTAATTGGACGCTAGACGAAAGCAAATATAATTTGGTGACAAAAAGTAACAAAGCGATATTTTTATTTTTAAACCAAATTTATTTAAAACATAGCCACCACGTTATCAAATTTTGACTAACATAACACAAACGCAAAACAATGTGATTTTTTTTTTTTTCACTTCTATCATAATTGTTATAGGAGTTCAAAAAAAAAAAAAGAGAGAGAGAGAGAATGATTGTGGAATATGAAACAAATAGATGATTGAATTTTAAAAATATTTTTCATATTAAAAATAATAAATTTATAAATTAGTAGATGCACAAATGTACTAAGAGGAGTTTAAAAAAAATGTAAAATAAATAAATTTTTGAAATTTTTTTTTTCTTACTTCTCTAAGCTTCAAAATACTTTTTAAAAAAAATTGTATAAAAAGTGTGATACACCAATGTCATGAATATATTTATATATTTTTTTTATTTATTTACCACACCCTTTTCGTATTTCCTAGAAATATTGGCCAATGCGACGAATGAAATTAAAAGGGCTGCCAACCACCGAGCAGGAATTCAAAAGGCGCGAATGCGGTGTGATGGGAGGGGGAACCCACACAATGATTTCTTACCCCAAGCAGTCTCAAAAGGAAAAGGGGTTTAATCAAGCCATATAAAAATTTTACTCTTTAATTTTTGTTTTTTTTTTTTTTTCATTCCTGTCATGATAGTATCTTGTACAACAAGCAAGGCGTGACACCTTCTTAATGCAGTCGAAGGAAAGTCAAAACTTGAGAAATTCGAATTAAAAAAAAAAAAAAATTGCTCATTGGCAGATCCTTAAAAATCAATGATTGTTTTGGTCAGGTGGGGGGGGGAAATCCATTTGACTAAAAAGGAACAAGGCCAATCTTGGGGGTAAGACGATGAATATCTCAGTTCAATCCAGCATTTTGCTTTGAATTTTCAATTTCTGGCGTGCTCAGGCAAATGATTGTGTTATCATAGTAGGTCTCCTTTTATCGACCCCATAAGCAAGAGGGCCAATAATTACCCTAGGCACTAGCCTGGTGATGGGAATTTTTTTTTTTATCCATTTTCAGGTAGTTCATTGGGTAATTTTGCTGCAGGCAGTAACTTCCTCCACCAGAACATGCCATCGTGCTTTTGAATCATTAATTCCCCCTGCCACCAAATCACTTTCGAATTATTCAGAAATTATAATTTATAACAAAAAAAATAATTTTCACATCTTACAAATATTTTGGAACACCCCACAATCTTGTTACGATGCAACAGCAGCATCCTCGTTGAACAAGTGCAGTAAGCCGCTCCGCGAATAACCATAGAATTACATTCAAATTAGTTATCTTGAAATAAATGGCTGTGGGTCCACACGATGCCCAAAATTATATCATACATTAGCACCGATGGAATTAATCGAGAGAGTGAATGTGGTGGTCAAAGGAGAAGAAATCTGGGCATGATGACAACAAAATCGCCGAAAGCCGAAAGGCATGATGGTCAAAAGTGGAGCAACACGATCCATCCATTGCTCCATTAGGCAACCCCCCAAAAAAAGGTTAAGAAAATATATAAAATAGAAGTAAAATTTAAAATGAGAACATTGTAATTATTCATAATAAATGATTATTTTATATAAAAATATATATTAATTATAATTAATAATTACAATAAATTTATATTTAATTTTACATTTATTTTTTATAGGAATTTACAGGTCTCTCATATTTTTGTGATTACTAATATTTCTTTCTTCTTTTTTTTTTTTGGATATACATATTTCTATTTAAATTTAACTAATATGAAGGAGAGTTAAAATGTTATGATATTTGTACACCAAATTTTTATTTTATTTATAAAAGGTAAAAAAAAAAAACAAAAAATGTAATATACATATCCTCTTCTCTTAATTATGTATAATATTTGGATAAAGCAATGACAGAAGGTCATATTTTGTGAGGCTAATGATTTGACCTTATGCGCAAGATTCTTCTTTTGTTCATTTTTATTGACCTAATGAAGAGTTTGGGGGGGGCCTTTTTAAAGTGAGTGGACCCAACTTGCCTTGTTCTTCTGTTGTTTTTCTTTGGTAATTGGAATAGCAAATTTCATTCCCATTGTAGAATATTTTCTTCACCTCTTGTTTTTTCAGGGAGCTGAGTTTGTTTAGTTTTTTTTTTTTTTTTTTTTTTTCACATTTCTTATACTATAAATTGAGAGGCCACCAAAGCCTAATGCATCATGCACTCCTCTCTCTCTCTCTCTCTCTCTCTCTCTCTCTCTCTCTGTGGTACACACACACACTACACACGGAGCCTAGTGAAAATGAAGACCTCCTATGCGGTAGCACTTGGTGTCCTCCTGCCGCTACTCGTGGCAGAGGCACAGATGGCAATGGCAGCAACATGCAACCCAACCCAGCTGAGCCCTTGTGTGAATGCAATAACATCTAACTCTCCACCATCCAAGCTGTGCTGCAGCAAGATCAATGAGCAAAAGCCATGCCTTTGCCAGTACGTCAAGGATCCTAGACTCGCTAAGTTGGTTAACTCCCCTAATGCCAGGAAGGTTGCTAAAACCTGTGGAACTCCCTACCCTAAGTGCTAGAGATTTTATGCCTTTACCATAAGATTGCTTCTCTCAATTTAAATCATCTATGCCACTTTGTTTCTTGTGTTCGCGTCAGCGTTATGCATGTTGGTGCATGAGTCAAAAAGGGTAGAGATCTCATCTTAATTTGGAATTTGGTGTGTTGTGTCATATCTGTGCTGCCAATGTCTAGTGGGAATAAGGGGGGGCTCTTGGTCACATGGCCGTGGCTCCAACGTGGACTTTGGTGTGCTTTGATTATCAAATATACTTAATCAATGTTGAATCTTCTCTCTCTCTCTCTCCCTCTCCCACACGCACAAGTGAAAGATACTTAAACCTTAGTTCAACTCGGCACTTTTTTAAGTCTGCACACATACATAAACGCAACAGTCGACCAACTCCACAAATCAGTTCAGACAATGCTTATAGTTATTCATGTGATTCAGAAAGATAATAAATAGCCATTGAGTAATATCAACTATGCGTACTAATAGGATTTGACAACCATATAATATTACAAGCACATGTGAATGGAAAAACAATTTCCAATGTATTAAATGCCATAAATGCATTTCCCTTTAGATAAAAAGAAACAGTGAGTTTGTCAAGAGTGGTCACACAACAAGCAGGGGGAGATGAAAAGTACAACCCAAGGAAAAAGTGAATCAATTCTTTTATTAGGAAGATATATGAAAATCATCATCATCATTTGCAATTCTAAACATCATCACAGACGATGTGCTGCGCTGAATCAGTCTCGTAAACAATGACAATAAAAATTGACCGCTCGGAGAGTAGAAGTCCAAAATCAATCTACATGTACAGAAACGGAAATCAATTACTTACAAAACGATTGAAGCGCAGAAAGTGCTCACAAATGAAGGAGGTTTGATATTGGGTTCCAGCCCATGATCCAAGACCTTTTATCTGTTGGTAGTGCAAAATTGAGCTCAAACATCTCTTTTGACATATTTCCCCCCTCACAGAACCCCACAAGCGTTGCCACTATCTCAGCACTCTCCTGCACATGTGTTGCATCATGAGGATCCGTCCAGAGTTTGCTCACAAACTGCAGTTTCCTCTGCTTCCCTTCAAGTGGGACATCCCATTTGAGGTATAATAATTCCCTCTCTTCAGCGCTCAAACGTGAGGTCAGCCTCTTGGCAAGGAACTCTCTTTCTCGTTTCAACGCTCTAATGCTGCAAACCAACATACCATGGGAACATTGAGTGCTCAGGTATCTGCAAGAACTGAAAGTAATGAGAAATGGCGTAATCTATTGGTACCTTGATGATAGAGAAATTGTTGGCTCATCACCACCACCACGAGCTGGGCTTGCATTGCCAAATTCGGCTAAATGCTGTTGCAACCATGTCAAGCGTCTAAGCTCCACTTCCATGTATATTTGATCGGCAGGATCCCCTTTGAATAATAAGTAGAACTGTGTCCTGTGGATGATGGATACATAGCACACATCCCATAACTCAATGATCTGCTGCCTTTGCTCCCTAAAAGTTAATTGCCATGAAACTGGAGTCTCCCCTGTCTCATTTATGGTCTCCTCGTCCTCTGGGTTATATCCAGTGGCTTCATTTGCTTCCAGCTCAAGGACCTGATAAAACAGTAATAAATATGTAGACAAAATGAATTTCCCAAAAACTAAACAATATGGACGATGGGAGATCAAAAGTTACACATCAGTGCAACTAAACTGAACCAGTTAGTGAAAAGGAAACTGCTGTACCTGGCAAACAAGTAATTGCTTTTGATATTGCAGCTTAGCCACACGTTCCTTCAGCTCTGTCACGTAAGCTCGTATGCTTCTTACATTCTCTTCTGCCGCATTTTGAAACATTTTCTGCATTTTCTTCATATTGACCGAACTTGAGCGGCGATAGCCGGTGCCTTCCTTTGATGAGACGTCTCCAACTTCCTCACTCTTCGTAGGGGTCTCCTTTTCAAACTCTGGATGGGTCCCTTTAGATATCAAGTCATCATTCTCTGGAGCCATATTCTCAATCTCATTACCCACAATTTGCCGAGAAGTAGACAAAGGTGAGCAAGGAGATCTTATGAAATTTTGCCTGTTGGCACCATTACTTGAAGCCAGAGGAAGCATCTTCTTCTTCTTCCGTTGATTCTTTGATTTTGGAGTTGCTTCAGAATTTGATGTTAGATTGATGCTTGGCAGGGACATTACCAATTTATCTATGGATTTCTGAACATTTTCTAATTGCTCTTCAAGATTTGCAATAGTGCTACCCTGTGAGTGAAGTCTAGTTATCTCTTCCTTCAGGTTAGCACTAACACTCTTGGTAGGAGCTGTCATGTTTCCGATTTCAACTTCTTTTGTAACAGGTTGGATGGCACGCACTTCCCTTATTTCTGCTTGCAGCTTAGCAATTGTCTCAGCTGCATCCTGGTTACCTAGTCTATGGCAGGCGACCTCCTTCTGAAGTACTTCTAGAGCTCGATTTGCTTCTGTTCCAAGTTGCTCCTGAAGGTGTTCCAGCTTGCGAATTTCGTGCATCAAAGTGAAAGGTGCAGTTGATGATTGCCTCATGGACTGCCTCAACAAAATTTTTCTTTGTTTGTCACAGTTTCGTAGCTCCTTACTGTCAAGATTCGGCAACAAGGCATCAGAATAAGAAAGGCACTTCTTCACTGAGGGACGAGGGGATTCCAGTGTACTTGAAGGCTGCTGGTCATTTTGAAGCTTTTGACGCAACTCATCAACCTGAGATTGTGCAAGGTCTCTTTGGCGTCTAAGTTCTTCAATTTCCGTCTCCATCTGGAGAGCAAAGGAAATTGAGAAGCAAATATAATAAGTTATTTTATTACAATAATCTTGAATCTCGAATCAACTTCACTTGTGGTACTTTACCTGCTGTATTTTCAAGTCTTTTTCTGTTGAAGGGTCAGGAGTGCGCAGCTCTGCTTCCAGCCTGGCTACTTCCTTCTGCAGATGTTTCACTAGCTGCTTGTCTGAAACAACCTATTGAAGTTTTGAGAAGGAAAAATCACTATTTGCATTGTTATTTGAAGTGAAGAAGTAGCTATAATCAACAGGTTAGAAGACCAAGGATCAATACCATGTTTACTTGGGCATTGTTAGTAACTTCCTTTGCTCGCGTGGCAAAGAAGAGAGTATTCCGAGATTGTTCGACATGGCTTAATGCTGGACTTAAAGTACATATGATGGCAGTACGAGCATTCCCACCAAGTGAGTGCTGCAATATGCGAGTCAACTTCGAGTCTCTATATGGTATATGACCACTACGTTTCCCAACACTGCATGATAAAGGGACACCAGTGATTGTTATTCACTGATATCTTATTCAAAACATAAAATCAAAAGTCTTCAGTGATTGTTATATTCATTTGTAAAAAGGACACCAGTCGACCTTTATAAATTGACACAATTAAACTTCACAGGTGCTCAATAGATTTGTTAAAACCTCACAAATCATGTTTTGCAATTGAAATTAGAAGAAATAACTCATTAATTAAAAAGCCCATCGAATCAACCGTGGGTCAACATGAAAAAGAAAATTAAATTTGTACAAAAATTTCACCATTTAAGAGGTATATAATGCAAACATGCAATAGCAAAAGTAAATTCTAACCTAAGCTTTCTAATCACCGTTGTCAGAGTCATCAAACTGAGATTAATATGGCAGCCTTCTCTCAGCCTGGCTCCATCTGCATGTGTTTGTGAAGCTCTTTCACTTCCAGCTAGATCTACAAAATTCTGCAAGCAATTGGTTCACAAGAGATAATAAAGGAGGAATCAGTCAAACAATTTCAGTGAGAGCTTGCCAAAAGAACCATCTATGAGTTTAAATATGCTAGCTTTTAATTTCGTACCAGGCTTGCAACAAAAGATCTAACACAACCTGAATTTTCACGAAGAATACTTTCTATTGTCTGCATCCACAACCACAGATGGGCTCAAATGTAAAATTTTCAGGAAACAAAAAATTTCTTCCAACACACTTCAGAAGAAACCATGATCCATGAATCTTACCAGCCTTATAATTTGGTGTGACCTTGAGCTAGTGTCATTGAGTGCAGTTTCACCAACTTGTCTTTGGGCTACAGCAGAACCAGAAGTAAATTAGTCAAACGCAGATTAGAACAGATTTACAATGGAAAAGTGAAGGCCTTGGCCTCTAATTTTACCTTCACAGATACTGATCAGGTGCCGCAAGTGTTGATCATTGCTGGCTGTTTGTTCCACCAACTTCTCAACAATGGTACCTTTCTGTAGTCAATAACAAACGAGTATTTCAGAGAATCATAAGAAGTTTGAAGTTGATGTTGAAAAATTTTTTTTTTCTGCCAAGTCATACAGAAATGAATTTAAAGATGTACCTCTGGATCATCTAGAAGCTTGAGATTGCGTCCAGATTCTGAATTTAATAGGTCCCTAACATTTTCATTATAAATTTCTAGTCCAGAAATCTTAATTGTAAAATCTCTATCTGGTGTCTGCAGTCGAGCCAAAAACAAACAGATCAGTTAAAAAATTTCAGAACTCCAAATGCCATGTATTTAATGTCCAAATTTTCAAAGTCAGTCAACCAAATCAAGAATCAAAGTTCAAGCTCCGCCAAAAACTATTAAAAAAATTATTAGAGAAAAACATTGTTGATTTGTGATCAAACTTACATTCATTATATGCTTATAGATGTCATTAACAGCTTTCTCAGTTATCCCTCTCATTGTGTACGTCTTCCCGCTGCTTGTTTGTCCATAAGCAAAGATGGTTGCTGTAATAATACCAGTCAATCATAAACTACAGCAGAAAATTTTCTCATAATTCAAAGTACGTAGCATAAAAAAATATGCTTTACCATTTATGCCGGTCAAAGCAGACAGAGCAACATTCTTTACTCCATCCTCATACACAGCTTCCGTTAAAGAAGCAGGACCAAAGACCTTATCTGAAGAAGGGAAAAAAAAAACACCCAAAAAGCCTAAATTACATGACAGCAAATAGAAGATCACTTTCAAAGCAAGAGATTACAAGGAGAAAGAGGGTAATTGGGTGCAACCAGAAAATTACCAAATGTGAAAGTGGCAGGTTGAGCTGTACGTTCCTGAGGTGGGGGTGGCTTAAAAACAATTGTGTGCTCATCAACACATTCCCATGCTACTTGCTCTTTGGCTGACTGCTCCTTCTTGTTCAGAGGCCTTAATCTCACAGTAACTACAATCTTCTCTTCTTTGGCTTTTGGCCCCCTTCCAGGGGTTGAAAATGGTGTTCTGTCAATCTTGGAAACCGGAGTTTCAGGTGTTCTTGCTGCCATCTTTTTTCTATCAAGATTGGCTCTCACTCCACGTACAATCAATCTTAGAGCACAACAAGTGGAAGCACAGCCCGCTGCTTCTCTCTCTCACCGGAGAGGCTTAAGGAATCAGTGTAGGCTTTGGGGAGAGAAATTTGAGATAAATATCAACAGCTGCAAAATTCAATCTCTACCCATTAATCTTCCATAGATATTAAGTCAATCTATGACTAAAATTAACTGAAAAATACATAAATATTTTAATAGCAATAAAAAAAAGAAAGATATTTAAAATTGAGAAATATCTTCTCTGCCTATATTATATTAAAAAAAATCAAAAAGAGAAAAAATCAGAAACGATTAAATGAAGTAGTTCTTCTGATATATGATTGAAATTTCAACACTAAACATCTGTTCTAAAAATATTGAAACATTTAAAACTCTGACACAGATCTATCAATGGAAAATTTGATCAAAATTTAGACTGAATCCAATCCAAAACCAGATCAGAAAAGGAAAGAAATTCAATTAAAATTTTTGTAACCATATTATGCTCCAGATTTTTCTTTTTCTTTTGTTTTTGAAGGAAAAAAAGGAAAACTTGAAAAAAAAATAGAAAAACCAACCTCACAAAGAGATTCCGAACCCGAGATCTTCAAGACCAGCCTACAAGATCTAGAGAGAGAGAGATAAGGGTTTTGCTTGGATTGTTGAGGGCTCTCTCTAAGTCTGCGTTTGTTCCTGTGACCAACGGGATTTGAATTCTTTGTTCCAACGGCTAGTTTCCTCTTTTTCCATTTTTTTTTCATTTCCTTATTATAATAATCTAATAAATTTTTATTTTGTTGGCGTTTTTTATTTTTATTTTTTTTAAGAATAGCCTTTAGTGCAGCGGGACCCAGTTTTGAATTTTTTAAAACGGGCAATTCGAATATATATTATTATTATTATTATTATTTTAATTGAAATGAATTTCTCGAGACAAAAGGACAAAGAAAGGAGCAAAGGTTTTAATGGCTGCAATCAAAACGACCTTTGGTGGGCCCACTGGCTCCGGGACCTTGGCATTATTCACAAAGCTGCGTCACATGTGAATTTATTTAATTTCGACCAAAAAAAAAAAGAAACAAAAAGTTTAATTTAATCAAATAAAGTTCACAATTTTCCTAATTCTTTTTTCTACTTTCACCTCACAAAAGATAGATTCAAGAGGAACTACGGTTTCCTGATGATTTTACATACAACTCAGACATTTTTTTTCATAAAATGAAATCTTATAGGAAAATTCTTATGTAATTTTTTTAAATATATTCTAATGAATAGATATATTTGAACTCAACGATTATTAAATTCATTTTCCCCCGTATTAACTTTGTTCGAATTATCTCGTTGATACGCATCCCTAATAATAAATAAGGAATATTAATAAGTAATTATTAATTTTAATTTATAGATACAATAACTAATATGTTTATAATATATTTATTTTAAAAATTATCATATCATGATAAAATGATATGACATCTAAATTCATATGTTCCATTCTTAATCTTCGTCTCGATCTAGTCAAAAGTATGTTGCCTATACTAAAATTAAAAATCAAAAGAAATATTATTTTTATGACTTAAATTGGCGTAAGATTGAAATACTAGACCCTAAAAACCAAAAGAAAAAAAAGAAAGAAAGAAAGAAAGAATGAGGCCTTTAGTTTATTTCTATTGAAATGTGGTTGGGCGATGAAGTATTTGCTTTTAAAAAAATAAAAATTAAAAGCAACGATAAATCTTCTTCAACAATTTTTCCTTTTTCTTTTATTACAAAAAGTGGCAAATATGATTAATATTTTATATTCTTATCAGGGAGAATGCGTCCATTAGAAGAATAAATTTTGTGAATATACACTTAGCTAATTAAATATTTTGATGAAAAGTTAAACTCATGATTTATAACATAATAATAACAAATAATATTTTGATGGAAGGGCACACCGGCTTCGCTTCGATGCCATTCTTGGCTCGACGTGGGGGTGGTTTATGACCGATCGCAGTAGGCCTTCTTGTTAGCGTAAAAAAATAATAAAAAAAAAATTGAATGGAAAATTAACATTAGATATATGTCACGGCCCATGCAACTAGTGGTAGCCTAGTTCAAATGATGACCCAATTATCAATTTTTGCATAAACGCTTAGGTAGGTATCTCTTTAGATAAGCGCTTAGGTATTTTCTTTTATAAATATCTTAGATATTTTAAATTTAGAAAAATTATATCCACACATTAAAAAGGTGGAACCACTATAAATACTCCAACTTCTCTCATTTGTAAAACATCTCTCCATTCATTCAATACAAGTTCACTTGCAAAGTTCTTGTGTTCTCTCTCTTTCTCTAAGTTATCTCAAGTTTTTCTTGTTCGGTTACTTGCCTTCCACAAGTTTTTTGCTGGTTCGTTCGAACTCTTTAAGACTTACTTAGCGTTTTCTTTCGCAAGATCGACTAAGTGTCGTACGGGTTAACACGTCTAAAGCACGTCCAAGCCTAATTCCGTGACAAGTGGTATCAGAGCAAGGTAATCGTAGTCCCTACTCTGTTCTTGTTTGAGTTGTAAATATGGCAGGTGAGGAAGGATTTGTTGAGACTACTTTCGATGAGCAACAAATGGAGCAAGAAGCTCGTGGCGTAAGGAGCAACGTGCTCCAGCCAAACGTGGCAAGTCCAAGGGTCCAACCAAGGAAACCATGGACTTACGTGTTGATAACTTGGAGAGGAGCGTCCTTGACATAAACTCCATTGTGGGAGATCTTAGTGATAAAATTGATAACTTGATCCATGAGAATGCGGAGATCACACAGGCTGCCAAACTCATGATCGAAGAGTATGGTCGCTCGTTCAAGGGAGAGATACACTCCCTCAATCAAGGTATGTCCAACCTTTGTGAGTTTGTTGAAGGAGAGATTCATGCCCTTCGTAAGGAGATGGAGTCTTTTTGCCGAAACAACTCACTTGCTAGTACGGCTGCCACTATTAGTACTTCTACTACAGTACATAGCTTGAAAGTCCCGAAGCCTGCCATGTACAACAGCATAAGGAACGCCATTATCGTGAAAAACTTTCTATTCGGCCTTGAGCAGTACTTCGAGGCTTGGGGGTTGTCGATGATCTGGCCAGGATAGGCAACGCCCCAATCTTTCTAAGAGATGCTGCCTAACTCTGGTGGAGAAGGAAGCACTCTAAACGGGAGAAATGCTTATGCATCATCGACATTTGGGAACAATTCAAGGTTGAAGTACGTAGGTACTTCGTTCCTCACAATGTAGATAGCGAGGCGAGGGGAAAGTTGCATCGCCTTTTTCAAATAGGTAGTATTTCTGACTACATTAGGGAATTTACTACCCTCATGCTCGAAATTGAAATGTCCGATAGGGAACTACTCTTTTACTTCAAAGACGGCTTGAAGGATTGAGCGAGAGTCGAGTTGGAGAGGCGTAATGTGCAGACCCTAGATGCTGCTATTGCCGCTGCCGAAACCTTTGTCGATTACTCAACTCACTCCAAGACCAAAAAGCCGAACGCTGGCAAAAGTGAGAGAGAGAAGGTTGGGCAAAAGAAGTAGGACTCTGGTCGCCAGGAGGGTGGACAACACAAGCCCTCAAATGACCGTCCCAAGCATGAAAAGAAGTCTAGAGGTAAATACAACTCAACTAACCCTCCTAAACCTTGTTTCATTTGTGATGGACCGCACTAGGTGAAGGACTGCCTCAAACACAAAGCCATGAAAGCGATGATGGCGGTACTCGACCTAGAAAAGGCTGATGAAGAAGCCCAAACGGATATGGGATCTATCCAACAATTGGGTAATCTCTTAAAATGTTTCTCCCCAACAATCGCCAAGGAGAAGGAACTGTTATACATTGATCTTGCCATCGAAGGCAAATCAGCTAGTGCGATGCTGGATACGGGGATAACACACAACTTCATAAATGCTGAAGAGGCCAAACGTCTAGGCCTCAAAATGACGAAGGAAAATGGCACCATCAAAGCAGTGAACTCAGAAGCGAGGCCTGTTCAAGGTATGATAAACAGAGTTACTGTCTAGATCGGTCAATGGACGGGTAAGTTAGACTTTATCGTCGTTCCTATGGATGATTTTAAAGTGGTGTTAGGTCTTGTATTCTTTTGCGGAACTTTGGCTTTTCTCGTGCCTGCTACACGTTCTCTTGTGGTTGTCGACAACCATAAGATCCGCGTAGTCCCCTTGAAGCGTAAGGAGAGATCTCAATCATCGATGATCTTGGCCTTGCAATTCAAGCGGGATCTCAAGTTGGGTCCTGGCTATATCGTTACCATACGAGAGTTAAGCGATAGGGAAGACGTAGCAATATCAACTCTCACACTGCCACAACCAATCCAGGCCATCCTCAACAAGTTCAAGGACGTCATGCCTTCCGAGCTACCAAAGAAACTTCCACCAAAGCGAGATGTAAATCACCACATTGAGATAGAAGTCGGTGCCAAACCCCCTGCCATGACTCCTTATCGTATGGCACCTCCGGAACTCGCTGAATTGAGGAAGCAGTTCCATGATCTGATCGATTCGAGCTACGTTCGACTATCGAAAGCCCCATTTGGTGTCCTAGTTCTCTTTCAGAAGAAGAAGGATGGATCGTTATGCATATGTATTGATTACCGAGCTTTAAACAAGATCATTATCAAGAATAAGTATCCAATCCCTTGATAGCTGATCTCTTCGACCAACTCGGGAAGGCAAGGTACTTCACTAAACTGGACTTACGATCAAGTTACTACCAGGTTCGTATAACACAAGGTGACGAGCCAAAGACGACCTGTGTGACACGCTACGGAGTGTTCGAGTTCTTGGTTATGCCCTTTGGCCTCACCAACACACCAGCAACCTTCAGCACACTCATGAACCAGGTAGTACATCTTTTCCTGGACAAATTCATGGTAGTTTATTTGGATGACATTATGGTATACAGCAACACACTTAAGGAGCACCCTGAGCAGCTCAAGCAAGTCTTCCAAGTTCTACGGGTAAACGAGTTGTTCGTGAAGAAAGAGAAGTGCTTGTTCGCCAAGCAAAAAGTGGACTTCCTTGGTCATCAAATCAAGGATGGTAGACTTTTGATGGATCCAGTGAAGGTGCGAGCCATCCAATAATGGGAGCCTACAACCAAAGTCCTGGAATTGCAATCTTTGCTGGGACTTATCAATTATTATCGTCGGTTCATCAAGGGATACTCTGCCGTTGTCGCACCTTTGACCAACTTACTGAAGAAGAAATGTACTTGGCATTGGACAAAAGAATGCCAAGCTTCCTTCAAGAGATTGAAGCAAGCAATCTTTGAGGAGCCAGTAATAGTGCTACCGAACTATGAAAAGCCCTTCGAAGTCCATACTGATGCATCTGACTTCCATTGGAGGAGTCTTGATGCAGGATAGGCATCCTATTGCCTATGAAAGTCGCAAGCTCGACGACATGGAGAGACGGTATACCATCCAGGACAAGGAGATGACTGCCGTCATCCATTGTTTGCGCACTTAGAGACACTATCTCCTCGGAAGTAAGTTTGTGATCAGGACGGACAATATTGCAACCAGCTACTTCCAGACACAGAAGAAACTTAGCGCCAAGCTAGCTTGTTGGCAAGACTTCTTTGCGGAATTCGACTACTCACTGCAGTATAAGCTAGGTCAAGCCAACTTAATTGCTGATACGTTGAGTCGTAAGGCAGAACTAGCAGCTTTTGCCACTAGTACTCCTACGAGTAACCTTCTTGAATGGATCAAGGAAGGTACCGGATAAGATAAACTGGCCAATAACCTATTGAGATTGGCTAGCAAAGGGAAGACTCGTCGATTTTGGGTGAACAATGGAGTCTTGACGACATTCGGAAATCGTGTCTTTGTGCCAAAGTGAGAAAAGTTGCGGAAGGAGATCCTCAAGGAATGCCATAACTCTCTATGGGCTGGTCACCTAGGTATGACACGAACCCTTACTCTTATCCAACAACATTACTTTTGGCCGCATATACATGCAAATGTCGAGGCCTATGTGTGAACTTGCTTGGTTTGCCAACAAGACAAGGTAGAACGGCAGCCACCAACCGGCCTACTTGAGCCACTACCCACTCCTGAAAGGCCTTTGGAAAGTGTCTCGATGGATTTTATTGTGGCTCTACCAAAGTCTGAAGGATGCAGAAGCATCATGGTGGTAGTCGATCGGTTCAGCAAGTACGACACCTTTATTCCAGCCCCTGCTGATTGTAAGGCGGACGAAGCTGCTCACTTGTTCTTCAAGAATGTGGTAAAGCTATGAGGCGTGCCAAAGAGCATAATCAGTGACAAAGACCCCTGCTTTACAGGTAAATTCTGACGCGAGTTATTTAAATTGATGAGAACCGAGCTAAGCTTTTCAACAAGGTTCCATCCTCAAACCGATGGGCAAACTGAGGAGTCAATGCCTTACTCGAACAATACTTGAGGAACTATGTCAGTGCTCACCAACGAGATTGGGCGAAGCTACTTGATGCTGTCCAATTCTCATACAACCTTTAGGCAAGTGAGGCCACAACTAAAAGCCCGTTCGAGATTGTCATGGGACAACAACCGCTCACACCAAGTGCTATTGCCTCTCCTTACACTGGCAACAATCTGTCTGCCTTTAAGTTTGTAAAGAAATGGCACAAGGAAACGGATATAACAAGGGCTTGCCTTGATAAAGCGGCCAAGAAGTTGAAGAGATGGGCTAATGCTAAGCAACGCCCAAAAGATTACACTACGGGAGACATGGTGATGGTGAAGTTGTTGTCCAACCAATTCAAGTCTCTACGTAAGGTACATAAGGACTTGGTACGGAAGTACGAAGGACCATTCCCCATCATCAAGCGTGTGGAAAAAGCCGCCTATCAAGTCCAACTCCCTTTGAAGCTGAAGATCCACAACGTCTTCCATGTAAGTTTTCTGAAGTCTTTCCATGAGGATGAAGAGGATCCGGGCCGAAATGAGTCAAAGCGCGCACCAACGGCTGTGGTCATTGAATTCAATAAGGAGGTGGAATGCATCCTTGCTGATCGAGTGATGCGGAGAAGGGGAGTTCCCAACTATACCAAGTACTTAGTGAAATGGAAGGCTCTGCCAGACCATAAGGCTAGTTGGAAACGAGAAGACCATCTTTGACAATTTGCCGATCACATTCGGCAATTTAAAGCTGAAAATGCGACGAAGATGTCACAGAATTAAATAGGGGAGGATGTCACAGCGCATTCGATTGATGGGAGCATAGCCCAAATGATGGTCCAATTATCACATTCTACATAAGCGCTTAGGTAAGCGCTTCACTTAGGTAAACACTTAGGTAAGCGCTTCCCTTATATAAGCGCTTAGATAAGCACCTCGCTTAGGTAAGCACTTAGATATTATCTTTTGTAAATATCTTAGATATTTTAAATTTAGAGAAATTATAAATACACATTAAGGAGTTGAAATCACTATAAATACCTCTACTCCTTTTATTTGTAAAACATCTCTCCATTTATTTAATACAAGTTCATTTGCAAAATTTTTGTGCTCTCTCTCTTTCTAAACTCTGTGAAGTTTTTCTTGTTCGGTTACTTGCCTCCCACAAATTTTCTGTTGGTTCATTCGAACTCTTCAGAACTTATTTAATGTCTTCTGTCGTAAGATCGACTAAGTGCCACGTAAATTAACACGTTTAAAGTACATCTAAACCTAATTCCGTGGCATATAGTTTAGTGGCCTTTAAAATTAAAATTTGCAGTGAAACATGAAGTTTGAATCTCAAATTCACACGTTGAAATCCTCTCTTCACTCCAAAAAATAAACAGAGAGAAGAAATTTAGCTATAGTTGTGCGTAGGAAAGAATATAGGGGGAAGGTCTTGTAGGATTTTACTGAACATTTGAAATTTTATTAATACGATAAAAATATTATATAATAATTTAAAAAATACTCAATAACACATGTTGTATATTTTTATATGATTATAGATACATTAAATTATATTATATTATAATTTTAATTATCTCTTAATTTGAATTAATATTAACGTAAGCAAATTGTACCTTTTACGATCCTCATGGTGTGTTGGCCAGCAAGAGAACAGCAGAATTAGGTGGGTGCATTTCACAAGGACGAATCGCTATGCCAACGTGTTCAAGATCTTCGAAGCAATTGGTAACTGTTTTGGTCTGCTCCACATCAGAATTAGCTTCACTGGAATTTCGCGTCTTATTTATAGCAGTTCATGTCAATTTTGTTCGTCGAAAGCAAATAATACCATACTCTCCCGAAAATGTGACTTAAAAAAAAAAAACTTTTACTCAAAATAGAACTTTTTTTTTTCTGTTTTTGGGTTCCTTAGGATTTTAAATCATGTTACTTGGACTAACCGACTAAGTGCTAGTTATCCCACTGGACCACGACCTCATAACAACATAAAATAGAACCATATATCTGCAAACCAGTATAGGTCGTCAGATTGAGAGAAAAGGATAATTTAGAAGATACCCTTTCATTGGGTGTCGGGCTAGGTACAGAAACTGTAACAGGAACACCATAATAGCAGAAAAATTTAAGCTTGGAGTCAGTTGCACACATTCCACCTTATATTCAACATCAACCCCCATTTCTCAATGCATCTATGAGCGACAAATTTCCGACCAAAAGCTGGTCTTGAACAGCCGGCAGAAGTGGGACCAAGAAACTAATCCCCCAGGCCTTTAGATTCCCATCAGAGGGTCATCATCAGACAGCTCACCTCCCAGCAATTGATCGACGAAATATCCATTCTTCTGTGCGTCTTATTAACTTGGCAACTAGAACAATTCCGAGGTTTAGTAGGGTCCTGAGGACCCTCTAGAAGACACTTACGTTTTGGGCAGCGAAACGGCGTACCGAGGACATCTCGATCGGGACAGGCGTGCCGGAGGTCCCGACGGGCAATTCTCATGGTGGAGGGTCGTTTCGTTGACTTTATTCACTCCAAATCGTTGCGTTTCAACAGACCATGCTGCTGTGGCCCCAAAAAAAAAAAGGTATCAAAGTGCTTTCACATCTCCGCACCTGAATGGACGAGCGCACTTCTTTGAAGTTGCATTCTAGCTCGCAATGGCATGTTTGGAAGCTGGACAAGAACGTAGTGATCACGATGAGAAATTGGATGAGAAGTTGCGGGTGAAGATGGGGTTTCATTTGGATACGTGGTAGTCAAAGATTGTTACATAACCCAAGCTTAAGATTACATGGAAGTGACAAAAGAACTTTGAGGAATTCAAGGATATGTTTATTTTGTCTTTGACCAATAGTTAACATGACAAGTGCTAGGAACTAATGGTCGATAGCATCCTTTTTATTTATTTATTTATTTATTTTTGCTTTCAAACGAAGAGCTAAGGGAAGTTGTTTTGGACAAAATGAAAGCTATTCGAGAAATGTAGTAGTAACCAATTAAAAAAGAGTACATACAATACATTCAAAATTAAATATAATCATCATAATTACATTGTAGATAATTATTATGTATAAAAATATTAATTATAACTAATAATTATAATAATTTTGTATCTAATTCACATTTATTTCACCTATTTATGCAATACAATCTTTTTTTTATAAATCAATTGTGTCTTATATGAATACCTCCACAATTGTGTCTTATATGAATACCTCCACAATTTTACTCCAATGGAGAGTCACTAGAGCCAGCCCAAAGCAGCGTTAAGGGCAACACCATTTGCACCGCTGAGGTGGGGGTTGGCAGTATAAGCCTATCCCGTGGAAACACCTCTACATGAACCACCCGCTGCTTAATTTCGAAAACCCAATTGGAGAAAGGTACATGCAATCGTCATTTTGGAGCCTCTTGATGGCATTATTTGGGCAACTTTTATTTTATTTCAGTTGGCAGAACATCGAGCTCGTCTAGCGTCCTAGGATAAAAGGAGGTGCCCAATTCCGTATCTCGTTTTCCTCGTGGGCGGCTGCCCAACTTTTTTATAATTTAATTTTGCTGATATTAGAGCGTACGTTACGTGACGGCGACTCGGGCGGACGAAGTTTATCTCCACGAGGGCCGGTGCCTATTTGTTTTTTAATTTTTCAGAGAATTGGGAAATAAGATCGGAGGAAAGATGACAAGCGATCACATCACAGTCACAACACTTTGAAAGTTTGAATTTCCACTGACAAAATTATAATTAGAAACAGGAAAGTGTGGGCCAGTTACTTGGGGGCATAGGGACCAATGCAATCTCTCTCTCTCTCTCTCTCTCGCTTTTTTTTTTTTTTTTTTTTTAAGCGTAGGTTTCTGCATCCAGCATCCATCCATTCGATACAAGAAAAACCAGCCTCGTGATGATTAGCCACTCACTACTTATAATTTTTACTCCC
>JAHLGO010000001.1:4464109-4492509 GCA_020615895.1 Ceriops decandra
AAATTAAAATAATTTTTAAGATTAAAAGTCTTATATTCGGGTTCAAACAAAAGATTTAATATTAAAATTATTTTTAAAATTAAACATTTTGTATTTGAATCTAAATAAGTTTATTTAAAGCATATGCTAATTAAAGGGAAGAAAATTCTTGAAATAAAATATAAAAAAATTTATTTAACTTAAGTTTAAAGAGTTATAAGAAAAGATAACAATAAAATAATCAATCTTCCTTTTATTTTTATTTTTCTTAAAGAAACTATTCCTAATTATTAAATTTTGATTTTTTCTTATTTGTTCTTCCGTAACCTAGTCTACTTGTTAGATATTTTTTCTATGTAGAGTGAATCTTTGAAAAAAAAAATAATAATTTAATGAGTTATAAATATCTTATTAAAATTAAATTTTTGATAAGATGAGATGTTTAGAGAGTGAGAGAGAGTAAGAGGCCGAGAGAGAGGCCGTCCGGCCGAAGGAGAGAAAAAAAAAAAAAGAGAAAAATAAAGGTGGAGAAAAATTTAAAGGAAGATGTGAAAATTATAGACAAAGTGTTTTTTGATCTTACATTTGGAAAGGATATCAGTGTCTGATTAACTTAGATAGTTGATAGAAGACGTTTGATTCTTATTTGTGAACGATGGAGATTGGATTTCGAGCACTGAAAGTCCTCATTTTCTTCCATTTTTGTAAATCTATTTTCTGGATAATTTTCTATATATAGAATTGGTTAACCATGTAATTGGAAGATTGTTTGTGGTCCGATCGAGTTGAGTTTTGGTTAGTAGTTAGAAGACACATAGATCTTTTTTGTGGACAATTGGACTAAGTTTCTGTGAATTGCAAAGGTAGTTATTCCATTCAAACTGAAACCTTTCAATTCTAGTAACTCTCTGCTCTCTCATCTGTGACAGAATTGGTAAACCATATGATTGATTATTGACTTGTGATCCGATTGAGTTAAAATTTAAATAGTTGGTAGGAAACATCTGGGGGTTGATTTTGAATGGTTTATTATTGACTTGAGATCTGATTGTTGAGTTATTATTGACAGAATGTGTCTTTCGTATTGGTTAACTCATTTGGCCTCTCATTTTGGTTCAAATTGAGTTTGTTCAATTTGGTTAATGTAATTGAGGTTGTGTAACTCTGTTGTATTCACTTATTGATTATAGTGAAATTGATTTCTAGACCGGTGTGTCCCGTAGTTTTTTCTCTTTACTTTGAAGGAGTTTTCCACGTAAAAAATCGGTGTGTTCTTGTGTGATTGTTTAAGTTGACTTATTTGTTATTCAGTTAACTTCTCACAGATTCAAACAAGTGGGAGAGTTATTTTGGGCAATTTGTATTCTGTTATCTCTCTTCCATCACTACTGTAACGGAATCCTATATTAAAAGGTGAAAGAGATCCTTGAACCTTATAAGCGTGGTTGCTGCATATCTTAATAGGTTAACTTTTATATATAAATATAAAATATATTATAAGTATAAATTGTAGTTAATATATTTTTTTATATAATAATTAGTCATAATTAACATTGTAGTAATTAAGTGTCTAATTAACATGTTTCGTTATTTTTTTCTCTTTAAAAAAAAAATCAGTGTATGCTCACGCTATGCATGACAAATTGCCAAAATGGGTTGCATTGATTTTCCTTTTCCCTTAATTTTAAAGACATAATAACTGACAGTGTTTCGTGACTCTTAGTAAAAAATCAAATACTATATATATATATATATGTGTTATTGCATATCTTTATTTAAGATCTTTCATAAAAAAAAATTATTAAATAAACCTTCTCTAAATATAATTTTGATGCTAAGAATCTTCGACCTAACTTTAATATATTCAAATTTGTGTTTATTAGTAACATTGAAAACTTGATCAATAAAAAAAATCATCCCTTTCAAATTTAAACGTGCACTTTTTTAAATAATAATAATACTCACGCTTGATTTATCATTAAAAAATATATGCATGTATATCGTAACATTTCTTTACTTAAAACAATCAGCTGGATCTGACTTCGAATATCTTCCAATCTGATCCGTAGTGACTAGCAATTGTCAAGACTCAAGAAAGCAGGAGAAAAAGCAGTTTCTATTCTAAGATAGATCGGAGTTCTGAAAAACCCCAAAACCCACCCGCCATAAATTATGGGTTTTAAATTCACACCCTTAAATTCCCACCATGCCCAACAACAGCAAGATTTCGATGCGGTCACGGCGTCGAATGCTGCGGATCGGGAGAAGCCGCTGAGGCAGCAGCAGATCACCAACAAGACCCACATAGCGAAAAGAGGCTGTAGTTGGAGGTTGAGAGGCTGGTGGGGCTGAGCACCGTGATCATGGGGAGCCCAACGCTTTGGCGGCACCAGGAAGTTAGTCCGGCAAGCGTGAGCGTTAGTGATTACTGCATACGCCACTGCGGCGCTTCCTGGAGTTGGCGTGAACGAGTTCGTCGTCAAATGTCTATTGTGCGGAGAGACAGGGGGAGGAGGAGGAGGAGGAGGAGCAGGATGAGGGCGACGCGAATCGAAAAGGTGATGCTTTGAATTTATTTTTTTTTAAACATTTTTTTCGATTTGATGTTTTTTTTTATGGCTAATATCGGTGTCTTAATTATCCTCTTAGTCGGTTCAATATCAAATTTGCAAAAAGGAGGGGAAAAATAAAAGAAAAGAAAATTTTAATTTAAATATTTCAACCATCCCTAAAGTATAAGCAAATCTTGAATAAAATATTGAACATAGACACCATTACCCTATCATTCGATTCGCTTTCATTTTGCAATTTCGTGGTTGATAGATGGACTAGGTTTCTTTTCTCGCTAAAATCCCTTGCTACGTTGAACTCCTCATAACTAGGTTCTTCTTTCTTACTGAGTCTTTCAATATTTATTATTCAATATGTTACATTTATTTACATATTTATTATATTTTATAATAGACCATAAAAAATTAGAAAGTCAATGCATGTGGACAACCGCAATATCTAGGTAGCCGAAGAAGTGGGGGCAGATGCTTCACTTTTTAGACCTCAGATAATTAATGATGGAGTAGCAGACAGTTCTGGCGCATGAAAGTTAGTTATAGTGTCCCGTTCTTCCCCCTGATGAGTGGATGTGCAAATGGTGGCTGGGAACTGCCCAACCATTTTGGTTTGGAAGCATCTCCAGAAGGTGGAACTTTTTGCTTGCTCGTCACTTGTGAGGTTTGTTGGGGGTGATCAGAAGTTTGCCCTTGGTCTACTTTTCCTGCTTATCCTCTGGAAACAGAGTCACTCTAGCTATTCTTAGAAGGATTACCCTCAGCGTCCGGATTCTATTGTCATCAGCGCGGTTTCAGCTTTTAAAAACTCAAAAGAGCTGCTAAGGAGTGCTGCCTGCCAAATATTCTTGCCGATTTTTTAATAGATAGGGTTTGTTCATGTTTTCTTTTCCTTTTTCGTCTTGAAAAGCCTCCTACAGAAATTTACAAGCCGCGTTTGCATTTTTTAACACCTAAATTTTGGACAGCCAAAAACAACCAAGATGGAATATTTATGGTATTTTACACATTTGCAGGTGATTTACCTTGATAAGGGTATTTCCAGTTCTGCACTCCGTTCCAGGGGCTGTTCGCTATGTTAAGATGTATTGCATAACCATTTGCTACAATAGATAACCATGCCAAGCAAGATCTTGCATAAAGCAAAGTACAGCTACCTACACCATTTCCAAAACATGCCTATCTAGAATAAACTACTTAATATTGCTCACTTCACTTTGATTTTGATGCATAGTCTATCATCAATTACCATTGACGTAAGACCTTGAAGATGCATTTTCGCAGTCTGATGATGATTCAGACATGTAATAGCCAATGTCAGGATCACTTGGCGCACCACCATATGTTGAAGTCATATGCCAAGTGTTGTGGACGAGATGTTCATTGCTGGGCAGCATTCCAACATCGATGTATGGATCAGCTGCATACCCACTTTGCTGGAGCGATTTTACCATGGCCTGTTGATGATTGCAGTATTGATTCACCTGCTCACCTATTAGGGGTTCACTGGCATTCTGTTACTAATTGGAGTAAAAGAAATGCCTTTCCATGCTACCATTTAGGTTGCCAAGGGAATTCAGCTTACCTTGTGTGAGCAAAGGAGTTCCACTCGAAATAGCAACCTCCTCTTGCAGGTAGGGCCACTCTGCATATGCCTTTCTCACCAAATTCTCAATGAAGCTCTGTGCAACGGCCAAAGATAACATAATTAAGTAAGGTTATTAACAAAATTTCATTTGCCAAACCGTGAAATTTTCGTAGTAAAGTTGAACTCCTACCCCGTTAATGCTTGAAAGATCCCGAGCGCCATACATTTGCCCGTTAATCACGACATTAACCACTTCACATACCGGGTTTAAAGTAATGCTAAATTCTGCTGCTCGGTAAATATAATGCTTGTTGCCCAGAAGGCATGTCCTTGCATGCTTCATGGTTGCATCCCACATTCTTTCAGACATACCAGGGCCTAGAATCTGTACAGAAAGGATGTTAGAACCTTGGATAGAATTTTAGCTGAAAAAAGAAAAAAAAAAAAGAGGAGAATTTCAACCGCGTACGTTTCTGAGCTTCAGTGGGTCCACAGTGGACAACTTCAAGAAATCTTGCACTGTATTAATCCTAGCAGATTGTAGCTTGCTGTGAAAAGCACCGTCTTTTCCAATCCTCTCAAGGCGCCATACCTCGTCTTCCAGCATTGGTGGATAATGCTTCTTGTACACTACGTACATAATGGAGACAAAAAAAATTACACAAAAAAAAAAATACTATGTAATTTATGCAAACCTATGGCATATATATAATTATGCAAATTCAATTCTTGATAAATTGTTCTCTTTGAAGATTTGAAAATTGAAATTGGAGGTTTAAAACTTTAACAAGATAAAAGGTTAAAAATGCAAAGGAATTTATGAAATAGGGAAAATAACCTTGTTATATAATTCATACAAAATCAGCCTCCTAATAAATATCACTAGTCAATTTTTTTTTAAATAATAATCCTAATATAGAAAATTGAAATATAATATAAAAATATTCAAATTCATTTCTTCTTCTTCTTCTTCTTCTTGTTTTTTTTTTTTTTTTTTTTTTGTTAATAAGAGAATCTTGTTTGACCTAAAGTAAGAAAGAGAACAAAGAAAGCTTCTAAGGCATAATTATATATGCAGTCAACTTTGACCTGGTATGTTACTTTGTGGGTATAATGCTCAAGGATATGGGTGGTTGTGAGACCTGCTGCTCTTTAGGCAGGTTTATAACTTGAAGAAAATCCCATATGACATTTCAATTTTAAAACACTAAGATACAACGTAATGTAAAGTTCTTAAAAGTCTCCTTCGTAACATCATCATGTGGTAAATTTCTTCACATCCGAGTTCTAAGTTGATTGAGAACTTCACCAAATCATACACGTATCAAGCTTTTCGGGGTCAAAATCATGGTGACTTTATCTAATAGTGACAATTGTTGAAGAAAATCATTTGCAATCTCTGGGTTGTAGGGTCTATTATAGAATATATGAATTTAAGGCATTGACCAAAGTCCACCGCCGGCCAGATGTGGAAGGAGGAAGGGATAAGGTCAACAAGATATCAATTCAGAGGTTCGGAAACTTTATCAATGATCTTGTGGTTGCATCGACGGCTACGAGTGCTTGTCTTATCAAAAAGCTAAAAAAATTCTTCATGTTCTTCGTTTGTCAAAACATTATCTGAAAGTTAATGGCACTCGTTGAAAGTGGGCGATGCAACGTGAAGAATGCAATAGATCATGGTCCCTACTCAATTAAGGTGCAACCTCCTGGATTCTTTGATTTCTATTTCCTCCTCTGTGATGGGAACATAAATCAATCTGATAATGATAAAAGGGGGCCTAAAAAAAAATTCATGAAATGTTTTCTAATTCCACATATTTTTCGAATCATAGATAATTGCCCATCACCTTATGTCACAAACACTTTGCCCACTCTTAAATTACGCTAAATTTTTGCACTTGAAATACTGATTTTACGAACTTTATAAAGTTTTAAGATAATATAAAAGAAAATTTGTATAAATGAAAAGACAAACTTAATTGAATGGTATACTTGGCTAAAGAAAGGGAAAGAAGAAAGGTTTGAATCATAATCTAAGAACTAAAATGAAAAGGGGAACTCTCATTCGTCACGGATTAGCAATGCTTCTTTGATATCCAATGATATCAGAGGAAAGAAGGTGAGAAATAATGAGACAATTAGCAATATTATATATATATATATATATATATATGTATGTCAATGCAGGTAACAAACTTTAAAATCTACAGATTAAAATCTAAATAAATCTGTCAATGCAGGCATCAAATTCCAGCTTGCCGTGTGAATGCTAAATGGCAAACTCCTACACATAACAAAGTTAGAGCATGTCGTATGAGTATTATATAGAAAATAGTGGGCACATTCGAGCGCAGGTGCGAAAGCTAGTGAACTAAAGGATCCATCACTTAAGTGTCCTACCGATCGAGCAACGGGTACATGGGTAGAGTCAACAGCACATGTGTTTGACCATGACCCTAAATTCGCTTTTCTTTATCTAAGTTGGTAAACTGTACTAGCAAAATATAGTTGTGCTTCCCACGATCTGCTATAAAATAAGATGGAGAGAAGGAATAAAAATTTAATAAAGCAAATTGAGAATTTTTGTAAGCACAGAGACTTGAGTGTTACGTTGGTCAAGATTCAAGTCCCAAAGCTGATTTCACATGATCTAAAATGCAGTCTAATAAAGGGAAATCTACACACTCTCACAAAGACGCATGCTTTCTATAGGAGTGCAAAAATCAGCCTAAAATGAATTTTTAAAAAAATTGAATTAAAGACGGTGCCTATAAGTTAAAAAAATTTTCAAATCAAGATGAAGATTACTTGTGCAACTCAAAGAAAAAAAAAACAGATGAAGATTAGTTGTGACTAATTTACGATTACACAATAAAATATGCTTAAGAGGGCTTTCAGAATGGCGGAATTGGACTGCTGCACGTTTGTGAATGTAAGCGTGTGATTTTGTTTTTCTTATTGCTTTTTTTAATTTTCTGATACTTTAGGGAGACAAATAGCTTTGTTCGAGAAGACACCTTTATATATGGGGTATACAAAAGCTGCGATGATGTGATTTTGTTTCAAAGTTTAGGGAAGGAAAAAGAAAGAAAAGGCTGGTATAGAAACCCTAGTGTAAATCATTTTGCATATAATTTATTGAATATTGCTATATAAACATGTCTATGCTAATACTCGTTAATTAATTTTGACTCCGTGATATCAGGTTGAAGATATCTAGTTTGAATTCAGTCGGAACCAAATAATAACCAAAAAAAAAAAAAAAAAAAGGAGAAATAGTGAATGCATGCATATATGTATATAATAAATACATCAATGGCAACTTAGACAAGTATTTTAATTGTAATTGGGTAATAGAATTGAACTTACATTCTCCTCTATGATCCTTGACAATGAATGGATCCGTCATTGCTTGGCGGATCCTAAGACCTTGAGAGCTTCCTGGAGCCACTCTTGCACCAAGCCTGAACCTCCTGCTCCTAATCCAGCTAGAATTGTCCGTGAACTCAATGTCCCCAATTGGTGCAACTCCATCCCTCAGCGTGACAATCGGGCAGCCTCCTGCAAGCAAAGGCCGCTTGCCTTTTCTCTCCTTCACAATATTATTATCAAATTCATCACCAGTCCAAGCATGGCTGTCATTAGGAGGGAAGTCTCCATCCAAAACAACGATCTCTATCTTGATTGGCTGAGGGAGAGCAGCAGGAACCATATGGTCCCCTCTTTTGTCAAAGAGGGTGACTTGAAGTGAAGCATCAGAGTCAGCATCAACTAATTTGCTTCCTGTGAATATAGTATGGCAAGGCTTTCTAGTGAACATTAATTGCAGGCTTGATTGTTCGAGCTCTTGGATTCTCAAGGATGGAGACCTAGGTAAAGAGCGAGACCATTTTTTCAGGATGTTCTCCACTTCTTCTTTCACCTGAGGTAAGGCAAAACAAAGCTTCAGTTTCATCTACTAGGGCTTTCTGGGCATATAATCTCTTTTTTTTTTTTTTTTCAAGTGCATATTCATGCACAAATTATTAAGGAAAATAATCAGACTATTATATATCCAAAAACAAAGAGTAGCCAAAAAAGAATGAGTTGAAGTAAAAATATTTTAAGCACTTCTACTAAAAGTTTTGAGAATATAAATACATAATTAAATGTGTGTGTGTGTGTGTGTGTGGATGATTAATTCTTAGAGGTTTAACATACCACTGTCCTCAGCACTGGTTCTATAGCCAAGAAAAAGTTCTTCCGCGAATTGAGTGTAATTGCTTGTCTAACCGCTCTGTCGACAACAACACAAAAGGGTTATTGCACCGTTAATTTGGGACTCAGTTTGAACATACCCCCACTTGTGCAACATTATTATATGATCATTTCTAATGTTGTCTGGCGCATCAAATGTAAAGACAAGATAAATAGTTAAAAAGTATAGATAAAAATAAATGAATTTCTTTATAAATAAAGAAAAAAAGGGGAAGAAAGAAAGAGATGAAAGCAAAAAAGGACAACTAGAAGAACAGAAACAAAACCATATATATATATATATAGAGAGAGAGAGAGAGGGAGGGAGAGAGAGAGAGAGAGAAATTGAAGGGAGTCGATGGATACGAAAATTGAAAACATACGAAGCAAAAGAAGGTGTAGTTCTCATTCTTTTCTCCGTTTGCTGATCCGGGTCGGCAAAAGGTTCATCAAGGAACCGTTTTTTTTCCATATCTATAATCACCTCAATCGATCGATCGATCGAGAGAGAGAGAGAGAGAGAGACAGAGAAAGAAAGGGAGTTTCAATAGTGGGGTCTCGAGCGCAAGAGGGGATCAGTTTTGGTAGAGAAGCAAGATGCTAGCCAGCTCCGGGTCCAATGGAGGTATATAAAGAATCAGAAATTTGGGCTTTCTATTTATTTATTTATGCTTTTTACTGATCTATAATAATATAATCAAATATGAAGAGGCTTTCCCGGAATGATCAAGGAAATCGCTTGGTAAGAGTGGATTTGGGGTGGCGAAGTGAATTATGCAATTACGTTGACGTTAAATTTTGTCCAAGTCAACCCCAACTCTTTTCTTTATCACAAGTATTTTGCATCCTAGTGCAAAATCAACGGTCCTGATCAAACCCGGAAGCTGACCAGATGGTATGCCAATTGCATTTGGTTATCTCAATGGCCCCAGTGTGTCAGGGGTTGGTGCCAAGCAAACGCATAGTCCACTTCCGGGAAAGATCCCCAGAAGAAAGGTCCATTGCCTCAATTGCTTGCTAATTGCCTCCGTTCGGTTAATTATTAGACTAATAAATAATCTCCTCGATCGTTATTACTCTATACTTGTTTTAAGATTTATACGTAAATGTATACCGTTGAAGTTAAGAAAAAAAATTCGAGTATTACTTATGTAACAATCTTTTATAAATTTATAAATTAAGAATAATAAAATACAATATAATTATAGATATTTGATTGCAATTAAATAAAAATTATATATATAATGCGAGCATAAAGAAAAATGTCGTGATATTTCATTTCGTTTGTACATGTTACAAGCGTTACTACAAGTAAACATGTGTATTTCTCTTCTCTCTCTCTCTCTCTCTCCTTTTTTTTTAATAAAAAAAATTAAATAATAATAATAATAATTATTATTATTATTAATGATCTTCTCTACCTCACGGCAAAAATCTCCTGTTTATATCGCACCCCACATTGTGCCAAAGAATGTCACCCTATTTATTTAATACCCCACTCCAGTCCTGTTGCTGAGCTTGTCGCATTAATGAGATTGATCCTATTTACTTGAAATTCACTTCTTTTTTTTTTTTGTTTTTTTAATTTTCTCTCCCAGACGCTTTGTAACCATGTGTTTTAAGTTGCCATAACGATTATTCGCCAAGGGAGTGGGAGTGGGGCCTGACAATGCAGTCCATCTTCCAAGCTTTGCAAAGTTCCAAGTTAATTATTATAATCGATACGTTTTTAAATGAAAACTTTTATTCATTCAGCATTTTAATTATGATGCAGTCAAACAGAATGGTTTTAACAACCACGCGCTAGCAAGTGGCAACCCCACCCACGCCCTTTTTTTTTATTTTTGGGTTGTTTCTTAACAATAAATGTACGTTTAGGTTGATTTTTTATTTATTTTTATTTATTTTTGGCATCAAGCGAGACAAACTATATCTTATGTTAAATTTTCATCGAAGGAGTTAAAGTTAGATTAAAATTATTAATCGGATGAGTTTTTTCATTTTAAAAAGAAAGTATTCCCAAAATGCTTAATTATATATACTTTGCATTGCCCAAAATCTTTTGTAATGTGAAGTCGCGGCTGTGGTAAATCTGAGCGTAAAGCACATTAGTCAACCATCTTCTTAGAACTTCTCTATTTTTATTTTTAATAAAAAATACTTTGTTGATATATTAACTATGTACACATTAAATAAAATTAAATATTTATTAATATTTTTATTTATTTTTTTATAAAAAATTTATTATTAAATTTATATTTAAAAATAATAAAAAATAAATAATATTAAATTATTATAACTCAAATAATAATTTTAAGATTTCATTTCATGCCCATAAAATATGATCTTAAAGGATATTGGAAACAAAAGACATGGGTGGTTGGGGTTGCACGCGGCTGGAAGCATCCTCCGCGGTGTAGGAAGTTCAGCGCAGCTTTCACAGAAAGCCATCATAATTTTGTCGACGTCCGAGTGCCTGTCCGCCCGCGTTAAGTTCACTTTTCATAATTTTATTGTATTTTTATTTATTTTTACATGCGGTTTAATGTCCAGCAATTGCCCGGAAAATTACAATATCCAAACGAGTTCTATGAATGAATTATTAAACCCAACAAGTTTTATAAGTTACAAAACCATTTATCGATTCGACTTTGGTAATTTCCTGAATATGGCGAGATGATTATTAGCATAAAATAGCTTGTGGAGTTCACTGTGAGTTAGTCCACAGACAGTCGCACGGCCCCATATTTATTCGTAGGTCTTTTGGGTCGGTGGTTGTGCTCATTTCACACTTGCAAGGTGTCATATAAAACGGACCCCCGTATTTATGATTTCTTGATGACCAGATTCGAGAGCTCATCCGCAGGACTCCCAGCCAAGATGAGTTTGAAAAAACTGATTTTTTTTGTTTTTTGTTAACCTTTTAGTCGCCGGTTTGAAAAGATTAATATTTGACCTCAAAATATAAAAAAAGAAAAAAAGAAAAAGAAAAAGCGCAGGCCCACTACCAATGGCAACTTTTGGGCTTCTTCTCCTCGGCCCGAGACTTTTTATTTTATTCGGTCAATCTAAGCTCTCCCATCATTTTTATTTGATTGTGCATGTTAACCTCATCCACACGTTTCGCTACTTCATTCTTCTTATGCTTTCATTATTAAAATACAATTTGTCTTTTCAGCTGAAAAATTCAAATCACATCGGTGTCAAGTGCATCCTGTCTTGAGTTTTCTCAATAGATTAATTAACGAGTCAACTTTCATAGCCCAGCATTTGAAACAGATGAGCGAATAAATAAAAAATAGGCATTACTGATCAATAAATAAGTAAATCAATAAATAAAAACAGGTATGAAAGTGCAGAATTGAACTTAGAAGCGCCTTGCGCTCTACAATATAGTCAGCGTCTTGTACAAGTCAAATCACTAAATTTGTAGACTATGAGATGCTTTGACGCCAATGTTGGGCCATTGATTTCCGGAACGAAAATAATTGAAATGATGGAATTAAATACGGACTTCTTAACCAGACCAAGTGGTTAAGCGCCGTTCGTTTTTCGAGCAATGATATTATCTCAATGTAATTTTACCTCAGTCACCCCTTGATGATGATATATCTGGCTGCTGTTCATGTTCATACAGCTTGCTAGACTTCTTGGCAGCCCGCAAGGAGGCTGCTGGAAATCCTGGTAATCTACTGGGATTGTAGGATTTCTTCTTGGTGGGTCTCCATAATTGCTTTTTTCTTGATTGCTGTTTCCCCGGCAGTCTCCTTAATTGCCTATTTTAAACTGAATGCCGGGAAGACGAAGGGAGTTCCTTTTCATAATATGCCAGGCGTTATTCATACCAATTCTTAGAGTCTGAGGTGGTGGAAGCTAAATCGGATAATTTAGAAGGCGTACTAAGTTTAAGGTATCATTGCACTTTGCATACTGCTTTTCTAACAATTACAAAAAGAATATATTAATGTTCAAGCGTGCAACACAAAAAACAAAAAAACAAAAAAAGTCTGCTAATTAGACGTTACTGAAAGATAAATTTTATTACGAAATTGCCACGAAAATGGTCTAAACTTACTAACATGAGATTAAAGTGCCAAAAAAGGCAGAAACTAACAAATACAGATCTGTCCTTGGGATACGGGCATTTCTATAGAAGACTGGACTACTGACCACACCACAGAAGCAACGCATGGTATCTTGTAGCCTTGTCCTTGTAATATTTCAACAGGTCAAATTCTGCGACACGATAAACATGCATTTCTTCGATCATTAAGATTTTGCCTCCCCCCTCCAAAATTAGAAATCAGAGAACCAACAGAAGCAATGGGCAAATAGAAGCATGCACCAAATCCTAAAGGGTTGAAGGAATCAGATGATGTTATTGAGGGAATACTTGGTGGTGTAGACCAGACGTGTATGCTGAAAATTGATGATTCCTTGTGTTAATAATGTTGCTGCTCTGGAGAACCAAAACCTACACCGAGTGGAGGAGCTTTGCTTTATCACCCTTGTTGATGGCAGTCCCTCGCCATGGAAAATCCATTTCTCATACCTTTCATAAACCCTTCAACAATTAGATGTTCATAAAGTCATCATCAATGGCACCACTAAAAGAAAAAGCGTTATTCAAGAAATCATCAATTATGATTAATTATGCATCACTCAATTTATAAAAAGCGGTCCAACTTCTATCTTCCATGTTCTTTGATCAAGCTTAAGTCAAAGAAAATAAAGATAATTAGATGCAATAATGACGGGAGAGGGACAACAGAATACAAACTGATTAAGAGATCTCTCTTATTTATTTGAATAGGTAAGAAGTTGACTGAATAACAAATATAACAACTTAAACAAGAAAAAAATATATTTTTACGTGAAAAATTCCTATAAAGTAAAGAAGAAAAATTACGGGATACATCAATCCAAAAATCAACTTCATTATAATTAATAAATGAATACAACATATGTATATAACCTCAATTATATAACAAAATCAATTTAAACAAAAAATGAGAGGACAAATGAATTAACTAACATAAAAGATACTTTTTGTCAATAATAACTCAACATCCAGACCTCCACACAACAATCTAACCGTTCACAATGACATTTCGGATGTCCCTTACTGGTTGTCCAAATTTTAGCTCAATCAGAGTACAAATTAATATTCATCTATATAACAGAGTATTACTAAAAACAAGTGATCATAATTTGAGATAAAAACTTACTTTTGTAGAAACCTAAATCATGATCCAATTATTTAGAATCAAGATTTATGTGTCTTCAATCAATTGACCAAATTACAACTTGATTGGACAACAAACAGCTTTCTAATTATAAGGTTGATTGAAATTGTATGCAGAATAACTTCTCAAAGTATGAATCACAAAATGTAAATTAGAATCCACACTTATAGTCCACCAAATCTTATCTCCACTATTTAAAATGAAGAACAAGATAGTTTCTATCCATCACCAAAAGTTTAGCTAAATTGAATAAGAATTCACCGTTAGATTTTAAAAAGAATGACCAGTGCTTCTGTTAGATTCTCTCCCCTATTTTTCTCCTTTTTTTGTTTTGACTGGCAACCTTTTTCAATTTTCACTTTCTAAACCTAATCTTAGTCAAAATGAGATACTCATAAGTCAACCAACCATTTTTTTTTCTTTTATTCAAAGGTTCAAAAGGTGCCCTCTATATAGGAGGAATACCTAACAATTCTCTCCTTCCAAACTACGTGGAGGTATTGACCATCCTAACTAATGAACAAAACAAGTCAAACTTTTCTCTTGGCAATACCTTTGTTAACATATCAACAGCATTATCATTCATATGAATCTTTTCAAGTGTTATTTGTTTAGAATCAAAAGCATCACATATTTAATGATACCGCACATCAATATGCTTTAATCTAACATGAAAAGTTAGATTCTTACCAAGATGTATTGCACTTTAGCTATCATAATGTAACATATACTTTGATTGCTTAAAGCCAAGTTCTTTCATGAATTTTTTCATCAAGATTAACTCTTTAGTTGCTTTAATTATAACAATGAACTTTACTTTTGTAGTTGATAATACAATGTATTTTTGTAATTGAAATTGTTAACTAACTGCTCCTCCTATAAGAGTAATCAAATAATCTGAAGTAAACTTTTTGAAATCAATGTCACCAATCATATCTAAATTAGTGAATTCAATAAAAGTAGTCTTATCACTCCCAAAACAAAATTCGACATTAGTAAAGTTTTGTAAATATCTCAATATCCATTTTACTACATTCCAGTGCTCCTTACTAGAATTTGAAAGAAATAGACTAATTATGCCAATTATATATGCTATATCAGGCCTTGAACATACCATTGCATACATCAAACTGTCCATAACTAATGTAAAAGGAAGTCTCAGCATCTTTTCCTTCTCTTCCATTGTAGAAGGACATTATTTAACTGATAATCTAAAATGTGTAGCAAAAGGAGTACTAACCACTTTAGCTTTATTCATGTTAAACCTTTGGAGTACCTTTTTCATGTATTGCTTTTGAGACAAATACAACCTTTTCTCTTTCCTATTTTGAGTGATTAACATGTAAAGGATCTCCTTTGTTGGTCCTAAATCCTTTATAGCAAAGGACTTGTTCAAATTTTGCTTTAACTTGCTGATTCTATTAGTATTACGATCAACAATAAACATATCATCAACATAAAGCAGTAAAATGATGAAATCATTATCAGTGAATCTCTATACAAAAATACAATGATCAAAAGTTATCTTTTTATACCTTTGTTGTTCCATAATAGATTCAAACTTCTTATACCATTGTTTGGGAGCTTGTTTCAACCATATAAGTTCTTTTGTAACCTGTACATATGATCTTCTTTTCCTTAAACTTCTAAGCCCTAATGTTGCTCCATATAAATCTCTTCTTCTAAGTCACCATGAAGAAAAGCTATTTTTACATCCATCTACTTGATCTCCAAGTCTTGATATGTAACTAAACTCAACACAACTCAGATGGAAGACATTTTGACCATTGGTGAAAATATATCATCAAAATCGGTACCTTGTTTTTGATTGAATCCTTTAATAACTAATTTGACTTTATATCGTAGAAGTGATGAATTTTCTTATTACTTTACCCTGTAAACCCATTGATTTTTCAAAACTCATTTGCCCTCAGGTAGCTTCACCAATTCATAAGTGAAGTTATCATATAAGGATTTCATTTCATCTATCATAGCATTTATCTAATGCTATTTATGTTCACTTTCTACTACTTCTTCATAACACTTAGGTTCTCCCCTATCAGTTAATAACACAAACTCGTTAGGAGAGTATCGAGTAAAAGGCACTGAAACTCTATTGGATCTTTGTGGCTAAAAAGTAGGTAAAAGTATTGAGATCACTTGCACCTTATACATTATGATTCTGTTAAACATTTTCATCATATTCTTGAATGTCATATTCAATATCATCTAAATCATTTGCAAGTGCTTGAAGAATTAGATTAATACCAACCAAATTATCATTAGTTTGAGTATCTACCTTTTCAATGTTTTCAATGTACTAATCCTCAAAAAACACAACATCTCTACTTTTGACAAACTTTTTCTTAACTGGATCATATAATCAGTACCCAAAGTCATTTTCACCATAGCTAAGAAAAATACATTGTTGTGTCTTTGCATCTAGTTTTATTTGTTCATCTTTAGGGATATGAATAAAAGCCTTACAGCCAAAAACCTACAAATGATCATAAGAGGCTTCCTTACCAAACCAAATTTTGTTTAGAACATCACATTTCAAAGGAACACTAGGAGATAGATTAACCATATGTGTTGTTGTATTCAAGGTTTCACCCTAAAAAGATCTAAACAGCTTTGCATCTAAGAGCAAACATCTAACTTTCTCAATTAATATTATGTTCATCCTTTCAGCTAAACCATTCAACTGAGTTTTTTTTTTTTATAAGTGTTCTTTGGTGTTTGATCCCATATACTCTATAATACTCATTAAATAAACCATTATACTCACCACTATTATCAGTATAAATACATTTTAACATTTTTCTTAACTATCTTTCAACCAATACATGAAATTATTTAAACACATCAAACACTTGATCTTTAGTTTTTAAAGTATAAACCCAAAGTTTCCTCGAATGATCATCAATAAAAGTTATAAAATAATGAGCACCACTAAGTGAGCATACTTCAAAGGACCACACATATTAGAGTGCACCAACTTAAGCAACTCTGATTTCATAGAAGGATGATGACTTTTAAATGTGACTCTGTTTTATTTTCTAACCAAATAATGAGGATAATTCTTTAATGTTACACTCTTCATACCTAAAAGTTAGTTTTTTCTCGTCAAACAATTCATTCCCTTTTCACTTCTATGACTAAATTGTTTATGCTATAAATCAATCAAATTTTTATTCTTCATTGTATTCATAACATATCTAATAAGAGAAACTTGCATAAAATATAAATTGGAACATTTCTTACCTTGCGTCACAACTAAGGAGCCTTTGGTAAGTTTCCATTAACTATTACTGAAGATATTTCAAAAGCCCTTATCATCAAGCTTTCCTATTGAAATCAAATTCAACTGGATATCTGGGACATGTCTGACATCTTTCAAGATCAGCTGTAATCCACTATTAGTCTTTAAGCAAATGTCACTAATACCAATGACTTCCGTGGTAAGTCATTATTACCGATCTTCAACACCTTATGATTATTAGGTGTATATGTAAAGAAAAATTAAGTAACATAAAGGGAGGCACTACTATTTATCGCCCAATCAATTTCATGAGATGTTAGATTAATCACATTTTCATCATAAACAACAATAAGGTTATCAGTACTAAAAATTGATGTAGTAGCAATACGATTATTATCATGATACATTTTCTCAGATTTATCATTGCCATTTTTATTTTCTTTCTTTTATTTATAACATTTGTTTTAAATATGACCCATCTTTCGACAATAATAACACTAGACATTCTTATACTTTGATCTTAACTTACTTAGACTTTTACTCCTACACTATTTACTATTACCTCTTTCTTGGTTTCTCCCATTGTTTTCAGTAACCAAAACTTCTAAATTCAACGATGATGAACCTTAAGACCTACTTCTCATCTCCTTGTTCAATATATCACCTTTCAATAGTTCTAATGAAATAATATCACTAGAGATAGAATTCACAAGTGAAATCCGAAATATCTCCTAAGAATCAGGTAATATAGCAAGTAACCATAGTCCAAGAATCTCATCGTCGACTTTAATGTTCATACCCAACAATTGATCAATGACACCTTAAAACTCATTCAAGTGGTCTGCAACTAAACTTTCTCCTCTATATCTCAGTTGCATCATTTTCTTTAGTAAAAACAACTTTAAAGTATACAATGTCTCAAGTTTGCTCCACAAAGTTTATGTATGTGTCTCATTACAAATATAATTGTAAACATTATCATTAACAAATTGTTGTATAAAGTCATAAACTTGCTGATGTTCAAACTCACATTCCTTATCAGTTTTTGACTCAAGTTTAGAAATAACAAATACATTTTCTTTACAAATAAGAGGTCTTTTATTTTACTCCTCAATATATGATAATTCATACCATTCAAACAAAACATTCTATTCTAATTTAATTCCATCATTTAAACAAGTCAAAAACACATCCTTTCTTTAATACCACTTTGATAAGAGATGAGCAGCAGAATACAAATTGCTCAAGAGATTTATCTTACTTGTTTGAATCTATGGGAAGTTGACTGAATAATAAATATAATAGCTTAAATAATCACACAAGAATACATTAATATTTTACATGGAAACCCCTTCAAAGTGAAGAAGAAAAACCACAGAACACACTGGTCCAAAAATTAACTTCACTATAATCAACAAGTGAATACAATAATAAATTGAACAAACTCAATTTGAACAAAAAATGAGAAGCCAAATGAGTTAACTAACAGGAAAGACATTTTCCATCAATAATAATTCAACGACCAAATCTCCAAATAATAATCAAATCGTTCACAATGACATTTCGAACGTCCCTTAATAACTGTCCAAATTTTAACTCAATCAGACTACAAATTAATATTTATTTATATGGTTCATCTACACTGCCGTAATAGAGAGAATAGAGCATTATTAGAAACAAGTGATTACAATTTGAGATAAAAACTTGTCATTACAGAAAATCAAATCATGATCCAATTACTTAGAATCAAGATCTATGTGTCTTCAATCAACTAACCAAATTACAGCTTGATCAGACTACAAACAGTCTTCTAATTATAAGGTTAATTGAAACTACACACAGAATAAATTTTCAAAGTTATTCAAACAACCTTTTAATTATTTATACATATCTACTTGCTATTTTTAAAAATTATAATTTACAATTTTTTAAATAAAATATTTAATTTTAAATTATTCATAACATCCATGAAAACCAAGGATGCACAACAACTTGTTTATGTACTCGACATAAACCCAAAACCAAACTAATAGCCTATGTACCGCCCTTATGCATTTTAAAAGAAACATCCAAAACTAATTTTTTTTGTACTTATAATTGTAAGTCTCCTGGCAACATTCATCCAAAATTCGCCCCCATGAAACCATTGCTTTTGCCAAACTTGTTAGAGTTCAGTAAGATCAATGCAACAACTATGCTTTAACATAGAGAATTCGACATGCATTAATAGAGAAATGGACAAAAATGAATGAAAAAAAAAAAGATAAACTAAATGCAAAGTAACTCCTCTTAATAATAACAATACCTAGTAAGTTTGCAAACAAGCTAAGCCTAGTAGAATTTCACTAAGCTCAAGTTTGATTCAAGCTTACTTTAAGTTTTAACATTCAAAATCAAACCCAATTTAATAATTTTTTTTAATGCTTAGGCTTGATAGAATTCAAAATACTTTAACAAATTTTAATATCAATTTGATATGAAATTTGACTTCATATTAAACTTAACTTATTTATTTAAATAAATTTTTACCTATAAATGAAAGTTTAATATTAAACACTTATCAAATTTAACGAAATCTTGTCTAAATAAGCATTTTTAGAAAATACAAATCCAAAATAAGTAAAAAAATATTAATTATCCAAATAACTAAAAATTAAGGTAAACAATGATCAGTGTGGTTGGTCAATTTTTTCCTCTAAAATTATGATTTTGTTATTTTCTTCAGAGGTTTTTAATAATTTAAACCACTACTTGCTTGGTTTCTAACACATTTTCTCTATCTTTTCTAGCTAAAAACAAGAAACAAAAGATTTTATTTAGAATAACACCGAAAAGAAAAAAAAAATCAGGCACAATCTACAAAATGAGTTGGTAACTATTAGAATCTTACAAGCATAAGTTAGTAAAAATGACTTAATCCAATAGAATAAAACTCGATGGTTACTTAATAATAAGAGAAGTAGTTACAAATATTAGGCTTCTTTGTGTATCCATCATAACATCATGCTTTCTAAGCCATATCATTTTTTCCATGAAACATCTGGACTCCTTCACTTTTTGAAACCATTTTATTTATCACTTACTTGCTTAGTTCCTATCTAATTGTAGTAAAATACCTTCTTTTGAGATTATTCTTATAATTTAACAAGATCTTAGTCTAAGGATTCCCAATTTTGTTACAAACTCACTTTTATTGGTGCATTTCATTTTCATCTTTGTGTTGTAACCACTTGAATAAGCTTAGCCTCTAAATTCTTCTTAGTGATTAGTATAGAGCGAAAGAGAAGATAATAAAAATATAAGCTTATGATAAGAATTAATTCAACACTTTTTTACTAAATATGTTCCTTTTCTTTTCCTTTTTATTCATTTTCTTACTTCTTTTACTTGCCCTTATTCTTTGATTTTTCCTAATTTCTCTTATTTGTGACCTTGACTATTAACATTTAGTATTAGAACATCAATCCTTAACACTTAACTTTGATAAAGAAGCATTTTAACTTCACAACTAATATCACATATTTGAAAATGCTTAATGAGTAAATGCATAAATACGATTAATAACTCTATGATATTGGAGAAAATGAAATAGTTGGAGTCAATAATAAAGTAATTATAAGCCTTAGAGAATTTTTGCATTGAATCATAAACTTCTTTTCAACAATTAATCAATATGATATAACAACAAAAAGCTATGTCATTTAAGAAAAAAGAAGCTGCGACTAAGGATACTATTGTAGCCGTTAAGCATAGGTTACTCCTTATGCCTCAAAGGCAAACTATGAAAGGTAGAGAAAGTAGTTGTAAGGAGAATTCATTATATAATCACAATAACAAGTTGACTCCTAAACCACAAAAAAATAAATTATAAATGTGTGATGACTAAAACCCTCGCTGTTGGTTCTAGAAATGTAATTGATATTTTTGGATGTATAAGATTGTAGAGAGTGCCAAGATTAAACAATAGGCCGCATATCTTAATAACAGGGCAAATGTTTGGTTCTAAGGGTAGGTAATAGCCAAACCTGACAACACTTTATGTCAATTCACGTTTAAATTCCATCAGAAGCTTGGTGATCTATCTTTACATGATGTATTGGAAGACTTGTTTAGACTTTACTAGACAAAATTCATATAGGACTACCAGGAGCAATTTGAATAATTACATTTATTAGTCATTATTGGTAATCCATATCTAATTGATTCCTTCTTCATCTCTAAATTTACAAGTGGCCTAAAAAAGAAAATATGATTAATTATGAAGATGATGAAACCTATAACATAAAAAAGGCAATGAAATAGTATATCCATCATGGGTACCAAACCATACCCATCAACTTAAGGATAACTCTCAAATTGGACAAAAAGACATAGGAAGATATTAAACATTTTGCAAACTATTACCATTACAAAGAGAAATACTATTAGGGACATCAGTATCAAAAGAAATAATTGTAAAAATTGAGGCTAACATAACTTCTTTTGCAAAAATAATTAGCAATGCTATAAAAAAATCTAGAAGAAATAATGGAAGAAATTTCTTTAATGAATTTCATGAAACCTTAGACTGAGTACATTAAAATTGATGAGACATGTGGATTGCAAATAGCTAATAATGTTAATTAACACTAGAAGCACCCATAGTTTCCTTAATTTTAAAGTATCTCAACAGATATAATATGTAATTATAACCACAACTCCTATACCGTATAACCATAACCACAACTCCAATTATTGTTATTGTAGTGAATTATAACGCATTAGTATGCACAATGAAGTATTTGACTTTTATTTGGCTTATTCAATGGCACTTATTTGTGAAGCAAGTAAAACTCATTTTCCTAGCATTATGAGATGTTATACTCAGTGTTGACTAGTTTTAAGAGTATAGTCCATTTACTTTAAACTTGAGGATGGAACTTTTCCATAAGAGAGATGAGCTTAAAGTGGTACTATTAGGCACGATTTAGAAACTAAACCAAAAAATTTCAATTGAATGAAAATTGTCTAAATTTTTAAAGAAAAAAGGCTAAGATAACTAGGCTCACTTATGTATATTAGTAATAGACCTATTAACGATTTGTATTTCAAAAGTGATGACAATTATTATTAAGAGTTTTGGAGATGTGTTTAAAAAACTATGTATCGTTCCTTCTTACCAAGAGCAAGATTGCTAAATTCCTCTAGTGCTTAAAGCTTCACTAATGAATATATGCCTTTACTAATATCCTTACTACCTTAAAATAGGAATTAAACAATAAGTGTAAGAGATAATAAAAGTAAAATTAGTTTATAATAACAAAAATCCCTTCACTTGGCTAATCTTTTTAGTTAAAAAGAAGGACAGATTATGGTAATTTCTTGAATATTTTTACAATCAAAGACAAATTCCTTATTTTAATTATCAACGACTTGTTGGGCAAATACAATGATACAATGTACTTTATGAAGTTAGTCCCTAAAGTTAGCTTTTATTATATCCATTTTGATGAAAGGGATATTACAAAGATTGCATTTAAAAAGTACCATGAGCACTATAAATTTAAGTAATGTCATTTGGTCTCACCAATGCTTCGACAAAATTTCCAATTACTTATGAATCCAATCTTTATTTTGGTGTTGTGTAAGTATATCTTGGTGTTCTTCAATCTAACATATACGATTTTATAGTGTGAACATTTTAAAGCATAACAAAAATTTAAAGATTTTGTTGAAGCTTCTTTAGCAAAACCAATTATTTGCAAAAATGTCCAAATGTTCATTTAGACAAATCAAAGTAAGCATTTTGGTCACATAATATTAGCTAACAAAAAAGTGTTTACTAACGCTTTCAATGTCACTGTCATACGAGAGTGGCCAATTCTTTATTCAATAAAGACCTATGTGGATTTTTGGGATTAACTGCATCATACTAGAAATTCATTAAGGGCTATGAAATCTTAAGGAAGCCATTAAATAATTTCTTATGAAAAGACAACTTTTAGTGGAGTTAAGGTAATAAAAGCTTTTAAAAAGATAAAATGGGCAATAGGTAAGGCACTAGTGCTTGTATTGTCAAATTTTAACAAAGTTTTCGTCTTATAAATTGATACTTGTAACATAGGAATGGACATATTCTTGGTGCAGGAAAAGCACCTTTTAATGTACTTCAACAATCCCTTCAATTCCATAAACATAAGATTGTCAATTTACAAGAAAGAGTTTTTAATTATTTTTTTAACCATGTCCAAGTGAAAGGTTAGTGTTCTATAATTAAAACAAACCACAAAAGCATTATATATTTGTTACAGTAACGGTTAAATACCTACATTCAATAGAAAGAATCACAAAATTATTAGGATTACATTATGTTATTCATTACTATAAAGGAGTACGAAAAAAAGTTGCAAATGTCATGTTAAGGCAACATGAGAATCAATGTCTTGCTATCTTAGTAATCATACCATAATGAATGAAAAATGATGCCAAAAGTTATAAAGGTGAAATTGGTCTTGAAATTACAAAAAATAGTGATGGAATAAGAAAACAAGGATGCCAAATATAATTTTGAACAAGGCATTTTATGAAAAATGAAATGCATATTCATTATCAACTAAAGAAATCCACATAAGAAATTAATAAGAATTGTACATAATTTAACCATTGGAAAGCTTAAGTAGTATATTTTTTGTTTCAAATAAAGAAAAAGGTGCATTGATGGATTAAAACTTGTAATATTTGTCTATATTGTAAAACAAAGCATGATTAGTACCTTGATTTACTTTAGCCATTACTTAAATCAAACCAAACTTAGTATCATATACTAATCCTATCTAGACCATAAGTTAAAACCTTAAATTTTCCTAATTTTCCTAACCTTAAATATCATATACTAATCCTATCTATATATTCGATAAATATATCATTTAAATTTTCCTAATTTGATATTTTAAATGATATATTTATTGAATTTCAAATTTTTAATTAAGTCTTAAATAAGCTTTTAATTAAACTTTAAATAAGTTGTTTACAAGTTTACTTATTTATTAAATGAGCATCATTTAAATTTATTTATTACTTTTTTTTTGGCTAATTAAATGAATTTGAAATTATCGTAACCCTAACAATAAATATAACTTTGTTTCATCAAACAAATATTTAAATTGTAATTAAACCACTTAAAGCCACATTCATAAAAAAATTAACCTTAAGAGATAATTGCTACATTATCTTGAAAAGTCACTTTATTTTTAAATTAAAGAAATAAGAAAATATCACATAAAACGCCTATTAACAAAGAAAAAGACAAAAAGAAATCCATAAATTCATAATAATTATCAAAACTTCAAATGTTGAATTATAAGAACAATCAAAACTCCACTAAAAAAAACTAAAATCCTTTAAAAGATAAAGAAAAAAAAACAAAATTTATATGAAATGGTGGAAAATTAGATTAAGGATATCAAGTTACAAAAAAAACACCTCAACAATGTCCGACTAAAACTAATTCTTTAATCCATAAATTGCAATATCTAAATTTGCATACACAAATATTCAAAGAGAGGGAGAGAAAGCACCTTAATAAGAAGGGATTAGGAGCAAAGATAATAAAAAGAATGAGGAAGTAAGTAAGGGAGGACAAAATCGAACAAAGATTAAGAAGGAATTAGTGACAATTGACATATTAGAATTAAAATATAACCCTAAAATCTTTGTTTCAATTTTACTGTTTTGAATTTTAAAAAAGTCTTAAATAAACGAAACTTATTTCTAGTATTTACTGAAAATTTTTAATTGAGTTTTATATCAAAGTTTTATCAAATTTTAAATAAATTGTTCACAATCGTAAATGAATAAAACGACCCTCCATTACAGTTTGATTGGTTTATTAAATAAGATATAAAAATAAACTCAAATATCATTTATTTATATTATTAATCAAACTTAAATAAACTTTTTACGAATTAAATCATTAAAATTTTTATCAATTATATTTATCATTTACGTCTCTACTTAGCTTTAAATCCTCAATAGATATACTTCATCGTCTGTTTTTTTTTTTAAATTTTTATTTACCTGATTTTTTTGTTGATGAAATATGTACGTATTATGTATAATAATTCAGTATTTGTATAAAAATAATAATAATTAATTTTTGATGGATCGTTGCAATTGAAGCTTGTTCAGAACCCAGGCGTCCCTAAGTTGAGGTGTTCTTATCAGTTTGGGCTAGGCACAATCTCACATAGGCCCATATTAATGAATTCAAATTAGACATTTGTATTTCCAGTCAAGCCCGCCCAATAGTTAGTCCCGAGTCGTTTCATTTTTTCTTTTTGTTTTTTGCTTTCTTTGGTCGTACACAAAACTATATCTACAATATACGTAGAACTGAAAAAATTAATATATATATAATTTTTAAGTTCAACGGGCCAATTACTCTGCATCTACTTATTTCGCGTCCATTTAAAAGATGCATGATTTCAAAATATTAGTCCAGCACAAGCACATTCACAGACCTAGGAATCCCAACAATTACAAGAGAGAGAGAGAGATGTCAACGTTTTAAACGCTTTGGTTTGTTTATTAGTTTCCAATTCTCATGCTACTTCAGCTAAATCTAAATTAATATTTATATAATTTTAAAATTAAGTAATTATGATATATTGCTCTCAAAATTCCCTGAATTTCATCTAGACTATCAGGGCATTTTTCCAAATTTTAATACAAATTTTCTTGTTTTCTTTCGATTTTGACATGTTGAGTTTGCCCTCTGCAATTTGGGTTCAGACTATTTTCGATGGATAGGGGAGACTGTGAATACCCCACAATTTCTCTAAAATAAAGTTGAAACAAAGAAAGAGCTCCAAATTAATCGATCCAGTGAGACTTTATTTTTCCTAACCCTTCCTCTTTTTTTTTTTTTTTTTTTTTGATTTACTGATTTGAGGAATCAAGTAGGACATCAAACAACAAAATCTGATGGCTAATCAAACAAATATTGCCCTTAAAATTCGGATTGTGAAGCAAATTGCATAAATAATGGCAGGAAATGTGGGAGGCATATTGTGTGATGTAATTTAAAAAAAAAAAAAAAGATAAAAAAAATCATTCGAGAGAGGCAACAATTGTAACTTACAAAACGAATCCCTTTATCACTTCTCTTTCTGCTTTTTTTTTTAAAAAAAAATTAACTCACTTAAAAGGTGAATTAAATTAACTTAATTTTTATAGAAGTTAAAAGTTTAAGTAAGCTCTATTAGAAATAAAAATAATAATAAAACAAATTTATATAATATAAAATTTATTCATGATAATAAATATGAGTAAAAATAGGAAATCAGCTCATACAAACAAATATAGAAAAAAAAAAATCGGCCTTTATTAATGAAGAAAACATAACTTCATTCCTTTTCATAAAAGCTCCTCGAAATGGCCGACGTTATTTCATGCATACCGAAGACAAAACGCAAGTCTCTCTCTCTCTCTCTCTCTCTCTCTCTCTCTCTCTCTCTCTCTCTCTCTCTCTCTCTCTATCTTTTTCTGCGTGTGCGTGGGAGAGAGACAAATGACAATGAAGACACATCTAAGGCCACAAGCATCAGCAAAGATTCTCCATGGCCAAAGGCAGACCCAGAACTTGCTCTTCTCTTGCCTTCTCTTTGGCTGCGGATTGGTCTTCGGTATCATACTTGGTCTCTATCTCAAAGACACCTCCTTTAACTTTCAACTCAATCAATTCTCCTTCCAAACCCCGCTATCCAATGACTCTTCGTCGTCTTCCTTGATGAAACTTTCGAGGCCGCCGCCCTCACCGTCTCTACCATCCATTTCCAGTCCACCCAAACGGCGGATCCCCCTAAAAGAGTTCTTGAGACCGCCCAACGCATGGCACGATATGAGGGAGGAAGAGTTGTTGTGGAGAGCATCATTGGCTCCTCGCTTGCATTATTTTCCTTTCAAGATTGTCCCCAAGATTGCATTTCTGTTTTTGAGTAGTGGGCCTTTGCCGCTCGCTCCTCTGTGGGAGCTGTTCTTTAAAGGGCATGGGGGGCTCTATTCGATTTACTGGCACTGCAGCCCATCATTCAATGGAACAGTGTCGCAGGATTCTGTCTTCCATGAGAGGAGGATTCCTAGTAAGGTTAGTTTCGTCTCGTTTCCCCCCTTCATCATCAATTCACGTTTGCGTTGTGATTTTAAGTTTTAATTCATTCGAATTCCATAATCAAGATCGTAAAACAATGAAACAGATTTCTTGTTGAAAAGTCCTTCTTTCTGTGGTGCTGTGAGCAATAATTAGAATCTAGCATTCACCTTCAATTGTTTGGCCAGATACAGAGCAGCTACGGGAAACTATACAATATATTACGCAAAAAAAGGAAAAATAAATACATGTAGACACCTAAGTAATGTGCCCATGATGCTCCAAATCCATCTGGCATTGATGAAAGAATGCAACTTTAAAATGGGAATTAAGTTGGACATTGAAGTAAGTCAAAATTATTCTATCAAGGGAAAAGAAGACCTTGGTGTTATAACTTAGAGGGAAATACTTCAAATGCATCCTAAGAGGAAGAAGAGAGATAAAAAGGAGTTTGTGTAGGCCTATACGTTCATACATAAATATGTAATAAAGGGTAGGCCGTTTTAATATATTGGTATTTTCTCTTCATTACATTCCTTGGAATTTTGGCTTTGGGTTGTCATCTCTGAGTTGATTTAGTTAATCCGTGGTCTTGAACTCGTCTACATATCGACCGTAAAAAAACGTGTACTTGTTCACCACTTTTGGTTTCATGCATTGCTTCGATTCTACTCCTTTTAGAGGCAAAAGAGAAATCTATCGATTCCATTTTCTTCACTCCTCTTTGTCATCCTCCTGCGCTTTCCACTCCCATCTGTACTTTTCAAAATGTCTTCTACATTCCTTTCTTCAACCTTTCTCTTAACGTACAAAAGAATTGGAAACAAGAGCCGAAAGCTTCGTAAATAAAGGGAGATAGAGAATGAAATCCTGTGTGTATTTACTATGAGAGATTCCATGATTAGATGCCGGATACCTGTCCACAAAATAGGAAGCGAATGAAGGAGATTGACCAAATCATATTAAGACATTATGCAAATCAATCATATATTTGGTAATATTGAGACCTTATACCAGAATCTTACAGGAGTCTAACACAAAGAAATTAAGAACAATAATCGCTATTTGCATAACCGTGTTCAGTTAAATATTCCCTAGTAACTCAGACCGAAGGCTGCATATTTAGAGGCAGAGGATACAAATCTAGGGAAGGAGAAGAACTTGAAGAATCAACCTTAAATCTTTGTGCACTGAAATTGTATTTTTTATAGAAAAGAAAAGGTGACAATCGAACATATTTCAGCGCAGGAAATTGCCAATAGGTAAATTTGGGCGTTAAATTAAATGCTAGATATGAATAAATAAATAATACTTTTTTTAGGCTGTCTCTATTTGATTAGAAATTGTGTAGTTTGAATGTTTTAAATTCATTTTCTTTCGCCGGAAACGCGGGCAT
>JAHLGO010000001.1:4492609-4525369 GCA_020615895.1 Ceriops decandra
TTTGAGACAAGTAGTAAAGAGAATGACTACGTGGGTGCAACTCAGGCTCAAAGTCATGAACAGTATTATGCTTTCAAATTTAGTTTAGAGGCAGAAAAGTTCACTACATAGGCATTAGATTCAGTATATGAGTAAAAGGTTCAATGCATGGGATGAAAATTTTAATTTATTCATAGATCTTACTTGCATTTTAATAGTAATTCTAAGAAATAAAAAAAAAAAAAAGAGAAGAAACAAAAGTCTGATCATATTACTTTTCCATGGCAGAACGTGCAATGGGGCAAGGCGTCGATGATCGAAGCGGAGCGCCGCCTGTTGGCCAATGCACTGTTGGACTACTCGAACCAACGTTTTGTTCTCCTATCAGAAGCATGCATCCCCCTGTTTAATTTCTCCACTGTTTACTCTTACCTGATGGACTCCAACAAGTCATTCGTAGAGATCTATGACTTGAAAGGCCCAGTGGGACGGGGCCGATACAACCCACGAATGAAGCCGACGATTCGGTTCGATCAATGGCGAAAAGGGTCGCAATGGTTCGAGATGGACCGCGACCTGGCCCTGGAGGTTGTGTCGGACAGTAAATATTTCCCATTATTTCAGGCACTCTGCAAGGACCCGTGTTACGGTGATGAGCATTATTTGCCAACATTTGTTTACATCGAGCTTAGGAAGAAGAGTGCAGAAAGGACTTTGACTTGGGTTGACTGGTCAAAGGGTGGACCCCATCCCAACATGTTTGGACGCTCAGAAGTGACAATTGAATTTTTAGAGAGCTTAAGGAATGGAAGCTACTGTGAATACAATGGAACGATCACTAGCATGTGTTTCCTGTTCGCAAGGAAGTTTCTGCCCAATGCTTTGGACAGGTTGCTGAGATTTGCTCCATTGGTCATGCAGTTTTAGCGCTGCTGCACTTTAATTCTCGATATACCATTCTTGGATACACCCAACAATAATTTTTGGGCACAACTAGCCGGAACTGCCTTTTTTTTTCTTTTTTTTGCTTTGTTTGTCAATTTCTTTGGAGAATACATTTATACATTTAAAGCATTAAGAAAAAATAATATCCATTATTTATTGTAGATAGATAAAATTATTAATAAGTTAGTATTTTAATAAAAAGTAGACTAAGTTAAATTAATAAGTATTTCCTGTTTTTTTTTTTTGGGAAAAAAAAAAGTCTTTCCTTTTGTTGGCAAAATAAAGGATAACAATAACACTTGCGTTTGCCGGGAGTTGAACCCGGGTCTATTGCTTGGAAGGCAATTATCCTGACCGTTGGACTACAAACGCTAGTACATCTACGTTGTATTAATATTAAACTATAAACGTTAATACCATCGTAGTCAACGCAAATTTCTGTTGTTTTCTTTTTGTGTATCTTGAACTCACGTAGAAACTTTTCGTTGAATGCAGTGGTTACGTGGCCCCCAGAATATGCAATGCATGGATAGTTGTCCGTGAAGAGTGATGCTTTTAGCCATGGGATCATGGTACTAGAAATTGTTAGTGGGAGAAAGAAGCATGGCACACAACTTGGTGGAGAGAAGGCAGACCTGTGGAGCCATGTTAGTTGAGATTTTTATTTAGAGCTGGATCAGTGCGCGGCAGTTGCATGAAATTACATTTTAACATCAATCCTCAGACTTGTAGAATTTTTAAGCATATTATTATTTAGAGCCATGTTCTCTTTGGGGTTGCCTGCACAGCCATAAAAAGATGTTTTAAGTGGCTCTGTTGGGTGCAGTAATTGGAACCCGGTAATGCGTTTACCTTCCAATGCTTCTCAGACTTTCCTTGCAGAACTCAAGATACTGTGACTTTTCAATTAGTGTTTTTGTCAATAAAAACGCCTATGAAGCCGGAGTAGCTTACTAAGCAATGAATTCACGTTAAGATTTGGCGTTGACTGGGAAGAACGAAAAAGATGACGGAAGGCCTCCAGGGCTTGGAATCTCTAGCTAGATTTTACGTGAAGAATTGCTCTAAATAAATCTCTTTCGTTGACTTTGTTGCATCCGATGGCTCTACTGATGATGGGTCCCGCAAAGAGTCAATAATAAATGGGGCCGGTCCAGACCATACTAGCTCAGCCCATCAGTGATTTATTATTGGTTCCCTAGGATACAATCTTTCATGGACTCGAAAGTTCACATTAAGCCCATATCTTTTTGTTTGTTTTTTTTTTTTTCGATTTTCTTTTACAGGTTATGGAGCAAAATGTGGGCCCATGAATAAAAAGTGATTGAGCTGGATCAGTGCAAACAAAATTTCCTTCCAATTTCGTTAGCTTATTAAGCCTGAATTAGGACATTTTTACCAGCAAACTTACGATTTTAGTGTAAATAAGTTTAGAATCCAATACAATGCATTTCGATAAGAATACCCATCCATCGTATGCGGAGGACAGTGAGAAGACTCAAACTCAAACTAATGCAAAAAGCAACGCATCGAATTAGAAACTAAATTACTACTTTTGGATGGTTCCTATGTTATATTAATTACCACCAACAGTTGGGGTGGCTGCATCATATGTGCATTTTATGCGTTTTTTCGTCTTAGCCCCCTCCCCCCACCTTTTTTTTTTTTTTTTTGTCTTCTTTTCTTGGGCTATTGGCAAACATGTTATCAGCAAAGAACAAGAAACTATGAAAGAAAATCATCGGATCGCTGCGATGGAGCGATTTGAAATATTTGTTTGTACTACAAGGTCATAAATTAAAATTTTTGTTAAAAAAATTTAATAGGAGTAAATGTACATCCAACGTTATTCAGCATCAAAGTAATTAATGGTCCTTGCTGATTCTTATATTTACTTCCTCGTACTCCCATAAAAATTACAATGGATTGAGATAGTCTTATTATGACATACCAGTGCTCTTTTTTTTTCTTTTTTTTTTTTTGTTCTTTACATTTTACCCTTCTTATGAGAAAAAAGAAGAAGAAGAAGAGGCACCAGTCCATGCATTTTTATTTTTCAGGCATATAGCCCACAATCTGGATAGTTATTTCTCGTGGAAGCCAGCTTGACACTAGAATTACCCTCGAGCCTGAAGTTCAACACACGGTAGGCTATGAAGAGAGCTTAAAAGATGCTTGATATATAGCATAAATAATAATAATAATAATAATGTCAAACGAAAGTTTGATGGTTTAAGCTTTCAAGAGCAACAGTAATATACTGACTTTTTAAATTCTTTCTAAAGAATCTTTAGACGCGGTGCGTGTATGAAGTCAATCCATTGTGCATAATGCCCTGACCCTGACCCTGACCCCGTCAAATGTTAATTAGAATCTTTCTTCTTTTGTCATAAAATGTGGCCCCAATTTCTTCATAAAAAAATGCTCCTCCTGTTGCAAAGCTGGAATCTTGCAATGAATTCATTCATCAGAACCAAGACTTGTCAATTGGTGGCCCCTATTTGGAGCAATATCTTCCATCTTCCAGTCAATATTAGCTAACCCACTAAATTCTTCATTGATCGTGAGAGACCTAAGCATGTGCAAATAAGCTTTAAACCATTAAACGGGGCAAGTCGGCACCCAATAAAATAAAATTATATATATATATATATATATATATTTGAAGATTAAGAGATGTTTAGTTGAGAGTAATTTAATTAGAAAATGAAAATGAATAAATTCTAATTTTCGTGCTCAAATTAATTTTTTATTTATGAGAATGATTTTTTTTATTATTAATGAGAATCATCATCTCTTTATTCTTCTTAATTAATTTTATTCCCATTCCATTCTTTGTCTCCTCTCCATAATATATATGTGCCACAAATAAATCTTGTAAGCAAAATAATGATAGTAATAATAAATATTTTATATTATAATGACATTAAATATTTTTAAATTATGATAAAATTTTAATTATCAATAATATTTATATTATTATGATATATATATATTTTTTATGAATATATATATATAATGTTATATAAAATAATAATCGTTATTATTAGTAGTAATATAATGAGAAAGAAATTGTAAAGGTTACAAAATATTCAAATTATTAATTAATGAATAATTTTTTTACTATAAATTTATTATGTTAATATTTTTATTTTAAAATTTATATTTATGGTTGTTAATTTTAATTATTGTTATTATAAATATTGTTATAACTAAACAAATTTATTAACATATTTTTTTATTCATGCTTTTATTGTAATTAAATATATTATAATAATTTCTTAATTTGAAATATTATTATTACTAAAAATTATTTAATATCAATTATATTTATATTTTTATATTAAATAAAATATTTAAATTATATTATTATTATTTACTTTTTTATCATAATTTTTTATTATGATTCCGATTTTGAATTTAGCTAAAAGACTATACAAAATTTTAATTTCAATTTCAAATTCATAATAAATTAAAAATGTTATAAAATTTATTAATTCGTTTTCAATTTTTTTATTCCAAATTCAATTTTATCCAATTTTGAAATATAAACTAAACAGCCCCAAGTGATATTAAATTGACTAAGTCGTGCCCTCTATTATATTACGTGACTAAAGGGAATAAACTGAGCAAAGGCTAACAGCAGCAAAATAGGTCCTGGCGATGGCCAATCGGTCTAGCGTATGATTGCAGGAACTTATTCTTCATGGGTTGGCCTTTGCTAAAGATTACGTTGACTAAATTGTTCAACTTGTTTGATTAGCACGAAGAAGAGAACATAAATGGAAATTGAGGATGTAAGCAATCAAGAGGGATGAGAACTTTGTTTTTTCTTTTTCTTTTCTTTTTTTTTTTTTGTCAAAAAGTTTACTTCTGTAACTCCGAAAGGAAGATGACAAAATACATCTAATCTATGACTGCTACATCATTCTTTGATGCTTCTGTTAGGGTCCTCTCACACCGGCAAGTCTTGAGGGAGGCACGTATGAGAAAAGTTTTTGATTCCCAGAATTGTTTCAATTTTGGGTTGGTAGAAACCCCGCAGACTTGATTTAAAATATTAGAGCTTTACTGTGATTCTGCAACTGGCTTTGAAATTTGAACTTAAGATGGAAAATCTGCATGACAATAAGACTGTTGAGAGCCTCTGTTCAAAATAACAACAACAACAATAATGATCGGAACAATGTTCAATAAGCAAACGATTAGTTCTCCACACCAACTCCACCACCACCCACCTTCTTTTACAAGACAAAAGTGAAAAGAGAAGAAAATTGAAGTTAAAACTGATAAAAGCTTATGCAAGATCTGAATGCACAGTTGATGTCAATTTTTGGGTAGAGAAATGAACAAGGAATCTTCAATCCCTCGTCACACAGACACAAAATTAAGCCTCCAAACATAACCTGCTATCATTTATTACAAATTACATAGATTTCTTGGGTATTCAGAAACAAGGGCCAATACTCGTTGGGTTTTCACTCTGGCATGAGTTCCTGAATTGCCACAATTCATCTATTTTCCACATGGTATCTCCCAAATCATATCCAACCCAATCGCTTTCTGCCACGTGAAAGTCATCACCTGGGTAAACTAATGCTTCAGGCACTGTCATGGTTCCCAGATTGACACCTTCCATGCCATAGCAGTTGCTGTCAACATATTGGCAATCCTTCAGAAAAGTACTACAGTCACTATAGTTGCCTGTGGTATGAAATGGACTAGATGGGTATTCTGATAACGGAGTGATTGGTGTGATATTCATTGACTCGGTAGAAGAAATGCTTGAACCTGTACACCGCTCTGAATCAGAGTTTTGCTCCTGATGCTGCTCACTGTGCATTGTCACTGTCATGTCAACAGCTCCCTGACTGGGAACCATTTCTTGCGGTGGCAGAGGTGGGGGCAATGTTGGATGCTGAGGATCATAACTGACAGACGGAGAAATTATTGGGTTTTGGGGTACCATAGCCAATGGAGGATTTGATCCATCTATCTTTTGAAACAATCTTGGCATCCAAGAACTCCTAATTACATCTTGAAATTCCGTGCTATTGGCATCTAGCTTTAGGTGCCTCGCCTGTTTCTGCACTCGGGTTCTCCAGTAATTTTTTATTTCATTGTCAGTTCTTCCCGGTAAATATTGAGCAATTTTTGACCACCTGCAATGGGCAGGAGAAACAAGTTACAAAATACAATAGGTGAAAATTAAAATTGATGCACCAAGCACTACAAACAAGGTTGGGATGGACGATGCATCAAGTCAGGATTGGCTTGTGATCAATAGATGATAATAACCCCGTGCTTAGTGCCTACTCAGATGAATCATTATTTTAATTCCAAGTTGATAGCCTCAAGATTAACGCAAGCATAGTTACAGTAATCACGAGATGACCCAAGATTCAAAAACTTACTTATTTCCCCACTTAGAATGGAGATCAAGAATCAAAAGCTGTTCTTGTGGACTAAGATTTCCGCGTCTAACATCCGGTTTAAGATAATTTAGCCATCTCAGTCTGCAACTCTTGCCTGTTCTTCTCAACCCTTCAACCAAAAGACCCAAATGAAGACAACCATGAATGTAGCGATTTAAATGAGTCTGTATCAGCAATCCATATCAATAAAAAAAAATATGCTTTTGTACCTGCACGTTTAGCAAGCAAATTCCACCGACCCTCGCCGTGACGAGCAATATAATGAACGAGGATATTGTCTTCTTCAAGAGTCCATGGCCCTCTCCTAAGCTCAGAATCATCTTCACTAGAACTACTTATGGTCCTATTACTCAAAGAACACATAACCACTTCGACGGGACGCGGAGGCTCACAAAAGTATAGAAGTACAAAAAATGGGCATTTAGGGTCTTGAAGAAGCTAAAGTGAAGCAGGTCACCGCCTGTCCATGACGTATATATATATCCACGAGGTCCAATTGATAACCACAGTTGATTAACAACTTGTCAAAAGGAGTAGCTCGTGGAATCAAACACGTAATGGAGTTTCCATTGAATTTCCCTTCTTAAAGTCTATGTTTGCCTTCTAATGAGAAATGGAAACGATGAAAATCATGTAAAACAAAATTGATATCACTTGGCGTCTTGACCCATCGATCAACTAACTGGTCGTCCCACGTATTTACATCAGCCGAGGGAAAGATTTCAAGAAGGTTCCATCACTCAACATTTTGGACACGATGAGAACTAGGCTTGTTCGTAGTCCGGATCTCTGATCCTGCTGCTAGATGGGCGCCTTGTTGATAGGGACCCATATTCTTACGTTTTTGTAGGATTAATCAGAAACGGGATTTAAACTCTCAACCTTCGTACATACCCTATACCTTAGAGCTTACCGATGATTAGTCGACGTAACTCAACTATTTAAATATTATTTTGCTTAAAAATTTATTATCTCAAGTAAAATTAAAAACAAATCACAAAATATTAAATTAAAAATTTATATTTAAATGTCAAGAATAAAAGTATCGTAATTTCAACTCAAAATTCCTTAATAGTAAATATTCTAATAGCGAGTTACCTTTGTAGTTTGGTTTGAATTTATCTTTTCTTTCTTTTAGATTGAGTTTGAGAGTCTTTCAAATTTGTATTGACTCCTCCAAAAATTATCATGTTTGGTCAGATTTGGCCTGAATTTTGGTACAATTTATTTTGTATGGATCAGGCTTGAGAAAAACAATTACGCACAGTTAGAACTGAACGGCTCTGGTTTCAGTTAAAAAATAATAATAAAAACAAATCCTCTGCACATTAGGCTTCTAACCCAGCACAAGTGTTCATTGGAACAGGTCTATAAACAACCCACAAGAATCCATATAATTGCACCTTACTTCACATAACCAGCCATCATACTGTAGAGATGATGTTCAAAATGATTTGTCCTTTTTTCCATGAACAATGCGCCATGTTCTCTTTAGTCATCATCAATTTATAATACCTTATTAAATTATAGATTTTATAGTCTTTCTTACGATGTACTTTCACGTTTTCCTTGCTGCTCACGAAAGCGATACATCGGAATGAGTCATTTTCTACTTTTTAATATTGAGGCGTGCTCAATTGACTCAGGTGAAGTTCAGTAAAATCAAAACAAGGGCACTCTGTTTCAAATTAAAAAGTTGCGAACTTTAAGGTTAAAACTCTAAGCCTAACTGATATACTAAAGTCGTGAGGTTATTGTTTTACAAATATTTATTTCCATTTCCATCCATGTTTTTCAATAACGAATTTTTATACATGCTATTGAAAATGAAAATCTTGGAATTGATAAACGGGTCAATGGTTTTTGTTTTTTTTAATAAAATTTGTACTTGGTTTCTTCTTATTGGAAAGGCTTTTAATACAGGTTCAAGACATGGAAACGTGCTTGACTGGACAACAATTTATGTACACAAAAAAAAAAAAAAAGACCTAGGAATATAAAAACGTATTCGAATTTAACTTTTTTTTTTTTTTTGTATCATGGGCCATTGCCTGGAATCTTAAACATGGACTTCTTAGTTTCTTTACTTTGTTTCTGTTTATTTATTTATTTATTTATTTATTTGAGGTAGAATGGACTTCTTGGTTTGTTGATTGTTCTATTTCGATTTTGATAATTAGTTTAGGAGGGTGTCTGCAATTTTGCAACGTAATAGTCTTCAAAACCAATACAGACAAGTAGCACAAGAAAAGTCCCTATAAGTCTGTCCATCACTACACCTATGTTTGACTTTTGTATGTATGTATGTCCTCTTCCTTTCAAGTTAGGTGCTAATATTTATCTTCTTCTTCTCTTTTTTGTTTTTTGGGTACCTAGACATTTTTAAGAAAATTATTGGGGGATAAAAATGCCATGGTGTTTACAATCGATTGGTTGGTATGCTTTTAAGCTTTTGTTTGAAGTAGCTGCACAACTTCTATCACAGCTAATGTGGAGAGGTGTGACGAAAGTACCCATGGAAGGCTAGCCTAGCCATGAAGTTGAGTATTAGCATGTGGTTTAAAGCACCACCTGGGCAATGTCTTATCATATTCCTTTCATCGTAAAACCATGTCAGTCACCATTGCCATTACCAGAAAACAAAATAGAAACATTCATGAAATTTCTTTTTTAATCCATATCATCAAGCATAAAACAATGGGCATGTAATAAGGTAGGTACAGCTATTTCCATGATGAATATCATTCCTATTTTTCTTTGGATGGTCATTTTTAAAGTTTGAATTCTTTCAGCAATTCTATCGCGGACAGACATGACTGACGGTGGTAGTGCATCATTCCTAATTTTATAAATCATCCTAGGCTAGCTCTAAAATGGGTGTCGTGAAAATTCCAAAAAATTTATTTAGATGGAATCAATTGTTGTTGGGGATGAGGCTCTATGATTGATTTCGCTTGCTAATCCGAGGGAAATACATTTTGACAACTCGGACAAAACGCGCAGCACAGGGCACTTTTTGCGAGCCCACCGCTTCATAATTACAGGTTTAAAGGTTTGGTCTTAATTCACCGTACCCACGAGTCTCTAATTGATATCTGCAGTAGTGACATCTTGACGTGAATTTGGAAGATTGTTAGGTTCAGAAACAGGAAGGGAAGTTTGTGGAGAGGGTTATGGATTCAAAGATTAGGATGATTGCCAGGACGACGATTGGAGGATGATGATGGCCATCATTGATATAGATATATATATTTATATATTGAAGAGCTGTGGGAATGGCAACTTGGGAGCTGAGAATTTAACAATGTTAAATATCATGTTTGATAAAGCGCGATTAACGGCAAGAATAATGTTTTCAAGCCAAAATAAATTGACAAGAATTTGTATCACATCATAGCGTGGCTTTGATTTTTTTTTTTTTTTTGTTTCTAATGAGACTTTTTAGCAGTTCGAAATTTTAAAATTTTAAATTGAAGGTTTTTTTAAAAAAAATTTAAATCATTTAGGTGCGAGAATTGACAAGACAGAGAAGAATTATGCCAATTGAATTCTTATGATTACTGAAGGGTGAAGAAGTTCAATTGAAAATTTCAGGTTTAAAATATATTATGCAATAGCATCTTAAATGTTTTCTCTTTTTACGAATCCACCATGTAATGTCAAAATAGGCTTGAATAGCATGTTATTGCTCTTTGTTGTAGGTTTTGAAATTAATGCATAATTGTTTTATAGTGAGAAAAAAAAATAATTTCAAACATATTTATTAATGAAATACATAATTTTCGATCAAAGGTACAATTTTTAAAAATATACAAGTAATAAAATAGTTATATTATTGAAATAGTTAACTAATGGTAAGTGTGTGGCAGATTTTTCTCTTTTTTTTTTTTTTTTTTTTTTTTTGAGTTCATCGCAATTAATGTTCACTTGACGTGGGAATTGAAAGCCGAGATTTGAAAACGGTCGGGGCGTAACATGTTAAAAAGCGAAATGTTCATGCACATGTCGTTAAACAAAAAAATAATAACACACACACACACCCCCATGAACTTGGACCAGAGGTAAGCCCATTCAAATTTGACGACTCTTTTACTCGGATCTAGCTCGACCCGATACCGGAGTTTGGGCCGAAAGACTGATACAAATTTGTAATTGATCTAATCGACACCTGGCCTGCGTGAACAAAAAGTTTTGATAATTATGCAATTGCTCTAATTAATGCTTAGGTCGATTGAACTGTGAAGCAGTCTAATTATCAGTCCTACCTCGGATTTTAGAGCCCGAACAGGTAAACTAGACCCTGGTTAATTTTTTTTTTTTTTATCCAATCCCCATGAATAAGAGTTCTAGAGCGAGCGAATCTTCTTCTTCACTCGGTGAATGTTGGTTGTCCAACGTCACTCCCAACTCTTAGTTCTTGAGGTAAAAACATTAGGTTTGGTTGCTGAAGCGGAGACCAACCCCCTTGCCAAGGAAGTGCTCGAGTTTAATTGCTCGTATGGATTAGATTCATGTTGTTTTAATAATGTAGCAGTGTTGTTTTGTTTTTTTTTTAGCTTATGATTTTTTATTTTTTATGTACAGAGATGTTTATGTTTTCCCCGTCAATCGAAATTCCTTTGTCTCTAAAAATATTGCCAAGTAGCTTAGTTTATTTTTCCCCTTTCCTTTCTTTTGTTTTTCCTTTTTGAAATCATAAATTACACAATAAAAATATATTTTTTTATTCTCATAAACTCTATATTCTTTTTTTTTCAAATTAAAATTATAACTTTTTAACTGTTGAAATATCTCATGAAGAATTATTACTTGATTGTTAGTTTGTTAGGAAAACCACAATTCAAACCTCAAATGGTTTGGTGATCTCTTTAAAGTTCCATCCAGACTAGCGAGTGGCTGGCCACGCATTCGTTCCCATAACTTGCATGCACATAGTCCATGGCTTCTGAGTTTCACCCTTTCTACTTTCGGCTCTTTCGGCCTTGATTTTCAATTCAATGTTCCTTCTTGACCCGTAAGGGTCCAATTTGTCATATGAGGATGAAATTAACATTCCGGTTTTCCAAGCCCTAGAAAAAAAAAAAAAAAAAAAAAAGAAGAGAAAAGGAAAAGGGTCACATCACAAGCCTGTTTTCGTATCAAAGATGCAATTTACAAGTGAAAAATATCAAGGGTTTCGAAAGATGGACAAATGGCTAGTGGTTAACGAAAATGGAAGCATTTGTAATTTAGTGTGAGCAATCCCCGTGAAAAAGCGGATCATAAAATGCCCATCAGACACATTTGGAAAAAGAAAAAAAAAATGTTCGTTAACCATTCATTCTAAAATTTAGAAATTTTAGTAGAGTAATCCAACAGCCTCAAACCCCTCCCCCCCTCCTCAGAGTCCACGGATGCCAGGAAAAAAAGAAAAACAGATGGGCCCCACTCTGAGCCCTTTCAAAAGTATACAAGGCCAAGGATTCTCGACCATAGGCGGGAGGAAGCAACGGGTGAAGCCAAGGACAAAGGAAGAAGAAAGACGGGAAACTTGGTAGTTGTGCATGTCAATCAAGCACCTAATCGGCAGTAAATTCCTGAACTGTTTGATTGATTTCAAATGGTCTGTGTGCATTGGAGATAGCAAAAGATGTATGTATAACTAAGATGAAATTCCCGTCCAGATTTTCTTGTTGAAACGGACGCTAATAACGTTAGAGTAATAAAATATAATAATATTTATTGAGTAATATAATAAATTTTAAAAAATAGAAAGTAATATTTATATTTAATTCTATTTATTTTAAAAATAAAATAAAATATAATTGATTTATATATTTTATTTTTTTATTTGTCGTTAGCGTATTTTTCTCGTAAAATCATTGGGGAGACACTTCTCGATCTTCCTTCCTCGCGCGGATCTGATGAAAATATATCTCAAAAAGTATCATTACCTGATAATATATATATTAACAAATTATAAATCAAAGTGTCCAGTATAATTATTATAATAAAAGATGTTTAATGATCGTGTTTTTTTTTTTTTTTCCCAAAATTATTTATACATCTGTATATATATATAAGAAATTATTATGTTTATAACTTTTAAGAATTTTAAAATTATTTTTTTAAATGTTTTGAAAAATATTAATTATAATATACAATAATTATAACCCCACAACAGTTAAAACACTCCCAATGAACAGCCAAAAGAAAATTTATTCAGGCTTTTTGGTGGCCTAACCCATAAACGACCATCGTTTTGGGATAAAAATACGAGCAAAAAACTAATATCCAAATCATCCTTCTTTTTTTTTTTTGGTTTTTCTTCTTACTGCTAATTGACACGTGAACTTTACACTGACGGAAACTCTCAAAAGTCTCATTGTGGTACCTTTTTAGTCTAAATTTGGTACTTTTAAGACTTTAAGTTAAGGTGAGTTAGGCTCATCACTCATCAATTGCCAAACATAAACCTTTTCAAGGGAAGGGTTGTCACCGTTGATGACAAAAATGAAAACAAATGGGCAAAACACCAAAGAAGGATTGTGAATAAATTTGGGTGCTTTTTTTATTTAATTAATTATTAATTTGAAGGAAATGAGGACCACCTCCCATCCTATGAAACCCCCCCCCCCACAAAAAAAAAATTAAGAGGAAAAAAAAAAACCAGATTCAAGTTGGGTAAGAGCCTCTTCTTCTATTCAAGGAAAATCCTACTCGATTCTTGATTTACCAACCTATTTTCGTGGGCATGGGCATGGGAGCCCCTAGGAATCTAAATGCATTGCCACGCGCCAAACATACATCCCACATGCTGACGAGCTCATCCAATTGAGTTCCTCTTTCCTCCCCTTCCGTTCCTTCTCATGAACTTTAAGAAAGTTACTTCTTTCCTCTTAAAGAAATTTAAATGGTTGAAAATTTAATTTTTTTTTTATAAAATTTAAAATTTTAGTATAAAAACAAAAAATTTATTTTTATTATATAATTCATGATTTAATAAAAAAAATACTTACGATAAGGAAATACAAATCAAAGTCAAATTTTTGCCAATCAATTTGATTGATTCAATTTTGCTTACTAAAGTTCATATTGTTTAGCAAAATCTATAAATTTTTAATACCATATCAATAAATTATTTGATTAAAAATTTTAAATTGTTTGGCAAAATCTATAAATCAATTGAATATTAAACTTTAATATTTTCTAAATTGATCCATACTTGATCTCCAATTGAAATTACCAAACTATCAAATAGTGCTAATCTCTGAAAACAAAAACAAAACCAAAAAAGAAATCAACTACTAGTTACATTAAACAGAGATCTAGGCATAAAGACACATTAAGAGCTTAATATGAGGGTTTCTTGTTGCATAAGTAATTAGCAGTTGCAATTCAAATGTAATATGTCTTTAAGTAACATTCCGTTTCTCTTTAAGGGAAAGAAAAAGAAATTTGAAAGGTGATTAATAGAAAGAGTTGAATTAGTACCGCGCCCCGCCCCCCCCCCCAAAAAAAAAAGAAAGATCTGAATTATTCAATGAATTCTTGTTTCATCAAAAATCGAGTTTAAAATCCCCTACAAATTATATACTGTTCAAAAGGCAAAGTCAACTATCAAGTGCCCCAAGACATTACAAAAAACTGTTCAAACCTTGTAACCAAATTGATAGAAGAATCCCCTTCAATTGTTGGATTGATTTCTTGAGGAAGTTGTCAAATTTAAATGAGATAAATATTGAAAAATGGGTGCAGATAGGCTGATAAGCCATTATCTATATAAACACTTAGATAGTGCTCTTCCTCAATGCATCTATGGTTTGATATGCCCATTTTATGTCCAAATGCACCTAGCTGCAATAATAACAGTGGTTACATATGACCATTTTGGGTGGTGCTGATGGTGACTGTGTGTACAAGAAAAGCAAATGAGAAGATGAAGAAGGCGAATAATAAAAAGATCCGCAGAGACTATCAAAATGGGCCATGGTGCACTTTTTCACACACAAATAGTTGTGTGAGACCAATACTACTAAACAATGTGGTCTTATATTATTTATAGGAGGAAGGGATAAGCTAGTGGTCGTCCTTGTCAAGACCCTTCTCATGATGTTCATGTCATTACCGACACTTTTGCGTAACTTTTTTTTTTTTTCTATATTTTAAAAGAAAAGAGAATTTCTAAAAATTAGAGTTTAAGTTAATTCAACATCAAGCGTCATACAAAAGAATATAAGTATAGTTCGATAAAAAATTAAATGAAATTTAATTTTATGAGATGTAAAACTAGACATATGCTATGTTAAAAATCAAAAAATAAAAATGAAAAGGTCCGCAAAGTTCCACTCAGGCTTTAAGCCTTTCATACTCTTCCCCTTGGGAGGCTAAAGCTTATTATGGGTCCATCTGGTCATTGGATGGATCTCCTGAGTATGGGGTCCATCTAGGGAACAAAATCAAACAGTGTGGAATTGCCAAGTGGCTCTCTGAGCTGCTTCCCTTTTACTTCAGTGGTAATTAAGTGAAAACAAGACTACAAAAAGTTTGGCATTTGGTATCCTACACTATAAATACAATTCCTACTCTCATTATCCATAATGGCACCACCATAACAATTTGGCTCTCTAAGTATTAGTCCTCCTCACCCCACAGACGAACAATCCCCATATGCTTGGAAAACTCCCAAATGGCTGACTTTACTGCAGATTTGCAAGGCTTGAGACCCTCTTTTCCATTCTTGGATATTTATCCAACCATGGAACAAGTAACTCACTTCACAGAAATGAACCCAACCGTCCTAGACAATTCAAACTTGAATTATCATAGCCTCATGCCTTTCTCTAATGACAAATTCTTTGCCCACCAACCACCAGAATGTTCCAGGAACTTTGCAGAAATTTTTCCGGGTGTTCTCCATCAGAACAACCAGAATGTTGTCCCGGTTTCTGATCATCATCCCATTGCCGCACCTGGAATTGAATATGAAAATCATGATGGCAGAAAGAGAAAAATAATGGACTTATCAGAAAGTAGTCCTATGAACTCATCTCCACAAGTCTCTGAAAACGGGGCCAAGAGGAAAAATGTATTGAATTACTCTACCTCTTTTTTTTGTCCCTTGGTGGTTTTTATTGTTTGCTGGATCTTGGTTTCAGTTTAAATGCTAGACAGGGCTTAACAAATGATATTTTTTTTGGATTGTACTTGCAGAATTCAAGAAGAGGAAAAAGAGTGAAAAGCAGTGAGGCGGAGGAACCAAAGGAAGTTGTTCATGTTAGAGCTAGAAGGGGCCAAGCCACCGATAGCCACAGTTTAGCAGAAAGGGTAAATTTAATTTTTTCACGCTTTTCAAAAGCCCCCAAAACAGTTAACTGCCATGTCTTTTTGAAAAGCATCTGTACCTCGCATGGTTGGAAATTGGACATAGTATGCATGCATGTGTGTGTGTGTGTGTGTGTGTGTTGTGCCGTCTAAATAGCGAAAAGAAAAAAAAGGGACTATCAAGGGCTGACGGATGAAGTATTTACTGCACAACAGGTTCGCAGAGGAAAAATCAATGAAAGGCTAAGATGCTTGCAAGATATCGTCCCAGGCTGCCACAAGGTATTTGGCTTCTTTCAAAAGACAAAACTAACCACTATAAGTTAAATATATCATATCTTCTTTGATGGAAGAATGAAATGTTGTGTTCATATTCTCTCTCTCTCTCTCTATCTCTCTCTTTCTCTGTCTGTTTGTTTTTTAATTGAATTTGAAATATATACAGACCATGGGAATGGCAGTGATGTTGGATGAGATAATCAATTATGTTCAGTCCTTGCAGAATCAGGTTGAGGTGAGTTGATGGCAAAAAATTTAAGAAAATATATGTTCCTAACATTTAAAAAATTTATGACATTTGGACTGACAGATATTCCTCTTTTCTTAACTATCAATTCAGTTTCTTTCTATGAAGCTTACCGCAGCAAGCACCTTTTATGACTTCAACGCAGAGCCAGATGCCATGGAGACAATGCAGGTAAATAAGACATTTTCGGCTATAGATTACGTTCATTCAACTAGAAAGAAAGAAATCCTAGTAAAAGTCAATCATATCTGTCTAATTTGTGCTGTGGCCCAAGCACTGGACATGTTATCTATACATATAAATATTCCTGTCCAAGCCACCTTTTGATACCGGAAATGTTTTTAATTGTTTGACAATTGCAGAGGGCCAAGGCACAGGAGGCAAAAGAGATGGAGAGAATGGTGAGAGAAACAAATGGAGAACATGGTTACTTCCAGCCATCATGGTCCCTTTGACTTCAATCTTGGACTCTTGCCCTTATTGCCTTACAAATCCCGGAGTGTAGATGCTCTGTTCCTCAATATTTTTAACTCCTAAACCTATCAAATATGTTCTCACTTCACTCTATACTTTAGCTCAAACGGCAATTTATGTACACTTTTTTTCAATCACCTACACATTTTTGTGGGAATTCCAAAAAAATAAAAAAAAACGATGTTGATTGTAGAACTTGATCTCATATGCTCCTTATGTATGATTGTATATTTATATTCATTCTTATGGAACTCACGTGGATCTGAATATGTTGATTAGAAGCCAAACATGTCATCCAAAGATGAATATTGGACTTCAATCGAGTTGATTAGACTTGAATCAATAGATGTGTAGAACGCACGCAATTATCAAACGAGTAATGGTATGAGTAATCAAATTTTCGGGTTTAACTGTTTCCATCATTAAAATTGAAAAAAAAAAAAAAAGCAAAATAATTCCATTTGAATCACTCTTGCCTCTGTGCTAAGATTTGTTGTGGTTCGCATTGTCTGCATGCGCGGCCGGGGCCTGATTGTTCGACGCTATATGCAAAATTGTGGCCATTTACTTTGGATAGTTCCTCACAACGCGATGCGCTTAAAATTGGTCCCAAACTTGCTTTGGATTATGGGACAATTAGGCAACTATGCTCATTTTCATTTTCTCTTTTTTTTTTTTTTTGAAAAAAAATTCTTTCAATGACGGCATAAGGAGGTCATCGATACTGGTACAGGGAATAACGTTAGTTAGCATGTTGAGGTTGATCCAATGAAGTTCCCGATAGTGTCGTTTAGGGGACACCCCATTAATAAAAGATCTTTGTATTTGTTAGATATTTAGTTTGAATTTTGAGAAAAGAAAAAATTTATAAAAATGAAGAGAATTAATATTATTGTGTATTTATAGTCTAATGGACCTTCAAACAGGAAAAGAAGAAGAAGAAGAAGAAGAAGAAGAAGAAGAAGAAAGACATTCATGATGGTAAAAATTCTTCTTCTTTTTTTTTTTTTCCTTTCATCATTTGAAGAAACAACTCTATATACTATCCTCGCATAATTATATATATATATAAGAAAAGATAAAGATAGATTTGATATACTCATAAAATTACCAGTTTAAGCTATGAAATTGTAAAAATCTACTGAAGATATGACAACTAAAATACATTGACAGTCAAGCTACACAATCTTTCATTGGTTTGCTATAACTGAATTAGGCCATGGATTAAAAAGGTCATCCCTACCACCCAATAAATCTGCCAAATTCCAGCAAAGGAATTGAAACCCGAAAATTAATTTTATGAATCTTCAATTAATGGATGTCCCCATAAAGATGCATGCAAAGCTGCAAAATGAGGTAAGGGTGTTTTTGGTTTACAAGGGAGCTTGAAAAATCATTCAGACAACTACAGTTGTGTGCACTCATTGTCCTGACTGCTTATGCATGTCACCTTCTTTCTAATGAACAGTAAAAATATTCGCTCTATCAAAACACTTCTGGTGTGAATAACGATACATATCACGATTCAATTTCTTGGCTTTTGCCAGCTACCTCACGCAGAAAACTAAAATGCCCTAAAAATCATTCCATGTCTTAATTTATGGAGTTTCTTTTAGCCGAAAATTATTTTTCATGTAAAATAGTCATGAAAAATCAGGAAATTAAGTCTTAATATATATTATTGCTCTTAGAACAATTCAATACGCGCCAGTACCATGGGATGCTCACAAAAATTTTACGTATACTTAATATTTCTCAAATAACATATTTTTTAATGAGAAATCAATTATTGAATCCATAAAAAAAAGAAGAAGAAAATAAAATACTAATGGAATCCACAAATTAGATTGACAGTTAAGATCTTATGGATGTTGCCAATTCATCAATTGCATGATCTAAGAGAAGTTGTTGGCTTTCTTGGTTTTGTTTGTTTCAAAAGAGTTAACACAAAGTAAAAGGAAAAATGAAGGCGGATAGGTAGGTGCAATGGATTGATCCAACAAGAAATGAGAAACAGGGAAACACAGCTTTCATGGGCCCTGGCATGCCCAAGAGAGGATGGACAGGGCAACGTGGGTTATGCAACATCTCGATATATATATATATATTTTTTGGTAAAAAGAAAGTAGAAGTATATGTGTATGAATCGTTAAAGCCACTCATATTTCTTTTCCCCAATCAAAATCTTTTCTTGTTTGAACCCTTTTTGACCAAGTGGGTCCCATGGTACCAAAACTGATAGTATCAAAGATTCCCAACTTTAGATTGAGGGTCACACATTAGGTGAAGCTGGAGACAGCCAAGCAAATAATATGGGCAAATTCAAGGATCCAAGTGCAGTGGGCTCATCTTCAAGCTTTGGAAGTGGAATGGGGTTGTTAGCAAGTCAGGGATCCATTTATAATTGCTCTATGCTGAATCAAAAGTGACAGAAAGTCATCCATCGTGCATGTATTTCATAGTACAAACGTTTAGCACTACACTCCACTCCACTCTTAATTTGATCATGTCATGACTCACTGTAACATACTTGGAAGAAGACAAATTAAAAACCAGCCAAAAGGGACCCAAAGAAGCATTTGCTTATGCTATTAGAACTCTCTTAGCAACCCCACTTATGCTTTTTTAAAAAGATTTCTTAATAAGGTTAGGCTCATTGGACAATTATGTCAGCATAAAACATTATATATTAGTTTGTTGTCTGTTGATAGGTCTTTGTTTTAAAATTGATCTTGGTTTATTGCATAAAAGCTTAAGAAACCATTTCATGATTCGTTTGTCACCGAAACAACCTTTGAGGCGGACAATAAAAGAAACAAATTGCTAATTAGATGCTTATGTTGTATTTTTCTAAAATTTTTCTTTAATAAAATTTTTATTTCTATAATATAAGATTTTTTTATGTAAATATTAGCATATAAATTACAATAAAATTAATATACAATTATTTATTATAATAATGTCGTGTTACAAAAATGAGGAACTTCTTTCGATTTGCTCCTGAAAACTTTTCACTTTCTCCTACTCTTCCCTTTCTTTACTTTTATTTTTTTTTCTAATGGTGGAGAGGAGGAAAAGTTTGTAATAATAAAAGTTATCCATTTTTTGTAACCGTTATCTTTAAATTGGGAGTTATTCCTCTGATAACAATTATCTTTCCTATAATAGTTATCTTTTACCGTAACATTTATTTTTAAATAGGAAGAGTGAATAGATTTTAAACCTGATAATCCAAATTATCATTATACCTAACTAACTATCATATTAAACCTTTTATATTGGGTCATACTTTAAATAACAAGGGTCACTTAGTTAATTAATTTAACAATCTTCCACTTGACCCATGTTATGACTTGATCAATCAATAACAAATAAGTGTGCACAATACTTAAAGATCATAAAACCATAATACTTGATTGAATTAAAATGATTGAATCATGGCGGTCATATATCTTTTAGCGACATGATTTTTTCTATATATCACATAATCATCATAATTCATAATAACCTAATCGAGGAATATTGAAACTTTAAATTGTCATTTTCAAATATGTTACCAGTTATCTCATAAATTATAATTGTATATAACTAAATGGAGATAACCAAGTGTAAACAAAACCATAACCTTAATTTAATTCATGAGTATCACAATGATATGAGCAGCCCAAAATATTGACTTTTAAGAGAATGAGTACCTCTCCATAATACCCATCCTTTCAACATGTCTAGTGAATATTTTTGGTAGCAAACCTTTAGTTAACGAGTCTACAATCATCAATTTAGTATCAATATGCTCAATGGATACTTTATAGTTTTGTACTTCTTCCTTAACAGATAGGTATTTCAAATCTATATGTTTCGCACCTTTAGAATACCTATTATTCTTATAGAAGAAAATAATTGCAGAATTATCACAATAAATTCTTAACGACTTTTCTATACTATCAACCAAACCAAATTTTAAGATAAAATTCCAAACCACAATGCATAAATAGTAGCTTTAAAACATATTACAAATTCAGCCTCCATAATGGAAGTAGCAATGACAGACTGCTTCCCACTTTTCCATGAAACTACTCCTTCATCCAACAGAAACATATAACCAAATGTAGATTTCCTCAAGTTTACACATCCAGCATAATCTGAATTCGAGTAGCCTACTACTTTAAGATGACTTGATCTTTTATAAGTAAGCATATAATCCTTGGTGCCTTGTAAGTACCTAAGTACTTTCTTTCCAGCTTTCCAATGATTTATGCCAAGATTATTTTGATATTGGCCTAACATTCCAACAGTGAAACTAATGTCTGGCTAAGTGCATGTTTGAGCATACATCAAACTTCCAACCAGTGATGCATAGGGAATGGATTCCATTATTTTTCGCTCCAAATCATTCTTTGGACATTGCAATTCACTAAACTTGTTTCCTTTCAGAATTATAACTATTCCTGTAGAGTAATTTTTCATTCTAAATCTTTCTAATACTTTATTGATATAGCGTTTCTGAGATAATCTTAACAATCTTTGTGATCTATTGTGGAATATCTCTATTCCTATCACATAGGATGCCTTATTCATATCTTTCATTTCAAACGTTTCAGAGGAAAATTTCTTGACATCATGTAACAAACCTATGTCATTAATAGCCAAAAGAATGTCATCGACATATAGGACTAATATAATAAACTTGCTCTCATTAGCTTTCATATAGATACACTGGTGAGAACTATAGAGATGATGGGTGGAAGGCTTCAAGGGATACAAGAGGTCCATTACACATTCCAAAAGGCCCAATAACACAAGCTAGAGTCAAAAAGATTAAAAAAGCACTAAATGGGCTAATTCAAGACATTTAGGCCAACCAAACTTCAAATTGTGCAAATTCAAGTTTGACAAAGAGTCTAGGCCTAATTAATATAATTAGAATACTTAAATAGGTCAGAATAAGTAATAGCATTTTCTTCTAAATAGGAGTTTATTGTCTATGTTGGAATTTGTCCATATTTAGGAATTCCTCCAAAATAAAGATTTCTTTTAAATAAGAATTTATGCCTTTTTAGGATTGCTATCTTAGCCTATAAATAGGCACCCCTTATATGCTCTGGAATAAGGGAGACAACTTTTAATGAAATAAAAAGTAAGGTTTTTTTCTTTCGGTTCTTTTAAGGACTAAAGAACTTATCAAGAGTTACTTCTTCTTATGGCATTTTAATCGACTTATCAATCATAATTCCTTTTTTTTCTGGAGTGTGGCGTCCATATCCTTCTTAAATACCCTAGGTTCGTATTCCTTCTAACGGTGGGTCTAGGGTTTGTGATATTAAATTCTGGTTTAGCTTTCGTAGTTGTTTTTGATTTCTTGTGTGCGTTGGGTCCCTAAACCATGTTTTTTTGGGCTTTTTCGCATTAGTTGGTATTAGAGCCCTGGTTCTAAATTAAGTTGAATCCACTCACTCTTCAATTTTCTATCTTTTGATTTATTTATTGTTGTTTAGTTTGTCTATTATATGCATTATCATTCAAATGCACAAATCTATTTATTTGCAATCCTTCTCTCTTTGCTTGTTTGTTTAAACTCATAAATGTGCTAATTTCAATTCCAATTGGTATGTCTAAGTATTCTACTATTGTTTTGTGTTCGAGAAAAAAAAAAAAGGAAGGAAGAAGAACAAAAGAAAGAAAACATCAAATTCAAATTTATTGATAAAGTTAATAGTTTGGTCATATTGACCATAATAATAATAGAGTTTTCTTACTCAACTCAAATTCTACCATCTATTTTCCTATTTTGTTACCCAAATTTCTCCTCTAGGTTATATTACCCTTATTCTGATTTTTGTGAAGTTTAGTTCATTAAATCCGTTTGTGTTGACATCCTTTTTTGTTTGATTCTTTGTTCTCCAATTTATTCAATTCTACGTCATTTAGCTTATTCTGTTCAAAATCAATACCCTTGATTTACGTTGTTTAGTTCTTTATAAAGCTGAAAGGGAAAATCTGAGTGTAATTGAGTGTAAACCATAAAGAGTGTAAACACGAGGGAGTGTGACACAATCTTTTGAATGACACACGTGAGGGAGTGTTCTGTGAGGTATCCTATTTGTTTTGTGCAGAAATAAAACTATGACGTCCAAAGACAAAGTGTAGTTCAAGAGGGAGTTGGCGATGTGTCCTTTAAGATCAAAGCTATATAACAACAATTTGAGTGCATGAATACCAAATTTGATGATATGAGGTAGAGGATGAAGGAGCAATCTAATACAATAGCAGAGTTGCAAAAGAGACATGGGGAATATGAGGCTCCCAAAGCAAAAAGGCAATTGACACATGCCTATGACCATGAAGATGATGTAGAAGATGATTAATTTGACAATCAAACTATGATGGTTAGAATTGGTAACAATAGAAGGGATTGAAGAGAATTTGGGAGGCAAGGCACCTATGACCATAATTTGGGCAATATTAAAATGACAATTCCTTCATTTTAAGATAAGAATAATCCTGATGCATACTTAGAATGAGAAAAGAAGGTTGAATTGGTTTTTGATTACCACAGAGCTATTCTGAGGAGAAAAAGGTAAAATTGGCTGCAATTGAATTTACTAATTATGTTATTATTTTGTGGGATCAACTTGTTTTGACTAGGAGAAGGAATCATGAGTGACCTATTGATACATGGGAGGAGATGAAGGCTATCATGAAGAGGAGGTTTGTCCCTAATCACTATTACAGGGAGTTGTACCTAAGGCTGTAAAGGTTAACTCAGTGCACCAAAAGTGCGGAGGACTACCACAAGGAGATTAAGATTACCATGATTAGGGCCAATGTAGAAGAAGATAGAGAGGTAACTGTGACACAATTTTTGCAAGGGTTAAATAGGGACATAGCAAATATGGTTGAATTGCAGCACTATGTAGAATTAGAAGACATGGTGCATATGGTAATGAAAGTTGAAAAGCAACTTAAACGAAAGGGCTCCATACGGTTTGGTCAGAATTCAGGTTCTACCTCATCGTGGAAGCCAAATTGGAGTAAAAGGGATGAGATAGCCAATAACAAGTACAAAGCCAAGCTACCTAAGTACAAGAATATGAGTTTTAGTAAGGAGACAGGTAAATTTGAACCCCAACAGAGTAGAAATAGAGATGTTAAATGTTTTAAGTGTTTGGACAGGGGTAACATTGCATCTTAATGTCCAAATAAGCGTGCAATGATCCTGAGAAGTAACGGTGATGTTGAAATTGAAAGTGAATCAGATGATGATTCTATGCCATCATCAGAGGGTAAATGTGATGGAGAAGAGTATCCAGTTAACAGAGTAGCTTTTGTTACAAGGCGAGCATTGAATGTGCAAGCAAAAGAAAATGAGGTGCAACGAGATAACATCTTTCAGACAAGGTGTCTCATCAAAGACCATACATTACAGTAACCACACTACTTAAAAAGATTATAAAATTTATTAAAAATATAACTTAACTTCAATTATTAAAATTATTGCATTTAGGTAAAGACTTTGCAATTCAACAATACATACAAAATTAATTAACCATTTATTATTATTTATATAAGTTTACTTTAAGACATTTTTTATTAAATATGTTGAATTCTTGTCACTCTTAATTATTTTTTATAAGTAATAGTTTTATTCTTCTTAATGTATTTTTTTTACTAGTTTTATACCTAATGATTTGTGCAAAAAGATTAGTCAAAGTTTATTTTTTTAGCTTTACAAAATCACGTGATATACAATAATTACTTCATTAATTTATATATCAAATAAATAGGTCAATTTTTTTTTATAACTGACCTTTTTGTCAATTTAACTATCACAGAATATGGACAGGGATAGTGTCAATTTCAAGCCGAAATCTAACACGTTGAAGGGTCATCATTTATTTATAGGTTTTTTTCTAATCCATATTTATGATTAGCCTTTGGCACACAAACTCCATCTTCATTTGTTTTTCTAATACTATGGCCCACATTCTACTTGGGCCTAAGGTCTAGACCCGCATATCCATCTTCATTTCGTTTTTTTTTTTTTTTTAAGGTGAAGACACTCTAAATTTGACATAAAAAAAAATTAATTATCACTAAATAAATCTTATAATTAATAAATATATAATAACTTATTAATATTAATAAAAATAAAATTTACTCAATCGATGTACTCATTTCGATGGACCCATCTTATTCCTATTCGCTCAAATTTAGAAAAGAGTAAGAACCAAAAAGGGATACTTATCTTAGCCAACGAGAGTGGAACACGTAATCACTCTCTGGGGAACAGGCTAATCTGTTCATGATGGACAAGCCAAGGGCTTCTTGTCTCGATCGTTGGCTTCTCGTCTCTGGATGTGGCAGAGGCTACAAGAAGCAGCCTCCAATATGGTTTTCAGTTTTGTTTCTCTGTGATTTTGTAAAAATCTTGCAATGACCGGAGACGAGTTTGTGGAGAATGGTGCAGTGAAATTAGTCTGAGGTGGTTTTTTGTTTTGTTTTGTTTTTTTTTTTTTTCGATATGTTGCAAATATCGAAAGAATTGCATTTATGCCCCATTTGTCTCATTTAAAATTTAGCGGGCGGGAATTATGGTATTGGTGAATTCAGCTGGTGGATTTTAGTAATACTGCTTATCCTCCAATGATCGCAAGTCAATCTGTTTTGCTTGGGTTCGATCAAGAACCATGTATGGATCTACTGGGGGTTCAATTTCAGCTATTTGGTTCTTTGATTATGACTAAATGTGGTTGTTGCAGGGTTGTCTCACTAGGAATGTGCTGTGTTAGAACTCAGACGTGCTTGTCAGTGAATTGTGTTGAATGAAAGGCCTTTCCATTTGATTACCACTTTAGTAGCTTGGTGAAGTGACATTGGAGATGGCTACAGAAAGCAGAACTAGAAATATGCTTGAGGGGCTAGTGAGGGAAGGATCATTTAAATGGCTACTTGGTAAGCGAACTTCCTTTGATGAGGAATTTGAAGGAATGAAAAATTCTCCATCTGCTGGTAGAAACTGGATATCTGAGCTTTCTGCACTTGCCAATGTGGTTGTTCGTAGATGCTCAAAGTAAGTGCCACAATGGTATTTGTGTTCTGGTATTCTCCTTGGCATTTTAAGTACTTGTTTATGCAATCTGTGATTGAGACTGATTTGAAATCTGTTGTGATTAGTTGATCCTCATTTTGTATGCTGAATATCATAGCTCTATCATAATGTATGTGGTTCTATGTTCTCTTTTTTTCCTTTTTAATGGAAAAAGTAAAAACGTAATGCAGAATCCTAGCTGTTCCTGCATCCGAGCTTCTAGCAAGCTTCAATGCAGAGGCTTCTGATTCCATTAAGCATCCATCTAAGCATGCAAGGAACTTTTTGGAATACTGTTGCTTCAGAACACTTGCTCTGTCTGTTCAAGTAAGCGTCCATCTTGCAGATAAGAAGTTTCGGCGCCTGACATATGACATGATGCTGGCTTGGGAGACTCCGGCATCTGCCAGCCAGCCTTTACTCAATGTAAGATCATTCATTCAGTTTTGTTAGGGCTACTGTTAATTGTTCAGCAAAATTGCATTTCTCTTTGTATATGATATATTGAAGATGTTTTGTCCAGGTACATGTATGCTTGTTTCACTACTGCACGCAGATGTCTTTTGCACTTGCAGATGAAACTATTACTCTACATATATTTTGGATTCAAATCCTTCAATCTTTTCAAGTCAATTTATCTTCATCAATAATCTTAACAGTCAATGTTCCTTTCTTTTTTTACTTTCTTCATTGTCAGTATCAGTATGTGGAACTAATTGGTAGTTTCAAATCCTTGCTTGCAAAAACCATGCATTCTGTTCTTTCCCTCCCTTTCCCTGCTCTTTGTGTGCGTGCACCAGCTGGATAATTATAAGCATACTCTGTGCGTTCCTCAAAAAATTGAATCTTTTTCCAAGTTGCCATCCTTTGTGTTCTGTTCCACATTTCTATTGATTGGGTGTTTTTATGTGTCATTTTCACATAGGTAGATGGGGAACTGACAGTCGGGCTAGAAGCCTTCTCTCGAATAGCTCCAGCTTTTCCAATTATTTCTAATGTGGTTATCACTGAAAATCTTTTTGAGGTGCTTACTTTGTCAACTAATGGTCGGCTTGAATTCTGCATCTATGATAAGTACCTAAGTGGACTAGAAAGGTAACAGCATATTGAATGATTGAAGATCCTGTGCATTTGTTTTGTTCCTCTTAGTTTGACTTAATTTCTTGTTTCATATTTACAAAAAAGGCCTTAATGAGGAACTTCTTTTCATAATCTTGTCATTGAAAAAGCCAAAAAGTTCTATGCAATGAATAGGAATTTGTTGGTTCATGAAAAAAGCTTAAGTTTTTTTTGGAGGCTTTTTTTTTTTCTCTGCGAGGTAAGTTATTTTTGGAAAAATTGTTTAGGTAAGCCCCTATTCTTTTACTTTGTTCAATTGAACCATATAATATATATTATTATTATTATTATTATTATTATTATTTTATTTTATTTTATTTTATTTTATTTTTGAAAGCTAGCTCTAATAACTATTTATAACAGTTGCTGGAGATTGCTTAGATGGCATCCTTGTGTGGACTGTATTTGTCCAATGGTTAATAATAATATTAAGTTTTTGGAGAAGAAAATATTGTTCAAGAAACTAAATGTAAAACCACCTTTAAGTGTCTATGATGTTGTTCAATGGTGCAGCACTTTTCAAATGCCCTTCTTTCATCTAAATGTCTTGGGCCATTAAGAAATTGTATGCCCAAATTGATCTCAAAAGTCATTACATTGACTCTGATGAAATAACCAGCTAAGATCAAATAAACTGTATATGACTTTCCAGCTCTTAAGTCATCAAGTTGCTCAACAATGTTTTAGTTGTGTTCCCAATAGCTTTCTGCTAAAGCATGACACACATTTTCTTTCTTTTACTTGCTTTGTTTTTCCAGATGCCGAATAAAACTCAGATTAGATCTTGTCACAAAAGTTGATTGTTATGAAACTTGTGGCTGAGAATTTTCCATGATAATTTTAGTATATTTGGCTTCTTATACTGTATTGTCAGTTCTTTGCACAAACTATGCACTCAACTTTTTGCACTATCATTTCCCTTTCTTGTTGACAGTTTTGATCTAGTAGGTTTATGCTTTTACCTTTTCTTTATCAAGTTTCAGTTTACTATTGTTCTAGCACGTAGGTAGCAGATCATGATTTTATTTCTTTGCAGAGCAATAAAAAAGATGAAGACCCAATCAAATTCATCACTTGTATCTGCAGTTCGATCATCTAGTAGGGAAAAAATTCTGGAAGTAGATGGAACAGTTGCCACTCAACCTGTTCTTGAGCATATCGGAATATCTGCATGGCCAGGTAATTAAATGGTTAAGTTATTTTGTTGCCTCGTCTTTTGTAGTGCCATTTACGTAACAATTGTAGTCAACACAGAACCATAATTTCCAAAAAAGTACTGACCAAACGCTCATCTTTTTCATTTCAAATTTTCACTTCCATAAATCCATGCTAACATAACTGGTCAATTTCTTATGCTCTCTCTTCCTTTTATATGCCCTCAGGTCGGCTAACACTCACAGATCATGCACTGCATTTTGAAGCTCTTCGTGTTATGTCCTATGACAAGCCAAAAATATATGACTTGTCAAATGATCTAAAACAGATTGTTAAACCTGAATTAACTGGGCCATTGGGTACTCGACTTATGGACAAGGCTGTCTTCTATAAATCTACTTCCTTGTAAGGATGATGCATATTAAATTCTTCTTCAGTGATAGTATATATCTCTAAAATGTTGTCTGTCATTCTCTTGGACTGAGAGGTGAGAGCTTATTCTGAGAATGTATAACTGTTAACATTGTAGTGCTTCTTTTGTAGATCAGAACCAGTTGTTTTAGAGTTTCCTGAGCTTAAGGGACATACTCGTCGTGATTACTGGCTAGCCATTATCAGGGAAATTTTATGTGTGCATAGATTCATAAAGAAGTTCAAGATCACTGGAGCTGCACAGGATGAAGCTCTTTCAAAGGCTGTACTTGGAATTTTGCGACTACAAGCCATTAGAGAAATTAGTTCCATAAATTCTCTTCATTGTGATTCTATTCTCATGTTCGTTCTATGCGATCAACTTGCTGGCGGAGATTTGATTGTAGAAACTCTTGCAAACATGTCCTCCGCAAAGGCACTAGACCAGACTAATAATTACAATGCTGGAGGTGGAATGTACTCAATATCAGCATCAGCCATGATTTCCAGTCTGGGATTTGGGCTTGAAACAAGTTCAAGCCATCCTAATGAGGCTGGTTGTGCTGTGGGTGAGATAGTCGTGGGAGAGATTAGTGAACTGGAAAGAGCTGTTAAAGAATCTAGAAGCAGCTATAAAAGGGCGGTGCTTGTGCAAGAAACAGTAGATGGGGTTAAAGTAGATGGTGTTGACACCAATTTGGCAGTGATGAAAGTAATGCTAATGACATTAAATTTCTCTGTGTCTTTTGATCCATGACTGGCCATTATTACTGTTTCATTTATCCATTTATTCAAACTGGAGTTGCCAAGCAGATTTTGTGCACATTTGGTTGCACAAGGGTTTAAATTATGGCTGCATTTGTGAGCTTGTGTGGGCAATTGTGACTAATGCAGCAACAACTATTGTCATAAAGGTGGTGTTGTAAGCCACCATCTCCAATCTCGCTGCTGTTGTGTGTGCTTGTACAGCCACAATACTTGAATTATTAGGACTTATTCCATGAGTTTTTGTGCTATCACCACATTTTTCTCATTAGATAGATGCAACTTTGGCTGACAGAACCTCCTGATATTATCATGTGTGCAGGAATTACTTTTCCCAGTTATGCAAGCTTGGAAGAGGCTTCTTTCCTTGGCATGCTGGGATGATCCTGTGAAGTCTTTGTTGTTCTGTTTGGTTTCTAGTTATGTCATTTGGAGGTAAGGGACATATTTTTCTCATATGCTGTTAGTGATGTGGGTCTTTGAAGCAAAATCACATACTGAGCATTGCTTTTGTGGTGGGGAAAATGGGAAAACTCTTGTTGCACCACTTCTGTGCTTCTTAAAGTGACATTGTCTGTGGAATTGTGCACTTGCCACTTTATTGTGTTTGAATAAAAGTTGCCGACAAGGATATTCTGATTAAAGATACAAGTCTATTGTGTGGTTATCCTTACCCTCAATTTGGGTCAGTTGGGCTGGATGATTGGTGCATGTATCCTGTACATTTGTTGGCTGCTTACCTGATTAAAATTTGAATATAGCCATAACTGTTTTCCCTAGTTGATATCTGGATGAAAGGAAAGTCCAACTGGAACGTAAATCTCACCTTTTTGCCAAAAAGGTGAATCACTGGAACCATGTTATCACCCATCTGTAATTCTGATATCATCATCAGGTTCTTACTTCCTTTTTGTCTTTTTCCTTCTCCCTGACGATTGGGTAACTTTTCCTTTCATGTATCTCCAGTGAAGTGTAATGGGATAAGAGGGGCTACATTGTTGGTCTCCGTATTTTTAACCGAGAGTTAGATCTGCTAAAGATAATTGCAGAGGTATTCTATGTGCCTTTGGGGTCTTCTGCCTCAAGCCGTGATATTTGTTTAACTTGTTCTTCACATTCTGTGACTTTAGGATGATTGCTATTGAGCTTTTACTATTCTTTTCTATATTATTGGCGAGATGCATATTGTTCCCAGTTTTACCCCTTGTGAATGTCATGGAGTGTCTCATGTTGGACTTTCAGACTGCATCTTATGCACAGAGCTGCATTCTGCAAAGAACTTGGCTAAATGTACATTTGCTGACTAATTGCTCACCTTCCTGCATGCATCACACCCATGGGTTTCTTATGTGAGAACTTACAGGATATTTATTTTAGGGGATGGGTGGGCTATGCTTTTGGAGCAGTGCTGATCTTTCTTGCCATCTTTGTGTTGCTTACACAATTCTATAACCAAGGAAGGCCTGTCGATCCACTCCAGGTGATAGCACCTCCACCAATGAACGCAATGGAGCACCTTTTGGCCGTTCGGAGTGCAATATCCCAAGTCGAGCAGCTCATCCAGGATGGAAATATTATCCTACTCAAATTTCGCGCCTTGCTGCTGTCCGTTTTACCTCAGGTTTCCTCCTATCATTATACTTGCTTGACGGAAGTTTATACCTGAAGTAGCAGCCAGGCATGTGCCTGCACTTTAGTAACTTACGTGACACTATGGAATGTCAGGCGACGGAGAGGCTTGCATTGACTCTATTGTGTATGGCATTGATCCTGGCCTTCGTACCTATCAAGTACACGGTTCTGCTCTTTTTTCTGGAGATGTTTACGAGATATTCTCCTCCAAGGAGAGCGAGTGCGGAAAGATGGGCGAGGAGATTGAGAGAGTGGTGGCAGAGCGTGCCCGCGGCTCTCGAAAGAGAAAAAGGGAGGAAAGAAGAAGAAATGATACCGTAATTTTCACTCGCCTGCTTAATAAACGTGTACATTGTAAATTCTTGTTTTTCTCCATAGCATTGCCGCCAACCGTAATTTTCAAGAAACACCGAAGCATCTTGGCAGTGAGTAATAAGTACAAAAGGGGAAAAGAAAACCGTATCTTTGCACTGGCATTTGCCAGTGGTTTAGCGGTCGAATTTGGTTTTTGACTTTAATTCAAATGAATGAAATAGTTCGCTTTAGAAAAGATGGTAACTTAAATTTTGGCAACTTAGTTTCGATTTAGTAAAGTTTTTTCTTTGTGTTTTTACCAAGAATGTTTTGTTCACAACGAGACGCGTAAACCAATAATTTTTAAGTTCAGAATTTTCAGTGCCTCTAGGCTTCCAGCGTTGTTATTCTGGCAATGTGCACATTCCGATAAAAGAAAAGTGCGAGGCAAGTCAAAATTTCAAATTTTTGTCAGGATGTTTATTAGGGTTAATAAAATATTAATCATAATTTATTTATTTATTTATCGAAATTGACCTTAGTTTCTCATTTTCTTAAGCCGGAATAAAAAAGAAAAAAAAGAAAAAGAAAGAGTAATTCCAATAACTTAACAAAAAAAAAAAAAAGAAATAGAAAAAACGCTTCTTACCTCTATCCTCCGTGGAGGTACGGATTTATTTAGAATTAATTTCTCCTTCGTGTTTGCTTGAAAGGAAAAGATTTTTTTTTTTTGGGACAATTTTTGTACTTTCTCATTATAATTGCTTGTTTTGTTTTGGAGGATCTCTAATTATTGAAACAGTTGGTTGCCAGTTTCAGATTGGGATTGATTAAAGGTTGACTAATGATAAGGTTTAATTTTGAACGGCTATGAACTGGGTTCAGCCCAAGATCTTTCTCTATATTGTCACTTTCGGTCTCTACATGCTGGATTGGTGGGAGCGCTTCCTTCTCAGTATCCTCTTTTCTTTCCTTTCCTTTTTTTTATTTTTTGTGTTCATGTTTTTGTGATTGGTGATTTATGTGGGCGAGGAATTTCAAATGTCTGCACAAACCAAGTTAGGAATATGTTTCATTCTTTACCAAGGATCGGCCATACATATTTACATCCAAAGCCAGAGGCGCACGATTTTTCTTCCCTTCTTGTTTGACCACTGCCACTGCTTCTGCTCTTGATGATTCATGAGATGGTCTAGCAACTAGCAAACTGGCATTTGCCCTTTTCCTGTGTGGATTTGATCCTGGATTTCACATGTATCAACTACTCAGTTCTGTTTGTTTTCTTGGAGACATTTAAAAGATGTTCACCTTGAGGAAAACCATTTCAGGCAGATGTCAAGGAGATGTTTCAGCTTTACCCGCAGCAGCGCTTGTAGTTTGCTTAAAAAGATGGAACCAGAAGCAGCTACATCGCAGCCGTGGCATGTAGCTGCTGCTGCTGCTGCTACTGTAGTAGCACCCTGCCTTAATTGTTTATGGCTGATGGTGGGATGGAGATGAAAAAGGAAAAAGGAAAAAAAAAAAAAAAAAGACAATGGCTATAATGTGTATTTACAGGCATATGAGATGAGAAATTATTTTACTTATTAGCAGCATCACGGGCAGTGAAATGAGCAATTTGAGGTCTTTTAATT
>JAHLGO010000001.1:4531440-4575350 GCA_020615895.1 Ceriops decandra
CCACATCAACAACGCCGACTAAAGAGGGTGTTCAAAGGCCGCCTCCCTCCTCTTCAACGGCTCAGCCACTATCTTTCTACCTCAAACTTTCTCGGACAGAAACAAATCCATGAAACATCAACCTCGAAAGGAGCCAACCAACTGAAAGCAATGCTCATCCCGACCGCAAAATTAACGGAGTTGCCACTGAGAACCACACTGCCACTCACATCCCACTCCCTCTTCTCCACCTCTACTCTTCCAAAGCCCCCATTTCATGCCCTCAGAGTTGCCTTCACTTCTTCATCTGCTTCATTCAAAACCAACAAAAAATTGAAACCCAGAAACCCAAATTCGTCACCAAGAACCCTCCGGCAGTCCAAATGGCCCCCCGTTAGAAAAGCACCCCAATCGGATGGCAGAGAGGAAAATATTCGATCTTTCAGCAAAGATAAAGGGCAGAATGCGATCGAAAGGATCGTGCTTCGGTTGAGAAACTTGGGTTTAGGCATAGAGGAAGAACAAGAAGAAGAGACAGAGGAAACCGGAATTTTCAGCCATCCCGGAGACGGGGATCCGGTGACCGGAGAAGAAAGATTGTCCGATTTATTAAAGCGGGAATGGCTCCGGCCAGACACTATTTTTGCTAATAGGGAAAAGGGCAATGCTGCTGAGGATGAATTGGTGTTGCCATGGGAGAGAGAAGAAGATAGAGAGACTGGAGGAGAGATGGGGCAGGTGAAGAAAAGGAGGGTTAAGGCTCCGACTTTAGCTGAATTGACGCTGGAAGATAAGGAATTGAGGGGGCTGAGGAAGAAGGGAATGTATTTAAGGGAGAGGATAAGCGTCCCCAAGGCAGGGCTCACCAAGGAGGTGATGCAGAAGATTCATGATAAGTGGAGGAAAGACGAACTTATTAGGCTTAAGTTTCATGAGGTGCTTGCCCGTGATATGAGGACCGCCCACGAGCTTGTGGAGGTAATCTAATTTGCGAATTTTCGCTGTTCTGAGTACAAGTATAGTAATGTGATATTGCTCGACTTTCAATTTTCTTTAGTTACGATGTTTGTTATGTGTGTTGGAACTTTGGAGTTATAGTCTTGATAGACGTGTAGATGTAGGTGATAGCAGAAACTGGAATGTGTACTAACTACTTGTGATTGGTCAGCGCCGAACAGGAGGGCTAGTAATATGGAGGGCAGGAAGTGTAATGGTGGTTTTTCGAGGGAATAACTATCAAGGGCCTCCAGCTAAATGCCAAACGTTTGAAAGAGAAGGGGATGCTTGTTTTGTTCCAGATGCTTTTTCTCCTGATAGTGTTGCAGCAAAAAGTAGTGATATTGCAACTGCAATTGCAATTGCAAAAAAGAATAAGGCATATTCGATTCCTGAAAAAAGTGAGTCATCTGTGATGAAGATAGAGCACAATGAGAAAATGACAGAAGAGGAAGCTGAATACAACAGCCTACTAGATGGTTTAGGCCCTCGATTTGAAGAATGGTGGGGTACTGGATTACTTCCAGTAGATGCAGATTTGCTTCCTAAAACAGTACCCGGTTACAAAACACCTTTTAGGCTACTTCCTACTGGAATGCGGTCAAGACTTACCAATGCTGAGATGACTAACTTACGGAAACTTGCTAAATCGCTCCCTTGTCATTTTGCTCTTGGTACTCCTTGTGTGCTGTAAAATTCTCCATTACAGCTTAAATTGTCATTATCAAAATTTTCTAATGACTGCTTATCTTATATAGGGAGAAACAAAAACCATCAAGGGTTGGCAACTGCAATACTCAAGATTTGGGAAAAAAGTCTAGTTGTAAAGATTGCTGTGAAGAGAGGCATCCAAAATACCAATAACAAACTAATGGCTGAAGAGTTGAAGGTCTGTCATATGCTTCTCTTTACTCAAGGATTATGTTTATATTTATTGAAGATCCATTTGTTGCTGAAGAGCTGAAGATCTGTCATATGCTTCTCTTTACTCGAAGATTATGTTTAGATTTAGTGAAGATCCATTTGTTGTGTTTGCTTTTTTCATCTTAATTGCATTTTAGTTCAATTGGTTGCTTGAATAGTAAGATTGTAAGGCAAATCATGTAAGTGTACTTTACTTGGAATAGGGACAAAATGTTTTGCTCAAGCAAACTAACCATTACAGCATTTTGGTGTTGCATATTTTTGCAGAAATTAACAGGAGGTGTCCTGTTGCTAAGAAACAAATATTTCATTGTTATGTATCGAGGAAAGGACTTTTTGCCACCAAGTGTGGCCATTGCTTTAGCAGAGAGACTAGAATTGACAAAACAGATTCAAGATGTTGAAGAAAAAATTAGGAGCAGAGAAGTGGTGGCAGCACCATCAAGTGCAGATGAGGGGAAAGCGCTTGTGGGCACCTTGGCCGAGTTTTATGAGGCCAAAACCCGGTGGGGGAAAGATGTATCTCCTGAAGAACGTGAAAAGATGATCGAAGAAGCTTCCAGAGCTAAAACTAGTAGAATTGTAAAACATATTGAACATAAATTAGCAATTGTAAGTATGACTTTCTGACATAATTATAAAATCAGTACTGTTTGTTTGTTTTGTTGAAGTTCCATGAAATATGGAATGTAAGTTTATTCAAGAAAATATAGCTTTTGGATGTACCATTAGTGCAAATATGTTAAGCTGCTGCACAGGATATATTCAGTCCTCTGCTAGTTATTCCTTAATCTGATATCCTCTTAACCACCCATTGAAGATCTAAAGTAGACAGTCATTGGGATTTTAAAAGATGACCTTTGTCTTGGGCAACAGTAGAATAATTGCCTGGCAACTGAGAAATAGCGGGTTCAGTACCTAAGGCTCAGTTTTTGTGCAAAAAGCTTGAAAATATTCTCCGGTGTTCCAATAATTGGGTTTGGGACAGCAAAACATTTTACATCTCATATTCACTAAATTCTGCATTACTGATAAACTATGGTGACTCTTATTCTACTGGATTGCTGTCTCATAGTATTGAGGCCTATATGTTTTTCTGTTATTGGTGCATGAGTAGCTTGTGAATACACATGTTTTAAATTTTTGACAGGCACAAGCCAAAAAGCGTAGAGCAGAACAACTTTTGGCAAAGATAGAAGCTTCTATGATTCCTTCTGGTCCTGATTATGACCAAGAAACAATTACTGATGAGGAGCGGGCTATGTTTCGTAGAGTTGGTTTAAGGATGAAGCCATACTTGCCCCTTGGTGAGTGATTTAGTTTCTCAAGTGAACTTTCAATTGAGGGCTGAATGTATGATGGTTTTTTATGATATATGCTAGGTATTCGAGGTGTTTTTGATGGTGTCATTGAGAATATGCATTTGCATTGGAAGTATAGGGAAATTGTGAAGCTAATATCAAAACAAAAGACTCTTGCCTTTGTTGAAGATACAGCAAGGTTGTTGGAATATGAGAGTGGTGGAATATTGGTGGCAATAGAAAGAGTTCCCAAAGGATTTGCTCTTATTTTCTATCGTGGCAAGAATTATCGACGACCTATTAACATAAGGCCACGAAACCTTCTAACAAAGGCAAAAGCATTGAAGCGTTCGGTGGCCATGCAACGCCATGAGGTTTCATCTCTTGGGCCTGATTGGACCCTTATACATCATCTTACTCATCTTCAATGTTTGTAGATGTCTTTCACTCACAACTTATATTTTTTTATTATATGAATCATGCAGGCTCTTAGTCAGCACATATCAGAATTGGAGAGAACCATTGGGCAGATGAGGAATGACATTGTAAGTTCTCTGGCCGTCTGCATGCATCTAGATGGACTTCAAAATTATTTACATTGGGCTGTAGTTCCATTTGCCAAATGCTTTTCTGTTTGAATTATTTTGTTCAACATATCCATTGGAAATTTGACAAGATGGCTTTTTGATTAACCATAGGATCTTGTCCAAGAAAATGGTTGCAACAAGTGGAGCTCTGAATTTTCCCAAGTGAGAAGCTATGCTTTTTTGGCATATTCTGTAGAGTTTGCTTTCTATTTCTCGTTTACACCTGTAACCGTTACTTTCTGAGGGATTGGATTTGTGCTGTTTATGGTCTTTCTAGATTGCTAGGATGGATTTATACCAAGAAAGTTGTTTCCTTGCAATGAGAAATATTCCATTTTGCATGAGTATGCAGAGTGATGATGAAGAGGAAGAAGAAGAGGAAGATGATGATGATGATGATGATGACAACAATGATGAATATAATAATGAAAACAATGACTATATTGATGGGGAAGCAGATGAAGATTTTGGATTCTCAAGTATTGTAGACGGTGATCATCCTCTGACCAAAAACAGTTGACAAGTTTCTGTAAATTGATGAGGGACGTAATTCCTTGAATATGCCCATTAAGCAGGTGATCTTTTCATTTTTCTGCCATCTAACCGCTAATGAAAATTTTATATTTTTATCAAAATTTCACTTTATTGTATATATGCATTTGCTTTTGTGATCAATTTATGTACAGAATCTTAGAATAATTTTATACTGAATGTGCAATAAATGTTCACTTTCATTTTTATTTGCAGTAGTACGCACCAATGCACTCGTTGTTAAGATCTTTGTCCATACAAAAACACTGCCGATTAAATGATCAAGCAAAGCTGCAGTGTAGTTGATTAATGGTTAGTCAATTATAAGGTTCACTTGAATAATCATTCTTTGGGTGCAGAAAGAACCAGATATTTCTATTGAAGGACGTGAATTGAAGTATGATCCACTGTAATGCATTATATGCTTCCCAACAGGGTTTGCCTTGGTGTTTCATTGCAGTCTGGATTATTTGCATCTGCATTAAAACTCTACGAGTTCATCGCTTGCTTATTTGGGTTGGGCAAATTCTGCGTCAAACAAATGAATCGCTTTGCAAAAAATGTGTTTTTTGACATTCATCAGCCAAGCTGGTTTATTCTTTGCACTGCAAAGTTGTTACAACTGGCACCTGCATCTGTGACACCAAGATATTATGCTTTTTCTCTTCAGGTTCAATTGTGATGGCAAAAATTCAGTCCAGGAACGGGGTTCCAAGAGATGCCTATCAATAATCCCTTTTATATATGATTTGTGGTTTGCCATTGGTTGTAGGGTCATTGTCGTACTACATTTGGAGATATGACGAAGCTCAAGACTTTAATATTGAAATCTGTCAGAAATTGGTGCATGCATAACATGCAGTTCAATTAAATTATGTTGTATTAAATGTATTCAGATGTTTACTATGTTACATGATAAAATTTGTTGCCATATATGTTTATAAAAATTCGTTTGCATTTAAAGCATCTTTCGCAACTCATAACATAAAAACTTTTTCCAACCCACCTAAACTACTTATCGAAATTTACCTACAAATTTCGAGACAGAACTGTCCAGGCCATGATTAAAGCATCATCAAGAGAAATGAAGAGACCTCTTATCGGTATCTAATTTATCCATGATTTGTGTCATGATAATAAGTTTGTCGGTAACTCAACTAGAAGAGCACAATTCATTTGTTTCGAACGAGTTTATTAGTGGTTGAAAAGATCGCCAGAGGATCAAACATCAAAATGTTTTCAGGCTTCATGCATCTGTTGAACGTTGAAGCTTATCCGGTGATTCTTAGTAATTAACTTCGTCGGGGGCCAGAGCCGAAATACTTGCAGGCCGCCGGCGGCCACAAACGCATTTTGGAACTCAGAAGGAATAGAAAGATCCATCAGGTAAAGGCAAATGGAAATTCTCTCTCTCTCTTGTTTTATGCCTGACCTTCAACCATCTTTCTTTTAATGCACGTAATAACCTAGTTGTGAGCTCAGATACGCATTCAAATACAAGTCCATGGTTTAAATTGTTAATCAGCATCTTCTCCCATCTCTGACCAGGCAATACCACTGGGCAGGCATAAAACCAGAGGTTGGAACATAACAAGATATATTTGACACAATTGCCTTGTTTTATTAAAAGAAAGGATAAAATGAAATCATATCCGACCATAAACTACAAACAGGAAAACAAAAAAAAAGCTCAGAATGACTGGAAAACCAGGAGGAACATGCCATTGTCAGTGGTGAGAATGCAAATAATAAAAGAACAGAAGCACAGAAAAGGTAAAAGCTTTGGCACATCCTCTGAAAACCACTGCCTCTGGCTGGAGCACATCCTTGCATCAAGCTTGAAGATCCTACACTGGAACTCATTGCCATGTAAGATGACCATAAATCGTATACCACAATTCCAGCCATAAATAGGAGGATTGATATTCCGGTTGACTGTTACTTTCACTGTCGCAGCATCTGTTGCAGCTGAAGCACTTGATTCCTCTGCTCCAGAGGTAGCAAATTAATCTGTTCTGGCGTGAGGCTCATGACCTGCTGAAGTAATGCCTTTTCCATCTCCGGAGTCAACTAGATCACAACCAAACAGAAACAAAGTTAAGACTCAGGAGTATTGGTTAAAGCATGAAACATTGACACAAGACCAGCTTAAACCCCAATCAGTCGATGGACAAATAAACAAATAAACAAATAGTACTGGTGCAGTGCGGGTTGGCTGATTGCTAGGGCCCATCTGACTGGGAACCAATGATGGCCCTGGAAGTTGTGGCATTGTTGAACTATCAGGTGGACCAGAGATCCAAGACGATCCTCTATCAGATTGGATTGAACTTCCACCTTGACTGCCAAAATCTGTCCCAATCTGTGAACCTCCCGCCTTAAAAAGACAAGAATAAAATGCAATGACTGAAAAACTTGCAAAGAAGATGAGACTGTACAGAAATGGAAAACAGATAAATAGAGAATTTCAATAGATAAAATTATAGTGTCATGACAGCATGTAAAAGCCATACAAAATGATTTGCAGAGAACAACTACAACTATAAATGAAAATTTCTAGAACATCTAGAAACACGAATGAAAATCTTTTGATACATCTGGAAATGTCTATGTTATAACAAATATTGACCTGCAGAAGGGTAATTTATTTGATTCTCTTAATTGTCATAGCACTTAGGACCTCCCATAGAATAGGCCATTCCACACAGCTGGATGATATAAATAAACAGACACACTCAGTTTTCTTGGGGGTCCGAGGGACATTACAAGAAAAAGGAAAGATAGGTTTTCATTCAGTTACAACTAGAAGGGTGGGAAGACGAGATCATCAAAATTTTGCACCCTTGGAAATACTGCTGCTAAGAAAAGTTAGCATATCCACCAGTAAAAGGTCATAATACACATTCACATGCCCGGGCTTATATCCAGTTCAAGATTTCTAATTAAACAGGAAGTTCATTTGTACGAATGGCCCCTTATTTCTTCCTCTTTGATTTCTTCCCTCTTCCCTTTTGTTTTTTTTTAAAGAAAAAATTGGGTAAGTAATTAATATTGGCTTACTATATCTCTACTTCAAATCCTTTTGAACATATATGCCCAGTTATTTGCATAACATTGTTTTTCTAAGATTTTTTCTTTTTTCTAAGCATGCAAAAAGCCAACTTCAAAGAGAATCACCCTGTCCACAAAACAAGATGCACTCATAGATCCAATGCAATGCAAAAGTGGAGAAGGAGCAAATTGTCTGTAGTGGATTCTCAAGGGAACCAAAACCAAGTTATTGATGGGTGTGGCATTGCAATATTGATATGAGATTCTCACCATCTCCCATTCTACTTTAAAAAATTTGCATACATCCAGTTTGCCTTGCCCAAGATATTCACAATAGATTCAATTATTGATCCATTCAATTAACTTCTTTGAATCATACCATGTTTGCAGTAGAAATCAACCCAATTAAGAGATTGTGTAAATTCAAAAGCAGCAGCCATGAAGACATAATGATGTCTCACACACCCAAAAAAAAAAGCAGCAGGACTCTCTTTGACTGGAACACAAGATGAGGTAGCCACAGAGAATGGCTCATGAGTTCATATCAATGCATTAAGTATACCTGATACAGATTGTGTGGTGGTAGCTGACTAGGAGGGTGCGGCTGTCCCCCTGGAAATGAAGGACCCATGCTAGCCTGAGGCTTGTTACCTGACTAAAATATTCAGAAAAGATACAGTAACTTAGAACATAATATTGCATACATGCTTGCTAGTGAAACATACACAACAGTTTGAGAACCACAAGATTCAACTTACATGAAACATGGGTTGTGAAGAGTGCTGAGGAGCAATACCATGCTGGAAACCCAAAGTGGGCCCCACTTGAGCCCCATATTGATGATGGAAGCTTGGCATGGAAAGAGGCCTATGTTGTGCTGACATTGGGGGCTGTAATGGCAGATGAGGAATTGCAGTTGTTTGCAATGGCTGTTGCAACTGGCTGGAGACAGCAGGCATTTGAGATTGATGAAGTGGGGTTGGCTGTGAGGTAGAATGCAGAGGAGTTTGGTGTATGCTAGGAAGTTGCGAGGATTGTGGACCAGAAACAGGGGTTAATTGAGACATTGGTTGTCCCTTAGGCTGCTGCAGTGCCTGCAGGTTGTGGGGTGGCATGCTCTGAGACTGTACATTTACTGGAGAAGCTGATGCAGAAGACATAGGCATTGCAGGTTGAGCTGGATGTTGCCTTCTTGTTGTAGCCTGCACTTGAAATGGAGCTGTCTGGTCCTGAAAACTAGCTTGTGCCGGTTGCTGAGCTTGTTGTGATGCCACTGGCTGAATATTAGGAATCTAAATGCAGACTCGATTTAGAATTTATGAAGATACATCAATATAAGCATAGATGGAAATTTTGTCGAGATGAAGCATATACCACTTGAGGGGACTGCACCATTCCAAGCATTATTTGTGCCTGGTGAAGCCAAGTAAATCAAGAAGAATCTAATGATTAGTCAAAGTAGAAGTTGACAGCTAAAATGCACAATTCTGTAATGGGAAAAGCTGAATTGCTACAAACTACAATTTATCTAGACTGTTGATTATCACAACTATGCAGAAAACAGTAATCAAAGCTAACTTGGGGGAATTCACTAAAGAAATTTCAACTCTGTTCTCCCTTTTCCTTTTCCTTTAGCTTTCTTCTTTTTTCTTTTAACTTCTCCCCCCCCCCCCCCCCCCAAAAAAAAGGAAAGCAGATATTTCTACAAGTCCAATGTTGGAGATATTTTCATGCATAAAATGGTGGACTTCTCTAAAGGCGTTTCAAAACCCCTTTGCTCTTCCTTTTCCTTTTCCTTGTGCTTGTGCTTGTTCTTTTTCTTTTTCCATGAATAAAAAATGCAGATATTTCCATGAATCTGGTGTAGAAGTTAGTTTCATCCACTGCATGGTCAGAGGCTTGCATCAGACTAGGAAATGAAACCTACTAACATCCCTATTTGAAACAACTAGGAACCTTAAGCTACAAGAAGATTACAAATCTGAAACTCATGTATTCATTATCAAAGATTTGGGCATAAGCTAACCATACTTGACCCCCAGCCCTTCACCAAAACTAGGGTCCATAAATCTTCAAGAAGACTGTTCAAGCGAATAAGTCCCTTCTTTGTTCAACAGATAGCGCACTAAAGAGCACATGCCGAACAAAATTGATCCCTCTTTTCCAATTTCAAAATGATAACATAATTTAATAATAATACTACTAATAATAAATTCACATAATACTGAAGAAAAACCCTAATTCCACTATATAAAGAAAAGCAGGAAAAGCATCCAAATTAACGCGAGTAGAAAACCCTAAAATGTTCAATAACATGCCAATTACATGATTTTTTATTTTTTTAAAGAAAAGATTTATTTTCGAAAAAAAAAAGGTTCTGCAATCAAAGAAAAGAAAAACCTGGAAAAGAGCCTTGGTCAAGGGAGGATTCTGGACTAGGATCTCTCTAGCTTGCTGCTTGTTCTGATCGATTAACACCTTTTTTTTTTAAAATAAAAATACAAATATCAATATAAGCTATAAAGCATAGCTTACTGATGTTTGGAAGAATATAAAATTTTTTTAAAATCGAAAAAAAAAAACACGAGAGAGAGAGAGAGAGAGAGGGAGTGCCTTCATCTGACGCATGATATCGTAGAGCTGGCTCTTGGTCATTCCAGCGAACTCCGACGAAAACCCATCGCCGGCGGTTGGTTTTCCCGCCATTGATTCAATGAGAGTGGCAGAGAGAAAAATAGCGAGGGACAGCGAAGGTTGGAGCTTACTCCTAATAACCACCAAGGATGGGTCGGCCAGGTAAAAAGGCCCAGCCCAGTTTTTATTTTCTGAATTGGGTCGCGACCCAATTTATTTTATATCACAAACGGTGTCGTGTAGTTCTCAATTTTGCTTCTCTTTGAGATATGATCTGGTGCGCATATTTGATATGGTGATGTTGACATAACCATACAGTTTGGGGGATTAATTACATTCACATTTATAAAATTAATTATATATGTATATATGTTTTTTTTAAAAAAAAATATAATATCTAAAAACACATTCTGTTAATATATCATTAATAAAAATTACGTTTAATCACAAAATTATTATAATAAATGGTCAAAAGTAACCGAAATGCTCAGTCATTTCATCAATTGCTTTAATAATATTTTTCATGAAATCCTTCTTACATAATGCTTTGATCAACCTATTATTGGTTCATTAGGCACAGTTTTGAACTTAGTTTTGAGAATAAATTCTTCAACAACAAAATGTAATAGATATAATAAAAAAAGTGTCAAAAAGGAGAGCGAGCCTACGAAGATGAAAGATGAAGGATTAATTGTTAGGAAGTAGATTTTAGTTACATTATGAAAGCATTTATGTATTTTTACAAATTTTGTTAATATTAACTAACATCAATTAATTATAATATGTTTTTTTATTAGTTTTAAAATATATGGTGCAAAATATAAATATACTCTAAACTTATAATATAAAAAATAAATAAATTTATAATTTGATAATAAATCTAATAGTATTTGACATAACTATATATGGTAATAATGTTACACCTTTAAATGTAATGTTTCAATGTACGTATGGTATATATCTTATCTAAAAATATATATATATATATATATATCATATGGTGTTTACAAACTACATATTAAACATTTATAAAGGTTAAATGATGACATACTAAAATAATTTGCAGAATTTCATCATATTAATACTATTATATGTAATAGTTATATGCTAAAAATAAAGCAATATATGACATCAATAATAAGTGCATTTGAAATTTTAGTAAGATTTTTTTTTTATATGTTAAGAAAATGTGTATCATAATAATATTAGTTATCACACTTGCATATCAAAATTAAGACTTACTTTTTGATGTACTTATTTAATTTCATCCAAAGAAAGAATATCACTTAAATATTATTAATGAGTAAAAAAAATTCAACATTGTACTCTTAATATAAATCTTAATTTATTAAAAGACAAAAATCAATAACTAACTCAAATTCAAACCAATAAAAAAAGATATTAAATAAATACCAAATTTTCTAATTAGAGTAGGCGTTGATATATGAGCAGATGTCTTCAATTTAAAGAAGTATATGTTCACCATAACATAAAAAGGATAGAAATACAAAAGTACTTAAAACTAATTGTAACCTTCTAGTCAAAGATAGTAGAAAAGTGAATTTTTGAAATCAACTTTGGTTACACGATAGTTCTTTGGCGATTCAGTTTTCAAAGTTTTTTGTGCTATCAATAAAGAATAAGGATTCAATTAATAGTTTTGGTGATTGAGAACATATTCATTAAGTATGAAAAAATCAATGGCATTAGGATCTATTTAAGTGGAAGAATAATCTAGATACCAAATTTATAAACCTTATATCAATCTATCAACCAATACAAGGGAAGAATGATAGATTTATATGACATAGAGAGAGGAATGGTAATTTTTAGTACGGTCTTTGTGTGATATCCTAAATAATCGCTATGGTCCAGAGGGGGGGGGGGGGGCGCCCCATATCCAGTATTTAGCTGGGTTTAACTTCACTTAAAGTGAAGGTACTTGGGTGGCAAATGTTATTCGATTGCTTTCTTGTCAAAGAAAGGTTACGTTCAATAAGAAGGCTTGATTGAGATGTCATATGCTCATTGTGTACTGTAGGGATGAAGTCAACAACCCACTTATCCTTCATTGCCACCTCGTATGGGTTGTTTGATGCATGTGTTTAGGGTGGTGAGGCATTTCGTGGTTGTTCCTGGCTTGGTTCAGGAGACATGGGAGTTATAGTGCAAATTGAATGGCACTTACATGTTATGAAAGATTTGAATGATGAGATTTTACGTAATCACTTGGTCTATTTGGTTAGGACGAAACAAACAAATTTCTATAGATAAGGGTTTTTCAATTAAGAGAATATGTGATCTAATTTGAATTAGATTATAATAGTGGTTAAGGGCGAAGTGACTATATTGCCATTTTACATTTAATGAATTTTTAATGAACTTAAAAGGTATTAGTCCTACAAAAAAATGTAAAGTAGTGCCCACGAGACTTATACTTCTATGTGGTATTTTCAAATTTAACATGAATGTGGCGATGACAAATGAGGGCAGAAGGGTTAACCTAAGAGACATGTTATAAGGGAACAATAAAAAGATTGTATGTTTATTTTCTAAGGTGGTTGAGACTATCGGTATTAACAAAACAGAATTACTTTTAATTTGGGAGGTAGTTCACCTTTAGAGTCTACAAAAATATGGTGGAACGGGGTTCACTCACTATTAAGAGTACCTCTTAAATTTAAGTTGTATGGATCAGCAACAAGGATACAAGATTTTGAAAATTTGTATTAGTATTCCATGACATTACTATTAGAGCCAATGATTAAATTTTCTTTACTTTCTAGTATTGGAAATGCAATTAGTTTGCCAACACTTTGCCAAAACAGGAAAAGTCTTGTCATACTAAATTAATGACGTAATTACGATGAACTTATCTATAATATACACTAAGAGTTATACACAGTTAATTATATATATATATGATATATTTTTTTTCTCAATTGAAAATTCATCATATTTATATACTCATGTGTTGTATATATTTCTTATTATTTTACAATTTGACGTTCGAAAAAAAAAAAAAAAACCAAGCTTCCCTTTCAAGTGGTGCGAGGCACTGATCTACTAATTGAAATGAATGTAATTTAAATCTAAGATAAGCAAGGATATATATTTTACTTTTATAACATTTATGCATGAATGAACAGGGAATACTCCCCATTTCACACTAGATCAACTTGACACCTGAAGATAAAGAGAAACACAAACATCTGCGAATGTTTATCATGCTTACACCTAACTACCTTGAATTCTTAATCAACAATTGCGACGACAATTATCTCCCTTGCCCTAGGAGCTTTAGTCCCACTTACGTGTTTGTGATAAATTGAGTCGCAAGACTCAGATCCTTGGCAAGTTCTAGATTACGTCGGAAACAGTGTTAGTTATGAGTTTTCAAATTCACCAAATGGAGTCCACATTGAAGGGTTGCTCCTGCTGTGGCTGCAGTACTGGCATTGTGTCTAAGACCTTTGAAGAAGAAGCTTGCAGATTTGGACTCAAATCCGTCGGCCCAAACTGGGAGATCCCTTGTGTCAGAAAGGAGTAATCAGTGGCTTCCTTTTGCTGATAACTCCTGAGCTGTAATGCCTTCAGCAGCAAGGAGTTCATTACGAGGTTTGAACCTAGCAAGCCAGACGGCCATGAAAATGAAGGAACAGCACTTGCTGCTTCGCTTGCTGCAGCCCAATTCATGTCCAAGTTCATGTTATTGTTGTCATTGCTATAGCTCTGGGTTGAGATGTTGTTAAGGAACCCACCGGATGAACTTGCAATGCTATTTGGGTTGGGCAGCTCGATATCTTCAAATTCATTGGCCATTGAGTTTGTATCACATGGAGAACCCAATGACTGTTGTGAGCGCGGTGCTTGCTGGGGTTTCTTGGCTGCTATGCTCTTTTGGAATACCCTACAAACTACCCATTCCTCCTGTGACATTGACACATTCAAGAAATTAAAGCACTGGAGCATATCACAGAGCATGTAAGTACGATAGAGGCATGCATGAGGAAATTTAGATTACAGTCTGCCACTGCAATGTTTAAAGTGTTTTTCTTTTCTTTTTTTCTCTTTTCGATGCGGATGATGTGCGCTAAATTTACATACTTGTTTTTGGTGCAACAGATCTCACTTAACCGGTTTAAAATATTTGTACTTGATACTGAGTTTTCAACTTTTAAAAGGAGAGCCAAATTAAGAAACACGCAACACATGTATGGTAATTGTCACATTTTTTGTTACCATATCAGGTTCAAGCATGTGAGTTCCCAGAACTCATGAATTAGTACCTTGCGAGGGTTCAATAATCAAAATTAAATTAACAATGCAGGTGGATCTAATACAACACATACCTTAGCTCGCTTGAAAGAATGCTTGCTTTCCAGCCTATATTCATGCATAACCCAATTACTTTTCTCCCCCCGTGGGGCTCTACCCTTGTAGAATACTAGGGTTTTCTTCATCCCAACCAGTATACCAGCACGAAAGATTTCCTTGTCTTTTCCTGTGGTCTTCCAGTAGCCTGCTTCAGTGGCTCGGTTGGTCCGAAGTCCAGTTGGGTATTTTCGATCTCTCATGCTAAAGAAATACCATTCTTTCTCCCCCATGGAAGCCTTCCCTGCACCGTCACATATATTAGTCTTAAGGTAAAAGCCAAAAAAAAAAAAAAGATTTAAATGAAATTTACTCGTTCATATAAATTTAAAGAGTGTTTGGAATAGCTTGGCAATGTGGACCATTCAATTGTATACCATTGAAATTGGCAATGCGCATTTTGAAACAATAAAAGCCTGTCCGCATATTGCACCTCTCGGCTATGAACATACATATGATGCATATTCTGACACTTATATTAATTTTAGGCCGAACTAAAATATTCTGATCTCGTTCCCTCCTAGAAAAATATTCACAGCATATATAGGATGACAATGGAGAAAGGAGGAGGTCTCTTTGGTTCAATTAATAGTCTCTGACCAACAACTTATCCAAAGCAATTTATAACTCACAACAGGTGATAAGAAAGTATGAAGGCAATACATTTGACAAAAATCATAATATTTGGAAACAGTAAATGATTGCAGTTGAATAACATCTTTTGTGAAACCTCAAATTAAACTCAAAACGCTCTATAAGTGGTTCGCGTTTACATTGGAAAGAAAGAACTAATACAAGGTCGAATGGGATGAGCCAGTTTTCCAGATGCTGAAGTCAAAAGTCAACACGTAGCTAGATTGAAAGCTAACAATGAATTAGAATCAAAATGGAGCAAGCTATCAGAGAATAAGTAATGGATATTAATTAATTAAAAGTGATGCTACAAGTACCTGGAAGATCCCAGGGCTCACACTTATTGAGATCAACTTCAGCAATAGCCTTGCAAGCGAAACTGATATCAGAAGCCTTTTTCATCAGATAAAAGGTAATCAGCTCTTCATCTGTAGGATGGAATCTGAATCCAGGAGGAAGATTGTCCTCCATTTCTATGTTTCAATGCGAACTCTGCTTGTGGGTCTTTGAAACCTAGAAGTACTGATGATGCCCGAGGACAAGCCTTATATCATATGACATCAACGAGAAGAGGTTGCCTTAAGATGTTGGATTATCTATATATCACTCTTCAAGAAGAAGCCGCGCGGCCCCGTGAGCTAGCTAGTCTGTTTTTTAAAAAAAGAAAAAAGAAAAAATATATTGGTGACAATTACAGCTAACACGTTGACAAAGATGTTGCATGGAAATTTTGTCATATGCGCGTGAGGTAGTAAATCGGTTTCCTAAATTGTCGCCGGCCTTTTGAGATTATAACAAAAATACCTTTAGTTCTTTAAGCACATTGATTATATATACAAGGATGATGCAAGAAAATTATATACACAAAATTGACTTTAATTGGACTAATTAACAACATTGTAGCGAATGAGTGGCGAAGATTCTTGCACGAGGGTTGAGTCCTGATTACACTAAGATTTTTAAAATTCATTAATTGCGCTTTCTTCTTAACCCTTGTCCAACCACCTTCACCCATCTCTAACCACCGACGCCCTAGTGCAGAGGAACATGGTCCTCACTACTCTCCTCATCGAATACTTTATTGACAATTTCTGGACCTTACATCATCATCTTCTTTCTTCATCTCTGGCTCCTTTTGTACATGTGTACATCTATGTGCTAGTTTTATTTTCGTAACGCTACAATGAGCTAAAATTTTCATTGAATTTTCGTTATCAGTTAGTTTTATTTCTACTTTAGGTAAAGGATCGTTGTCATTATTCAGTTTTGTATAATTAGAGGATCAACATTCTTTAATTAATTAATGGAGGGTAGATTTTTAAGTTATAGACTGAAAGAAACATGCAATAATCATTGGCATAGAAGATTTGATGAATGGTACTCCAAGATAGTTAAACAGATGTCTATATGGGAGTGGTTAAAATGGCCACCAACCCGCAAGACCTTCGGTAATCATTTCTGCCGCCCAATTTCCTCATTGATACCACGGTCGTCGTTGTAAGCCCCCCCCCCCCCTCCCCCCCCCCAAAATTTCAATCCTAACTGCTAGAACTTCAATGCACTAGCTTCGTCTTCGTGTGCGTCTTGCTTTGGAGCTTCTAGAACCCCCATCTAACTATAAAAATTCCTGCTGCTCTCTCGCTCTCTTTCTCCCCCTCCTTCCTTTCCAAAGTAGATTTGTACGTGGTTATCACTTTATATTCATCTATCTTATCTATGGTCTGTGACTGTGAGACGTACGTTTGCTATTATAAATTAGCATTTAGAAAGACTTGATCATGAATTTAAAGACGCCAGCCACTCCGTGTGCCACAATTGTCTTGGGTTTCACTTGAATATTTCTCCGTGGGCGGCGGACACAATACATCCTTAGCAATTACAAGAGGGAGAAAATTAGAAAAGTTGGTATGCACATGTCCAAATTATTTTTTCTTGCATCTCTAGAGCAAGGGCACTATCTTATTTAGTCGGTAGAGCATCCCCGTTTGAAGCCAAGTCGTTGCCTCTCAAATACATTTTATAATATCCAACCAGCCGTGTCCTAATTCTCGGGAAACACTGCCTACAGTTGCAAGCACAAAATTTTGTACATAAAATAAACTTGCCAACATTGATCCCCAAATCTTGCATCATCTCCACACAAATTATGGGTTCTAACTTTTGCTTTTTATGATACTGACTACTACAATGGCAAATCTCATTAGTAGTAAATGCATTTGTAAGTTTTGTGTGTAAGTCTAACATATATATATCCATATCCTTATTATTATTATTATTATTATTTTACCTAAGAAGAAAAATGAAAGAACAATATTGTTATTATTAGTGCTTTTGAGCTGACATATAAAACTAGTCTGCAAGATACAAGCAGTGAAACACCAAAGGCCTTTACCCTGAAAAAACAAAAAAAAAAAAAAAAAAAGAGAAGAAAAAAAAGAAAAAAAGAAAAGAGAAGACATGGAGGCATATATATATATGTGTGTGTGTGTGTGTGTGTGTGTGTGTGTGTGTATAATGAAAAATCATTCATTTTCTTAATTAAAGAGAGTCAAATAGCTAGGGAAGAATTTAAACATTCAATTGGATGTCTCAATTAGATTATAATCATTTAATGAAAGGATGAGTAATTTTAACGGATAGGAGGAGAGGAGTCTTCATGTTTTATACCCTAATGATTAACAAGTCTCTTAATAAGGGAATAAGGTTAATAATGGCGGCCAAGACATACTTTTAGGAAGCATTTGCATCCAAAAATAACACATCAATAGCAATTGGAAAATGTAAAGAGAAAATAAAGATGCATGTCCATGATATCACTGCAAATTGTGTTTAATTCACATGTTTACCTCAAAATTTTGGATTTCTGAGGACTAATTTCTGGGAATTTTTTCAGTACATGGAAATAATCCAAAAAAATAAATGCTATTAGAACACTCATGCATCAGACTTTGGGCCCTTGTCAGCATCGTGCGTGGTGATGGGTGTTAGTACTAGGCTATAGCCGCTAGGGGCCTTGGAGAATTTATTGATCAGTGGATGTCATGCAATCTAGATTATTTCATTTCAGAGGTCCAATAATAAAATGAGCTCCTGGTACGTAGCCCACTACTGTCCAGCCAACATGGCCCAAAAAGCTTGCCAGGAAGGGAAGCTTCAAGTGTCATGATATTTTAATAATAAAAAAAATAAAATAAAAAGTGCAAAATAAATCAGTCAACATAAAAAGTTTCGAGCCGGAAAAGTCGATACTGGTGAAAGTAAAATCAATTGGAAAAGGTTATGTAAGTAGAAGTACAAAGACTTTTTGGCAATTCTCAATTTCTCATTAGAAGCTAAACTTGATTTTTTGAGGAAATCGTAAGCACTTTCCATGTCTGGGCTGGAAGGAAGTGGGGGATGCTGGAAGAAGAAGGGCATTGTTCTTAAGGTGCAAATATTTCGAAATATTGCACCGGGTGACTATTTCCTCGATAAGAAAGACGCGCCATAATAATAATAATAATTATTATTATTATTATTTTAATTTTTACCAAGTGAAAGCATGCGGTGATTATTTAACTAGTTACTTCGCAATCAATGACTTCATTGCTTCTGCCTTAATTGAAAAGCCACCTTTGACAATGTAGTTATATAAAATATACGAAATTTCGTGGCAAGCATTAATGTGACCAAAACAAAAAAAGAAAAAAAAAAAAGAAAAAGGATTATTAGTTAATAGTAATTAATAGTTGTTGAAGTTGGCCTCACCCACATCTAGAGAAATCTGGAAAGCGAAACCCAAATCAAATTAGAACTCCTACAAGCAGTCAAGATCTAATGTACTTTGGATTTTGCGTTTCGATCATGCTTTCTTTGACCCAATTTGTTAGGCACTCACATCAAGGAATAATTATCTTATTTTATTTTGTTGAAAGAATAATAAATTAGAAATGTATCTCTTAAACTTATTAAAACAAACAAACAAAAAAAAAAGACTGCATCTTATTAAAAAAATAAATTTTAAAATCATATATAGTTTAATGATTTTTTTATTGTTATATATAATTTGAATTATATATAGTCTATATACATTTGTTTCGTCTCTTAATTTGAAACAAATAAAATAATTTATATATGTGATTAAAAGCTTATCATGACCATTCTCAAAATATATTTTTTAAAAAATGTTTCAAAAAATATAACTTATTATCTCTTAATTTCTGCAAATTTTTTTTTTTAAAATTCTATATTACCCAACGACTGCTATATATGTAAATTTTGCTTATTCATCTTAGGTCTTTAATAATTGCATCATAAAAAGTTTATTAACAAAATGATATAAATAATTATTTTTTATATTATTTTATTGTTATGATATTCTTTAAATTAATATTTTATTATTGAGGCAAACTCCTCCTAATGGTCCAAGGATAAGAAGCTTCTTCCGAACGTTCCTCTTAATCAAAAACAGAAGACCTTGACCTTAAGTTGGCCTTGCAAGTAATATTAGCCTAAATCAGTTTATCCAACACAAATTGAACCGATGAACCCTCTTTCTTCCGACACAAAATGAATCAATGAACCATCTAATTTTAAGGCCAATCAATCCAACTATCGTATTAATGAAATCAAACTGAGTTAATGCACCACTTAATTCTTAATTGATTGATCTAGTGTGAAGTTCGCTTCACCATCAATCAGCTCATGCTAAGTTTTTTATCCAAAACAGATTAAATCAACGAACCATCTAACTAATTTTGAGGTTAAATCAATCCAACAATCGAATTAAACTCAATCAATATACCATTTAATTTTGAAATAACTGACCTCCTTTAAAACTCGATTCTTCAATCAAAACAATCCATCCATGCAAATTTTGTTTTCTCTTTTTGTTTTTTTTTTTAATCCAACACAATCCGAATTAATGAACCATCTAATTCTAAGATCAACTGATTCAACTATCAAATTAATCAAATCAAATCGAATTAATTCACCATGTAACTTTTAAATAATTGACCTTGTGTGAAATTTGATTCACCAATTAAATCGATTAGGTCATGCAAGTTTGCATAACCATGGTAGCAATCATCGAACGAAAAAATAAAAAAAATAAAAAAGAAACGTTCCCCGACTCTCTTAAGGGAGGCCAAAAATTTCTCTTTAAAACACAAATTTAAAAGGAAGGTAGGAACATGTGCATGCTACAAGTCGAAGGGGTCATAATCCCATGACAAAAGAATAGACAGAGACTTATCAGGAATATCACAGGCAATTCCGTCCGCACCAGATTTTTACTACAATGGGCGAGACACGGACGCATCTCCGACAGTAAGGCCCAAACTGAGCTCTAACGCCGGATCGTTTCCTTCGGCCTCCGCATCGGGCTTAGATAAAGCCTCCACGCTCTCAACCGACACGCTGCCACCTTCCCCACTATCAACTCTAACACTCGGACGACAACTGGCAGCCGAGTGACGACAGGACCAGGTTGCCGCGCAGAACTCATTCATGAACTCCATAGCCTGTTGGGCCTGCGGCTTCCCTTTTCGAGCCGATCGCTTGAATTGGCTCTTACTTCTCCTGACGGCGTTATGAAGCCGACCGATGGCAGCCGAGTTGCTACCCTTGGACACGTGACGGATATCACAGGCCTTGAGAGCCAACTCCGAAGAAGCGATTTTCGTGATCGGCTGGCCCTTGAGAACGGCTTCTACAGAGGCCTGGCAAAGCTGCCAGTTCCCGTTCCATAACAAACCTACCGACCCGTAAATTGGGTTGACGATCCTCCCACAAGCCTCGTAAAGCAATGATCTAAAGATGGCTGCAATAACCCATTAAAAACCTATAATTATTTACGATAACCCCACCCAGTACAATACAAGAAGTTAATAGCGAAAGTCAAAAGCCTTTCAACTATTTACCAGGGCGGAGGTGTGGGGGGCCAGCGTTGATGAGGTTGGTGAGGCCGACGCGGCCGTAGAATTTGGCGAGGAAGAGGGTGGCGTTGGACTGGGACTCGGGGGATGTGATCCACTCAAGGCAAGGCCTTATGCTACAGTCTTTGCGACAGCCTTTTCTCAAGACTCGGCATCCGTTGCAGCTCGTCCGCATGGCTGTTGGGTGCTGCTGCTGGCTGTTTCTCTCTGTTTGCGGAGACAGAAACTGGGACGTACAAGACATAGAGAGTGAAGAAATTTTGAACTCTACTTGCTTGTCTACGAGTAGGCCATTTTTTATATATATATATATATATATATATATATATATATATATGGGGTCTCAAGGGTAGGATGGCAAAACTAGGAAATGTATCGGGTTTGCCCCAGGTTTGCAGGATGGTAAAATTGTAATTTACGCTCTTATCCAAGGGGTAAAGTGATAGAAATACTTTGTTGCAAGTTGGATGTCTGACGACTCGCCGCGGAGTTGCCACGGAGGAGTCGTGGCACCAAGGTGGTTTTAAGTCCACGCTCGGACACCCACTTTCCACGGCACGGAGAGCAAGAGATTCGATGGGTCCCCCTCCACCGGACAGCTTAGAATTTCATTGGTCCGTGGCGCGTGGAAGCCAACTGGTTCCCTCCTTGAAAAGGTGGACTTTCCTCAAAGCAAGTGGCACCAAAAATTTCAAGTCGTCTACGGAAGTTAGGGAGGCACTCGATCAAACGTTTTTATAATAATGTCTACTTAATTTAAAAATTTTTAATACATTTTTATAACATATAGCATTTAATATTAATTTAATAATTAATTATAATTTTTTAACATTTTAATAAAATTAAAATTTTAACATATATTTTAATCATTCTTTCATATTATAAAATTATAAGTATATTTAATTTATATTATTATTTTTTATTTTCTCTCAATTAAATTTTATCACAATAATTTGAAAAAATCGGTTTCCTCTCGACTAAATTTCACTTGATCAATTTTTTTTCTCAATGTTACTATTTCTAATTTTTTTAATTAGTGTCGATTAGTTTTATTATCTTAATTAAATGTTCACAATTCTTGTTAATTATACTATAAATTTTGCAACTTATTTTTTAAGCTCATTTGCATAATTTAAAATTTTTAAAATGATCTGAAGTTTAATTTTTGATTTCTATAAAAATGCTCACAATTTAGATATATACATAATTTAATAAATATAATAATATCAGGCGACCAATACTAATTACACATTGAAGCCCAAGCGATGGTGGCCACGTTCCACAACCTGTGGAATTAAGAACACCCGTGTGGGGGCCCAGAGCCACGCGACAAGCTCGAATTGGATTGGTCGGTGAAACCGTAGCACGGGGGAGGGGGCCCACTTTTTAATCCACAGAAAAATCAACGCCGAGCTTTGTTTAATCCTTGTTTTGTGGAATTAATAGATGGGTTGATCAGCCTAAAGCACTGAGTTCTGTGGGCGCCATTAGTTTCCGCCCCCTGGTTTCTCTTTCGGCCAATCAACTAATTTTTATCCAATAAACGGGGAAGCCCTTGACACTTGTGTCAAGGGAAAACCCTATTGGTTTGTATATAATTACTTATTTATTTTATTACATCGAAACAAAAAGAAAAATGTATAATATTATTAACAAGGCCGATTCGAATCATTATCTTATCATATAATTATGTGTCTAGCCGGTATACTAAATGTAAAATAGGATATGGACAACTCGTCACACATCTAAAAACCTTTGGATGTTTTTTTTTCAGTCGGTTGAGCTCATGATAAGCCCCGACTTAGGCCTAAGTTCCTACCCCCAAATCCAAACTTGTCCTGATGCGAGCTTTATGACGAGCGAAGTCATGTCCTGTTATTAAAATTTCATATCATATGAATACACTTTATTATTATTATTATTATTATTATTATTATCAATTTTTTTATTTAATTAGCAATTTATTGTTGTTTTTTTAAATTTTAAAATTCCCTGTATTTATTATAAATCCCCCACTTAAAAAATCAGAATTCAATAAATTTTAAAGCTCTTAACTATTAAAACATCAATTCTTAAGGATTACAAAATTTTAGATCAAATATAACATAAACATAAATATTTTTTCACATTATAAATTAAATAATATAAATAATTTTTTATTCTAATAAATCTGGTATTTTCGTTTTAAGATAAAAAAAATTTATATGAAGTATTCATTATATGAGCCTAAAAGGAGGAAAGGTTGTTGGATCTAGGTCAAACCAAAACACTTCTATTTATCCATCATTCATGGACGCGTCTTGTTCTAACATGTCCCAAATCGTCTCCACATGTATAACCAAAAAAAAGATATGCATGTTCTTGAATTCTTTTGCATGGCTACTGCACTCTTAATGCGCGAGGTCGCTCTCATTTAATTTCTGGTTTATTAGGGTTTGATTTTTATTTATAACATTTCAAGTGTAAAACTTTAAACACAAAAAGGCTGATACGGGCGAATACGCTTTTAAAAGGTCTTTAATAGGGGCCACGGTCTGCTAACCCAGGGGTCACAGTCCCTTGGGTTTTCGGCCTACCTGAGCCCTAAACCACAAAACGAAGGGGACGGTAACTCCGAACTTCAACTTTTTTTTTAAAAAATAGTGTAAGAAGAGATTCCATCTCAGTTGATAAGTAAACTGACTCGACGATACTCTTATTATAAAAATCTTTTTAAAAGGGAAAAACATAAAGCATCTAGAACATAGATTTGCAATAGATTGAGATTAGCGTCCACGTAAACTTTGATTCTTTAAAAATATATTAAAATAGAGTAAAAGAAAATTTTAATTCGTTTCAATCAAAATGACTCTTAGATGGGACAAACCGTTTTAAAGGGAATCAAAGTCTGACTTAATGTGAAATCAACCGCGCTGAGAAATTCGCATATCCTTTTCGATTATAAAAGCAATTAAAAGGGTGGGTGCGAGGGCGGGGGGGGAGCAAGAATAAATGATTTGGCAAAAAGTGCACAACGCATTGGGAACTAATGGGGTGAACACATAAAACTATGTAGAATAAATTTAAGTTAAGCCTATTATGCGACACAAGGACAAAATCCCTTGAGAATTGGAACCTTAAAAGTTTAAAGGTTTTCACTTTAACTAAAAGCTAAAATTTTACTGGCAAAGAAGTATTAGCTGTAATTGTCAAGAACGGCACTAAAATTTTAATGTCTGTCTCTTTTCTCACAATTTTGTCATTATGATTAAAAGTTTACTGATTCGGTCTATTTCATTTCAATTTGATGTTATTTTTAGGGATATGTTGCACATATATTAAATAAGGGATATGTCTCTGATGACATTACTTAAAAAGGCGCGAGAGAGAGAGAGAGAGAGAAAAAAAAAACAAAATAATCTCCACCCAAAAATCACATGATTTTGATAAATTCATATGCGAGAGAAAAAAAAAACCCCCCTCAAGATATGTATTAAAATGATAAGAATTAAGCAAAATAAAATGAGGCTATAGGAGATCGACTAAGACAACGGCTAGTTTCTGTTTTCTTTTTCTAATCATATAAAAGCATGTACAATTTTATTTAACGTTCTATTTTTAGGATACAAATTAATCATAACAAAAAAATGAATTCCACTGTAGCATCCATTTTGTATGATAATATTAAAAAATCGATTAAAGCTCAAATAACTTATCAATAAGTAGTAAATATTTTCATGTACTTTTTAATTTTATATGCGTAAAATTGTTATCTTGGATGAATAAGGCAAAAAAATTTTACATTAAAAATAACAATTTTGGCACGTATAAAGTTGAAATTTACTCTGTAAATAACAATTTCTCTTGTCATTCATTCACACATTCCATAAATCTTGCAATGCCGATTAATTTCTAAAGATAATCCAACCAAGATCCTGATTAATTGGCTGAGGAAGCTTTTGAAAGGCTTTTTAAAAAGCCATGAAAGAGCAGACCGCTTCCTACTTTTCAGTGCCTCAACAGAACATGGCACACAAGACGCATCTGAGGGCCCATCGTCACTTTCCGGTTCAACACACGTGGCAAACACCCAATTCATTGAGACGTACGGAGAGTTAACACTCCTATTTTCACGCAGCCTCCATTTTAATTCCTCCCTCCTCTCTCTGTGTGTGTCTATGCACCGTGTGGAAGCCCAACGGCAAAGGAAATACCAAACAAAAATTCATGTAAATGAGAAAGCTTTATTTTTCATCTGATGAGACATTACCTTGCATTACCTTTGCTTCAGTGTCTCTTCGTGCTTCCTCAGGTTGGATGTTTCTTTCTACATTTTTAGAATGTATTTTTACATACATATATTGTTCATGTCATCGCCTCAATGTCGATATTTTGACCATTACACTTTTATTTTATTTTATTTTATTTATCTGAATGGTCCGATTATTAGTACTGTTAATTATTTTAAATTTTTTAATAAACACGTGCAAATAGAGAAATTCAATACTTTTTATTTTTTTATTTTTATCAGTTCATTTGTCATAGGAATTCAGATTGTATTCTTTCTTTTTTAAATTCTTGTTCGAAGTTCTTTAATGGGATGATGTTAAAGTTTGGTTTTGAACATTACTGATTGGTCAAAGGAAGGTGTAGTCTTATTGTAGTTAATTACAGTAGTATGGTAGACTATATATAGTATAATTTTTTCTGGAAAAGCATGGCAAACCTATCACAATATAGGCAAAGTTATTAGTAATTTAATCAACAGTATAGGCATGGTCAAATTATTTTTTTTGTACCTAACTATGTACACCATATATTTGAATGATAATTCATCATTTATATGGTTCTAACATCAAAAAGTCTATCCATTATTTTCTTCTTCCTGCTATTGCTATCTTTATTTCTTTTGCAAATCAATCAGAGGTAGCATTGCAATTAGCCTATTAGTTTGTTGTTGAACTAAAAGTGGTATCAGAGCTTCTAAAGGGTCTTATGGGACCTATGGTAAGTGAGGGAAAAGAGAGACACATGAAAGGTTAAGTGAAAGAAAATTTTAACCAAGTGGTGCAAGATAGCAACTTGAGATGGCTTCTACAAACTTCACATCTGTCTCTCCACCCAAATTTTTTTGAGAAAATTACATGCGATGGTTTGTTATGATGAAAACATACCTAAAGGCATATGATCTATGGGATGTCACTAAGAAAGGGGATGATTTACCAACTCTTCTAACAAATCTAACTATTGCATAACTAAAAAACCATAGTGAGCAAGTAGCTAAACACTACAAGGCTTTTTTATGCATCTAGTCGGCAGTCACTGATGTCATATTCAATAGAATTATGATATGTGAGACACCAAAGGAAGTTTAGGAGAAGTTGAGAGATGAGTTTAGTGGTAGCATTAAAACCAGAAACATGAAAATTCTCAATTTACGAAGGGAGTTTGAAATTTTAAAAATAAAGGACTCCGAGAGTGTTAAAGATTACAGTGACAAGCTTATGAATATAGTGAATCAAGTCAGGTTGCTTGGAGAGGACTTACTAGATAAAAGGATTATGGAGAAATTGCTAGTTAGTGTGCTTAAGAGGTTTGAAGCTAAAATCTCTTCCTTGGAGGACTCCAAGGACTTTTCTCAAATCTTAGTGATAAAACTAATCAGTGCACTCTAAGCTTACGAACAAAGAAGGATCTTTAGACTTAGAGGAGCAATAGTAGAGCCTTTAAGGTTAGTAACAACTTTTGAAGGTGCTATGCAGGCCTCTTACAAAGGAAAAGCTTCCTATAGAAGGTCTTAAGCTGAAAGAACACAATAGAGAGATGCATAATCCAACAAGACAGGAGGGAAGAAAGTTTATGCTCCATATGAACATTGTAGCGAAACTTCACATCTCTCCAAGGACTGTTGGAGAAGGCCAGATGTTCTTTGTTCCTTCTACAACAAAAGAGGTCATATTGACAAAATATGTAAAAGCAAAAGGAAACACTTGCAACAGCAAAAGAGACAACAAGCTAAAGTTGCAGAAGAAGAACTATTTGTTACTAGCTGCAACACAACATGTTCTAACAATCAAGTATGACTCATTGGCAGTGGTTGCACACATCACATGTCCTCTTGTCCATCAGTTTTAAAACATTAGACAAATCTTATGCAACCAAATTTAGAATTGGAAATGGTGTCTTGCTTGAGGCACATGGAAAAGGCACGATGATTGTCTTAACTCTATTAGGTACAAAATCCATCTCTGATGTGTTGTTTATACTTGAAATTCATTAAAACCTGTTTAGCGTTGGTCAACTGCTAAAGAAGAACTATTCATTACATTTTGAAAATAATGGTTGCAATATTTTGGATTTAAAAGGAGATGTGATCATCAATGTTCCAATAAAAGCTAAAAGCTTTCGTTTAGAACTTGAGCAGATGACACACAGAGCCCTACTTGCTGTTTGTGATGAGTCCAATCTTTTGCATAAAAAATTAAGACATTTTCACTATAGTGGACTACAAAAGATGCAAAAAAACCAGCTAGTGATTAACATGTCAAAAATATCTAATTTAGGAAGAGTTTGTAGTGCTTGCCAGTAAAACAAGCAAATTAGGTAGCCTTTCCCTTCTAATTAGGCCTAACGAGCCAAAGAGAAACTCAATCTAATCCATTCTGATATGTGTGGACCTATGTCTATAGCATCATTGAATGGAAACAAGTTTTTCATCTTATTTATTAATGATTATACCCGATTTTGTTAGGTGTATTTTATAGAAGCTAAATCACAAGTTTCATCAATATTCCAAACTTTTAAGGCTCTTGTTAAAATTGAAACATAAGTCAAAATTAAATGTATGAGGTCTTATAATGGCACTAAATTTACCTTTACTACCCTTGAAGAAATTTGTAAAATTTTAGGTATAAGACAATAATTCACAGCTCCATATACTCCTCAACAAAATGGAGTATATGAAAGGAGAAACAAAACAATCATAGAGATAGCAAAGAGTCATCTTTACAAGAAAGGCATGGCAAAATTCTTTTCAGCTAAAGTTGTTAACACTTTACTATATTTTCAAAACATACTCTCATCCTCAACCATTCCAAGGAAAACTCTATATGAGCTTTGGTTTGGTGCAAAACCTTCTGTGCAACATCTTAAAGTCTTTGGATGCCTTTGTTTTGTCTTGATACCTGATCAAAAAAGGTAGAAACTTAATCAAAAAGCCAAGGCAGGTGTATTTATTGGCTATAACATAGTTTTAAAGGCTTACAAAGTTTATGATACAGAATTTAAGAAGATAATAATCAGTAAGAAGGTCAAATTCAATGAGGATCAAGGTTGAAACTAGAATATTACTGTATTGAATGATCTAGATATTAATATACAATAAGTAAATTGACATGAAATTACTGGTCATAACAACTCAGATGAGGATACAGGATAATGCTTTTGATGATGTACTTGTGAAGGAAAAAGGCTTCTCTCTAACATTTATGATAGAAGCAATATTGCTATATCAAATCCAATGCATCATAATAAGGCTATTAAATTAACAGGTTAGAGGAAAGCTATGCAAGATGAATTCTGTGCAATTCAAAAAAAAAAATTTGGTTCCTTACATAAAGACCTAAAGATAAGAATGTGATTGGAGTCAAATGGATTTATAAGACCAAGTTGAATGCAAATGATAGCATAAATAAATTGAAAGCCAAATTAATAGCCAAAGGCTACTTACAACAAGCTGGACTTGACTTTTCAGACATATTTGCTCCTATTGCAAGGTTTGACATCATTAAACTTATATTAGCACTTGCTGCTTAAAGGAGCTGGAAAGTATCATCTTGATGTCAAGTCTACCTTTTTAAATGGTTATTTATAGGAAGATGTCTTTGTTGAACAACCATAAGGTTTTGTGATTAAAGTAGAAGAAGAAAAGGTCTATAAATTGAGAAAGACCTCGTATAGCCTTAAGTAAGCACCAAGGGCCTGGTTTAGTAGAATCAACAATCATTTGTTGTAACTTGGTTTTGAAAAAGGAAAAAATGAAGTAACTCTGTATGCCAAAGTTACAAAAGATCAAATTTTTATAGTATCTATCTATGTTAATGACTTGCTGGTAACTAGGAGTCATCCTGAATCTGTTTAGCAGTTCAAAAAGAAAATGGAGATGATATTTAAGATGTCTGATATAGGAGAATTGTCCTTCTTCCTAGGTCTTCAAATGAGACAATAAGACCATGACATTTTCATTTATCAAGGGAAATATGTCAATGAAATTCTCAAAATATTCAATATTAGTGCTTGCAAGTCTATCTCTATACCAATGGCTACAAATGAGAAGCTCAACAAGGATGATGGAGAAGCAAAGATGAGTAAAGGACTGTTCAGAAGCCTCATAAAGTGTCTACTTTATATTACTGCTTCTAGACCAGATATTGTTCAAGCAACAAACTTGCTTTCAAGGTTCATTCACTCTCCCAGCAAGAAGTACTATAAAGCAGGTAAAAGGATTCTCAGGTACCTCAATGGCACTCGAGATCTTGGCATTATGTTTAGCAAATTATAACAGCTTAAGCTATTAGGATTTGCTAACAGTGACTGGGGAGGTTCTGTAGATGATATGAGGAGCACTTCTAGTTATTGTTTTACACTTGGATGAGGTTTCTTTTATTAGAATTCCAAGAAGTAATCAATGGTTGCATAATCAACTACAGAGGCAAAGTACATAGTTGCCACTGCTATAATCAATCAAGCCATCTGGTTAAGAAGAATCCTCATAGACCTATGACAAACTCCAACTCAACCAACAACCAAGCAGTCATAACCATGTCTAAAAATCCAATACAATATGGGAGAACCATGATTTCAAGATAAAACTCCAATTTTTTAAGGAAATATAAGAAAATGGAGAAATAAAGCTAGAATATTGTGAATCAACTATTCAAATTGCTGACATCTTTACCAAGGCACTGGCTAAAGTTAGATTTAAATTTTTAAGAAGGAGACTTGGTGTGCAATGATGCAAAACCAAGGAGGAGTGTTAAAGTTTGGTTTTGAACATTGTTGGTTAGTCAAAGGAAGGTTACAGCCTTATTACAGTTAATTGTATTAGTATGGTAGACCATATGTACCATGGTTTTTTCTAGAAAAACATGGCAAACCTGTCATAATATGAGCAAGTTTGTTAGTGATTTAATTGGTCAAATTGTCTTTTTTATACCTAACTATGTACACTATATATTTGAATGATAATTCATCATTTGTCAAAAAGTCTATCCACTATTTTCTTCTTCTTGCTATTGTTGTCTTTATTCCTTTTGCAAATCAATAGGAGGTAACATTGTAGTTAACCTATTGGTTTGTTGTTGAACTAAGAGATGACATTCCTTTTTATGAGCTTGATCTTAGCGCCCATTGTAGGAATTTTAGGTGAAATCATTTGTTACGCGTTCTGGTTAACTCTGAAGACTTGAATTGCAGCAGAACACGATAGAAATTATAATCATATTTCCTGACTCTGAATTGCCTGGAGCGACGTTTAATTTCAACTAGCCATCTAAGACATCAAAACCAACTAGTGGCAACATTGAATTCATCATCTCAAGTTCCTTCATTATTTTAACTCGGAATTTTCAGGGATGATTATGAAATTGTGGAACATATGTTCTTTGTTCTGATAACTGATTGGAACTAGATGCACCCTCCTCGTATTCGTCAGGACTTCATTATCCGATCGCCTTATGAAAAAGTTTTGAGAGTTAACAGTATAAAAGCATCTGGCAATTCCGATGTTTCTGAACCAACTGTTGCTCGTAACAATGACACTGGGGGTAAGAACTGCTATCTTCTTTATAATTCTTCACTGATTCTATCAACTATCTGAACTTTTATTGGTCAATTCTCTAGGTAAGCAACGGCCGGTAGTGGTAGAGTGGTTAAATGGTATGCTTTCCAATTTAAATTTGCCAGCAAAAGCTTCAACCGAGGAATTGAGAGCCTGCTTGATTGATGGAACAGTTCTTCAAATTTTAAACAAGCTTAGACCTTGTACTGTGAATGAGGTTATCTACTTCTTTATGTTCTCTAGAACGAGTTGCTGGTAATGCTACGAGGATCTCTGAATAGGTGTTTTGTTTTTTTGACGGTACATTTTCTATGTCAGGGAATTGGTTCTAATCAGTCAGAAAATTTTAAGAGATTTCTTGCATTAATGGATGACTTGGGAATTCCCAAGTTTGAAATTTCAGACCTGGAGAAGGTAAATCTGTGATTACATGTAGCAAGAATATTTGTGATCATGTTTAACATTACAAAATAAATTATGCTTCTTTTTGTCTGTCACTTGCGTTCACTGACACATAAATCCATTGCTGAGTCAACAAGTTTTATCCAGTTGCTGGTCTAGGCATATCAATACTGTCGTATACGTTGAGTTTCTATATCCCAAGGAACTTTGAAGCCTGTTATGAATACTCTATTAGCACTTGGAGTACGATCTGTGATTGGGGAGATAAATTTTCAGCCACTAGTGCTAACCCTAGAGGCAATGGGGATGCGTCTCCTAATGTTCCAGATGCAAGATTTCAACAAGATTTGCTTAGTCCTATATCAGGCGTGGATTTTACTTTCTGTCACCCTCTCCATCCTCTCTCTTCTTCTTTCTCTCTCTCATTCACACACAAACACAAATACAAACTTAGACAAGAATAATGGCAAAAGCTTATAAGATTGGCATAAATGTGTGTCCATGGCTTACAAGCATTAGGCATGATTAGTATAATGAAATACTACGAATGAGTATTTCAGACCATCTTAAAATGAAGACAGATTTCTCTTCTGTGTTAGCGGATGAAGTATTTGCTTTTGAAATTTTTGTACTTCATCTTTGATGTTCTCCTTCCACCCTACAGAGCCATCAGCTGCGTCAATGCATCATGTTGGACTCGAATTCCATAAGGTGTTTCAATTGAAACAAGGCCGACATGTAGATCTTTCAACTGCAAAGATTTCGGAGATCATGAAATCAAACAGTTTAGATGTGAGTTCTTGGTCTCTATAATGCCTATGGACACTGAAATTGCATCTCATTCATCGTATTTTTACTGCTTCATTTTGTTGCCTAATTAATGCCAGTTCAACGCCACCTATGCAGAATGCTCCAACGCAGTCACTTTTGAGTGTTGTCAATGGAATTCTGAATGAAAGCTTTGAAAGGAAGAATGGTGAAATAACTCAAGTATGGACTGAAAATGAAAATTGTGTAACATGTGTATGTCAATCGTATGTGATCTTTGTATGTTCACAACGTACATGCATGAATACAAATGTATCGTTTCTGTATGGCCAATCAAAAGATTAAAACTGAGATATTAGCATTGTTGTGCAGCGTGTAGCTTGCCTGCTAAGAAAAGTTGTACAGGAGATTGAGCGGCGGATATCAACCCAATCAGAACACATGAGAACTGTAACATATATATCTTTTCAACTATACCTTTAGTTCCCTTTCTTCTATATCGACGTCTTTTTTTTTTTTCTGTGCCTTCAGCAAAACAATCTGTTTAAGGCTTGTGAGGAGAAATATGAGTCGAGGTTCTGAGTACTTGAAGCCCTTGCTTCTGGACATGGTGTGCAGTCAGGGGTAATGGCAAATATTTCATGAAGGCATATTCGATATACATATATTCGGTCACTCTTTTTCTAATTATTAAATGAAATATATTTGATACATATTGTTATGGATCAGTTTCAACAATCAAAGGTATGGTTGAGAGGCAAGATAAGCATTTTCCCTCATTGTTTATTGAAAACCTGAATTGCTGAACTTGAATCTTTTTGCTGTTTTTACTTGCTCATTGACTCTTATGCGAAATCAAAATGCTTTCTAGATTGTAGTTTAGATTTTTTTTTTTATTGCTCGAATATTTTTCACCGTATTCTGTTGTTGTACTTGTTTCTGGTTACAGATTCAGAAGTCCGAAAATGGAAGAAAAGAAAAAGGTTGAAGAGGACATGGTTGAATTGATGCAAGAGAAGGAGCAGAAAGACCTTGAACTTTCAGCGTTAAAGCAAGAACTAGAAATGCTTTAAAAGTCTAAGAATATGTGTTGCTTGCAAATAGAAACAGAAGCTAAGGATGCTAAAGAAGCCCTTAAGAAGAAAGTAGAAGAACTTGAGCATCTCCTAGATGGTTCTAAGGACGAGATGAAAGGGCTTCAAAATTTTTCTCATTCAAAAAGCCAGAATTGGGACCAAAAAGAGCACATTTGTCAGAGCTTTATGGAGTTTCAATTACGTGCAGTGCAGGTGAGCTATAATCTTTGTTTTCTTCTACTCTTTATGAGATTTTACACTGGAACTTTTTCTAAATATGAAAAAAAAAATTGTTCAGGAATTGAGATCGTCTTCAGATTCCATCAAGCACGAAGTTTTGAAATCTCGCAAGAGCTATGAGAAGGAACTTGATCAGCTAGGTGGGTTCTTAGAACCTGTCAATTTTATACAAATAGTATCGCTAAGAACTATTACCTACTTCTCGCTGAAAATCAGAAGATGCTCGATGAGCTCCAGGATTTAAAAGGTACTACTTCTTAGTGTTTTGTTAAACTATGTTGTTCGTGTGTGTCTACATTTGAAATGATTTTCCCATTTCTTTGCGCAGGAAGCATCAGAGTATACTGTCGGATAAGGCCATTTCTTCCTGGACAGTCCTCAAAACAAACAATAATAGAATTTATTGGTGAAAATGGAGAATTGGTTGTTACGAATCCTTCGAAACAAGGAAAGGAAGGCCACGAGATGTTTAGGTTTAATAAGGTCTACGGTCCAGAGGCTAATCAAGGTTTTGTCTCCTTATCTCTTACTGGTTCCTTGACTGATACAGCTTTCTATATAATTCATGAACAATGCAGTGATACTTGAATGTGATTACAGAATGGGTTTATTGGATTGTGTGCTTACTAATTTATTTTAAATGTTGGCAATGGAGGTATGCACAGACACCCAACCCTTGATACGGTGTGTGCTTGATGGATACAATGTATGTATATTTGCTTATGGGCAAACTGGTTCTGGAAAAACCTACACGATGGTATGAATTCTGCTTTTTCTTTTTATTGACTTTCACTTAAAATCGAAAATTATTTTCTGTGATGTTAAGCTACGTTCTGTGACAGACTGGTCCTTCCATTGCATCCGAAGAGGATTGGGGTGTAAATCATCGAGCTCTTAATGACCTTTTCCATATGTCTCAAAACAGAAGTACCTTTATGTATGAGTTTGCAGTTCAAATGGTTGAAATCTATAATGAACAAGTGCGTGATCTATTATCAAGCAGTGGTTCTCAGAAATGATATCCTTTTGAGCCATATGCATGCTCATAAATGTATGGGTTTAAGCCTTTTATCTCACCAATGAGCAATTTTCTCGCTCACTTTGCTAATGAAATACCTCCATAATTAAACCACATGCTTCATGTTATGTTTAGGCTAAAATCATGATGAATTGGCAATCATTTCACCTGTTGACGTGTTCTATTTTCAAAGATAAATGCAATGCTTTTGAGTTCTCTGTTTCCCTTGACTTGCACACACTTGGGATTTTGTCAACTTCCCAACTACCTGATGCCAGCATGCATCCTGTTGGATCAGCTTCAGATGTACTAGAACTAAGGAATGTTGGACTGAAGAACAGAGTTGTTGGAGCCACTGCCATCCATGAACGAAAGAAGTAGTCGCTCTCATAGGTTTGCCGTTAACCTTGTAACAAATTTATAAGTTTGTCATATAAATCATCGAAGGCATCTTGGTTTTCATATAGATCTCCATACAGTGTTGTCAGTATCCATGTTGGCGGAAAGGATTTGCATACTGGTGGTACTTTGCAAGGAAATCTTCATTTAGTGGATCCAGCAGGAAGCGAAAGAGTTGATCGCTTCGAGTTAACGGGAGAGAGACTTAAAGAAGCACAGCATATAAACAAATCGCTATCTGCCCTGGGAGATGTCATATTTGCTCTTGCACAAAAGTGTCCTCATGTGCCATACAGACGTAGCAAGCTGACTCAGCTCCTGCAAAGCTCTCTAGGTACTTCATATGTCTTTATTCTGTCAAAAATCTGCCTTTGACTGTGCTTCCTTGATACTTAGCTGTTGTATTTTCTTTTAACCAGGAGGTCAAGCAAAGACTTACGCTTGTGCAGCTCAATCCTGACGTTTAGTTCATATTCTGAAAGTATGAGTACTTTGAAGTTCGCGTAGCGGGTCTCTGGCATTAAGCTAGGTGCAGCACGAAGCAGTAAAAAGGGAAAAGATGGTAGAGAAATGATGGAGCAGGTCCTTTTCATTTTTCACATATCTTTTCTACCGCGTAATTGCATAATTTATTTTTTATTAATAATATTATCAATTTTTAAAAAATTTATTTTGTAAATTAAACTTATAATTTATTTTTTCATTAATAATATTATTAATCTCTTTAAAATCCGTATTCTTTCATTTTTCTCTCATTTATTTACGGTACTAAATACTAAAATTATTTCACTGTCAAATTTCTCAACTTCTATTGCCCTCTCTCTTTCTATTTTTATTTTTATTTTTTATTTTTTATTTTTTATTTTTTATTTTTTTCCCTTCTCATAATCCCATTAAATTCCCTCTCCTCGTAAATAAAAAACAAAAAAAACAAAAAATTGTATTAACGCGTTTTGAGAAGAGAAATAATTAAAAAAAATAAAAAAAGAGAGCACAATTCAACGTTAATCTTACAAATTGGATGTAAATAAATATGAAAAGTTGAAAATTCGCCGAGTTGTTTGACACGCGACACGCCATCTGGGATAATAATAAACGCAAAAACTCAGTACATTTGACGAAAGCACTGAAAGAAAAAGAAAAAAACAATTATTTCTTCTTCTTTTTCACACTTGCGTCATCACGAGATTGCAGCTCGTCTCCGTCTTCCCCACCTTTGCTCTTCTTCCTTTTCTTCTCCAAGTTGTCAAGGTGGTTGCACCTCGTAAGAATATCGATGTGATGAAAGCTGCGCTGCGATTGAAGGTGCTCAAAATAAAGGTGTGCACCTATTTGGAAACGTATAAGGTTACTTGTATATGACCTAAAAAGCCTATGCTGCAGGGTCAGAAGATTTTGGATGCGGTTGAGTAGTTGTTTCCATTGGAGCAGATTATCTGTGAATTTAGCAGTTTAACTTTTGAAGGTTCTTCGTCGAATATATTTTCACTAAGCATGTTGAATGATGCAGGTGCTGATATGGACACCGAAGAAGCACCTGCGTCGCATTCGCCAAAGAAAAGCAAGAAAAAGAAATCAAAACGAGAGGCTGCAGAGGATGGTGATCCAATGGCCGAGGAGAAGGCAGTTGCTGCCACAAACGGAGACGCTTCACGGGATGTAAAATCGGAGAAGAAAAAAAAAAGGAGAAGCGAAAGTTGGAGCCAGGGGCAGGCGGCGAAGGAGTCGAATGGTGCGAACGGAATTGATGGCGCACAGTGACTCTTTCAAAAGCCCGTCTGGTGGGAAAGATATAGGACGTTCTGAAAATACAGCTTCTGATCAGGATAACTTCTCAGACGACGGTGACAAGAGATCCGGAGATGCTGAGACCTCAGCATATGGTAATGGACATACTGAGGAAAGATTAAGTGACATATCTGATGCTGGGCGTTTCTGCAGGAACTGAGCCCGATGAGAAGTGAGTATTGCATAAGCGGCCTGAATGAGCTGATACTGACCATAAACGATGACTTAAAGCAGACATAAATGGCAAAAGGGACCCAAATCTGACGTGCAAACTCTTAATCGACTCTTTTGTCCTTTTTTTTTTTTTTTTGGCAATCATTGGTAGAATCAATCCAATTTTATTTGACCACGTATACACACAAAATTGAGAGTTTAAAGTTTGAATTTTAATATCTTATCAATTAGAAATGATAATTAGTACCCGGATCATCATATTCTTTTTTTTTTTTTTTTTGAATCCTGAAGGAACAAAGTGGGAACAAGGATTCGAAGCCTTCAAAGACATGCACAAACTGAAATAACCATGGTCGCAGGGTCAAGAGATTCTCCTAAAACCTCAGCAAGTAAAAACAGAACAATATTCTTTGTTTGTCACCTGTCTTTGTTGTCTTTGTGGCGATTACTTCATATTTTAGGCTAAATGTATCTCTTCTCCATTATTTTTGTCAGGTAATAAGAAAGCTTCAACGGGCAACTCCACCCCACCCCAAAAATGCCTGCCAGAAGATGGCAATGAGTCAGAAGTTGAGAAGCCAATCTTTAAAAGAAGTTCTTTTAGGAATACGCAATATTTTCTTGCCTTTTGCTTTCTGCATTTATGCACTGATTTTTGTAGAGCCGTGCAGCTCTCTATAGCCAAGGCGCATTAAAATTGAGCTTCCTCACTTTTCTTTTTCTTTTTTTTTTTTTAGGTTTTTATATTTTTCCTTCTTTCATGTCTGGTTCTCAAGGTCAGCAGTTTCGAATCAGCTGGAGCTAGAAGCAACAAAAATTTTTAGATTTTATAAATTGTTTCAGGAATTCAGATCGTAAATGACATTTATTAATGTCTTGAATTTTGTAAATTCTATCTCTAACATAAAAGAGGGTGAGTGATAAGACCTCAAATTTTAAACTTAAAATAAATAATTCAGATGTACTTAACAAGACAAAAGTCACAATCTCTTTAACATAAAATAAGTTAACCCGTTTTACATCCTAGGGGGCATATCCATTTTGTTCCTCCTGACAGCGAGTGGATCCGAAGTTACTGTAATCTTGAACTATAAATCAAGGACTCAAACAGACGGACAAATGAATAGAGAGAGCTCATGCAAATACGAGAGATATTATCAATAGAAAAGAATGATATGAGCAGAAGAAACGCAAAGAAGCAAAAAAGAAAAGGAAAGGAAAGGGCGACATTGAAAATTAAATTAAACGAAAACAGACTGCCAAAATCACTGTCACACTGAGTAATGCTGCCCACAGTACAGAAGTCATACGTAAGCCTAAAAAACGGAGCACATTTCAGATGTTGGTTGCAGTCGACTTGACTCCGAAGGCCCCCATTTCGCGAAGCAAAAGCTCATAACCCAATTTCCTAGACAGTTGTATCCTTCCAACCACTAACTAATAATAAATAAGCCAGTGCCAGCCCATTGGTTTCTTGCAAACCGCCCAATTTCAAATTTCACACACACACACACACAAAAAAGTAAAAATAAAAATAAAAAAAAGCCCCCCGTCGGTCAGTGGGCATGAGATTGACTTGGCGCTGCCACTTTTACAGCCCCTTGCCTCCTTGGGCTCCTCAAACCCACCGTTCATTCTCCTCGGACCCCACAAGCCGTTTTTATTCGACTTTACTCTTGCCTTGCTTTATTTTGTAGTAGAAATTATTCGCACAAGTTACGTACCGGGGAGAATGAATACGTTAAATTACCTATTATGTAATAAATATGTTTTTATGTCTTATTATTATACTTTTAAATTTATTAATATACTTTTATTTTTATTTTTAAAAAATTAATAAAATAACGCGATAATAAAAAAACATATATATTCATTATATAATATGTAAATTACTATTATATAAATGCATTTCATAAAAATACTTATTATGAATTAAATTTAATTAATGAATTGACATATTAAACATATTTTTAAAAATAATTAGAATTTAAAACATTTTTATGTACATATAAAATTAACCCTTTTTTCCATTTTATAATAAAAATTAGCACAATGACTTACTAGGCCAATGAATACAAGAAAAATGCCGACATGGTTGGCCGTTAACACATTTGGGTTAGAACAAATTTAAGTCAAACGACTAGTCTTTTTCGTAACAAGCGCCTCCATTCCCTAGACAGACTAATGGCCCAACCTTCACAAAGCGAACAGGAGGAAGACACAAATCAGGAATCATGTAGGAACCCCAATAATTGATGAATTTCCGAAATATTAGTGGTCCTTCCTTGCATATTATTATAATTTCACAATGCAGGACTGGATTTATGTTAACAAACAGCGAAACACGATGACAATGGAACTTCTTAAAAGTCTTTACCAACTCTCTCAGTACTTTAAGGCAGACTCCCTCTCCCTTCTCTCTGTGAAGACAAAAACCTACCAAAGGAAAAACCCTTAGCGCCTCTCCCTCTTCTAGTCTCCCAAATTAGACATCTCCCATTACATATACATATACATAGCTTGATAGAATGAACGACTCAATAGACAAAACTCAACGAGAAACACCCATCAACATTTATATACGAACTCTTGTCCCTCACCCTTTTACATGTCAAAAATTGTTGCAGTTCCACAATGATCTTCCTTTCCCCCCGCCCTTCGATCAATTAGGCCACAGCAGAGATGCTGCAATTGCGCTGATCCCTGCTGAGACAATCGAACCCTTCGATCCTCACCGTAGCTGGCTTGTGCCCAAAAGTCATCCGGACACAACCTCCTTTACGTGCAGAAGATGGTGACGGTGGAGCGGGAGATGGTGGAGTCATTTTCTCATTGCAAAACCGGGCATCTTGAATTAGAGGGTTTGAAGCCCTGCCTGGCGGTGATCCACAAAAAAATGGCGGGGATGATGACACCTGGAAACCAGGTTTCTCCACACCATATCCTCCCTGAAATTAAGGATGATTCCATCAGTTTCAATTGTCATAGCGATCAAAAAGCAACATAAAAAGACTCTACTTTATGTCTGCTTAATGTGAGTTCTCACTTCAAGATTTTTACATGTGTCAATTCAAATCCACCAAGTTACCTTCTCAATTGATGCAAAGTCAATTAGATCATCTCCCAAAATTCCATCAGGTAGGAATAAAATGGCAGAACCTTTGTCTTTTTTTTTTTTTGCATAAATAAACTTGCAATTTAAACTTGCATAAACTTCCAACCAGAAAATTGCACAAAAAGAGATGAACCTTAGTCAGAATCATGTCAAGAAGGTCAGCCCCAGCTTTTGAATCTCCCATCTCTGACTGATGACTGGTAAAGTACCAAGCAGCAACCCCCCCCCCCCGAAAAAATAAAGGAAAAAAAAGGTTAAAAATATAAATGAAGAACGGATATTTATCTCCTGCACACGCAAAAATAAAAGATTAGTGAAAAAGGCGGAGATTCAAATACCAGAGAGGCAACCGCAAAGGTCTGATATGGTCGTTCAGGTGAGGATTTAAAATGCCAAGTCTACGAGGCTTGGGGCAAAACACGGAGTCTCCATCCATCGCCATTGCCCTCCTCTGCTCTTCAGAAGCTTCCATGGTGCTCTTTTGCTGGTACCCACAACGATTCATCTCCAAATCCCAACAAAGAGCAAGCCTGCACAGTAACACATACCAACAATCAAACAAAATTTTCCAACAAACCCCAGAAACGATAAACAAAGACTGTACAACAAAAAAAAACTTTTCAAGAGAGAGAGAGAGAGAGAGACCTCCGCAGCTACAGAGGCTCCTGCGCAAAGAGGAGGGAGAGTGAGGGTGTGTCAAGTATCAAGACCAGAGAGAGGGAGAAGATGAAAGAGCGATGAGATAGTCAGAGCTTAGAGTTTTAATGACACAGCCGAGAGAGAGAGAGAGAGAGAGACAGACAGACAGAGGCTAGGAATTATCGCATGTTGTCAAATCTTTGATGTGCGTTTGGTGCGATTACGATTACGTAGGTTGTCCGTCGGATTTTCTGTTTCGTTTGTTACTATTCCTTTCTCCCCTTAGATCACGGAGGCAGAGAATCTTTTTTTAGGAAACATGTTAGCTTTTGTTGGATTCGCAATTGGAATGAGATGAACAGCGGGGCCACATCTGATTTGAAACACCCCCCGCCCGATGATACAATGACAACCCTAACACCTTTTGATTGCTGGTGTTGACCCGACCGGTTCGCTAAAAACCGGTGGGTCGGACTTAGATAACTCTTTAAGAGGTCCTTCGTTCTAGTTTGTTTATTTACTCAAAAGAGCATGAGTCTAACTTAATTTTAAAATTTATTTAATAATTAAATTAAATCAAATCTAAATAATAAAATCTTTGAATTGCTTAAATTTATGAATTACTCGTTTATATAATTATTAACTTTTTTTATTGTATCATTGAACTAAATTTGTTAAGCTTGTTTTTAAAATTATATATCTTATATATTTATATTTATAAGTTAAAATTAAACGTTTATTTTTTATTTGATTAATTTTGTTATTTTAATTTTATTTATAATAATACATTTTTATAATTTTAATTTTTTACACAATTAAACGAATTATTTATTAAAATTTGATAAAATCTAATTAATTCGTCAGCTCATTTATAAATAGCACCTATATTAACCTTTATTTTCAGACTCATTTAACGATAAATTTGGACATTCTAAAACTTTTGACTCTTTTCCCATCCTAATTGTTGCCAATGCCGCCCCCTTCTTTCTCTTTTTGACTTTGGTTTTTTCTCCTCTTGATTAATCATTCAATATGTAAAATGCCTTCGCTTGGCAGCTTTGGGCTGTTTGGCTCCCCGCTCCCCGCTCCTCCCCCATAATAAAACACTGTATTATTTTTATTTTTTTTTTGTCTGTTTCGTATGGAATATATTTAAGTATGATGAAGAAAAGAAGAAGAAAAAAAGAACTTTGTTAAGAGTCATTTTTATTGTTTTACATTCCCTTCGTTAATCAAAGTCCAAAACTTTTTTTTTTTTTTATTGAGTCATAATTGACACGTGTTTTGATATTTTCGTGGCAGAAAAAATTAGCTGGACCATATCGTGTTTTTTATTTATGAAGTTAAAAATTGAGGTCATTTGATAGAGGGTAAAATAACTTACGGTTTTTTTTTTCCCCCTTTCTTTTGATGATAAATAATGTGGACGTTATAATTTCGCCTAACGCCTATCGGCAGCATGGCGAATTTTGTACATATACATTGTCATAATAATATTAGGTATTACATTAAAAACATTTTTGACTCAACGGCACAAAGTTTGGTTGCAAATTCCATGAGATCGTGAAGGCTGCTGGGGTTCGTAAGCTCTTTCAAAAATGTTGAAGATGCTCATCAATTGTTTATCACATTCGAAGAATTTTGAAATATATTTATTTATTTACATTTATTTATTTATATATTTTCAAGACAAGTTGTAAACGCACATGCAGACTTTGACACAATTTGGGGGAAACGGAGTCTCGTAAGTTAGAGTTGATATTAAAAAAAAAACAAAAACAAAAACAAAAACAAAATGTTGCCGGTTAGAATTATTCGACAGGTGGAAGCGTGTCGGAATAATTTAGACGGAAGCAAAGCAGCATTGCACTCGCGGGTGTAAACGAGAAGCTGCAGGCCGCCAAGTCCTTGGATTTGCATTCCTAAGTGATTATTGGGCTGGACCACGACTTGTTTAAAGAGAATTCAGGACTTCCAATCTTTTGTAAATAAAGAAAAATCTTGTCCCGCGTTTGCCAAGAGATTGAGAGCCTTTTACCACGCGTAAAACAGAGAATCATGGCTGGACAACTGATTTATGACATTATTACCATACTTCCCCCCCCCCCCCCACCCCCACCCCACCCAAAAAAAAAAAAAAAAAAGAAAGAAAGAAATTGTAATCGCCAGCCTTTTTGTTAATTTTTATTAAGCTTATTTGCGGACTATTCAAATGGAGGACGAAAATTGGCATCCATGTTACCTTATTTATTTATTTTAAAACCCAGAATACCCGATTCAATTTTGGGCCAAATGGAAGCTTCAATAGCAGAGCAGAGGGTTGATCATTGTTCGAAAAATGGATTCTGTGGGATTCGATATGGCAACCAAACCAGACGTGGGAAGTACACTTTTCCACAATAGCGCTTTGGATTAATAAAACGCAATGACATTCCCCCAACAGGTAAATTACTAATTACCTTTGGTTGCTTGGCATGCTGACAAATAAAACTTATGGTAATACATATAGACTTGGAGATTTATTTAGAAACGCACCGCACTTTCCCATACTTTGTCGAACCGGTTCGTTTGAATTCTTGGGCAAAATAATTGTTCATTCAGGGTTTATTTGTTTGTTAGAAGATTATATGTCTATAGAAATTATTTACTAAACAAAAAATTATTACTAGAAAAATAGATTATTTGTCCTTGTTTGATTGCATTGTTAAGAAATAGTTTCCTGACTTTAATTGTTACGTATCGAAATTAAAATTTCAGAGTCAATAATTTTGATATAAATTAATTGTTATTATAAATAAAAATATGAAAATAAAATCGCTAGCTCCTCGTGGGACAGAAGAGATTTTGAGACTAAATAGTCAACCAAAAAAGAGAAGAGAAAAAAAAAAAGGCTTATTGCGAAGATACTGAGGTTGACCTAAATCGGTTACTGGTCACGGGTGAAAGAAAACGATGGAAGTGAATAATAATTGGTGAAATTGGCAATGATTTGAGAGTAAGATTTTTTCTCTCTCTCTCTCTCTCTAATCACAACTATCGCAATGTGTTAAAAAAACAAAATTGACTTTTGCTTATTTTGAGGGAACATCGTTTTTCGTAGATGCACTGATATTTTTTTGTTAATTTTATAATTTTCAGCTTACAAAACAGAAAAAGGGAAACAAATTTATAAAAAAAAAATTATTTCATCGGAAACAAAAGGGATCCTCAAAATCCAAATTTTAGATACCTATAGGAGATTTGTTTCAAATAAATTATAACATTGAAAAATCATGCGCGTGAATCGTGAAAGGGAATAAAATCAATATACCATTCAAATAATGCCTATAAGATCCATCAATTTCTGCAGCAGACAGGGGGGGAGGGGGAGGGTCGATGGCTTTACCAGGAGCGCCATGATTACACTCCACAAAGGTGAGTGACAAAAGAATGAAGATGATTCTTGCTTTTTTTTTTTTTTATACTTAATTTTCCTATTAAGTTGTGTGAAAATACTTAAAAAACAAAAAAAAATATATATTTATTTATTTATTTTATCACAATAGATTT
>JAHLGO010000001.1:4582226-4615949 GCA_020615895.1 Ceriops decandra
CCGCTCAATTTCAACGCAAATGCAATGGATCATTTCCAAAAAGGCAAACGCAAAGCACAACATAAAAACGACAGCTTTTCACAAGTGTTGGGCCAAATGAATAAGGCCCAAAATAGCTCAGCCCATCCGGTGAGGCTCAAAACATGTTCAGCTTATAGGAGGCAGGCAATTACCAACGTAATTTAGGAAAAAAAAAAAAAAGGCGAAAAATGGGGAGGAAGAAGCGAGTGCCGGAGTTCGAGGAGACGCCGCCGGATGACTTCGATCCGGAGAATCCGTACAAGGACCCGGTGGCAATGCTGGAGATGAGGGAGCACCTGGTGAGGGAGAAGTGGATCGACATAGAGAAGGCTAAGATCCTGAGGGAGAGGCTTAAGTGGTGCTACCGCGTCGAAGGCGTCAACCACCTCCAGAAGTGCCGCCACCTCGTCCGCCAGTATCTTGACTCCACACGCGGCATCGGCTGGGGCAAGGACCACCGCCCTGTCTCCCTCCACGGTTGTTCCGCCTTCTCTCTCTCTCTCTCTCCTCTATCTCTCTTTAATGCCCGGAAAATTCGATTTTTGTTTCTCGGAAATTCACTGGAATTTCTCTGTTTTTTAAAAAAAATTTTGTTTTTGCCAATTTACTACTCTGAATTAGGTCCGAAGGTGGAGGCAGCTGAGTCCGAGTGAACTGTTCATTCGTCTCTGCTCTGCTTTATATCAAGGTAATATTAGATTCTTGTTTAATTTACTGCATTTTTAGCTATGAAATTTTGATTGATTTGGGTTGGTCCATCCCTCATATTTGGGTTCACTATTAATGAGATTTTCATAATTGTATTTTTCCTGACCCAATGCTTATATCCTGTTTGCATTGAACGCTTGGGGTATAAACTTCGGAGAAATATGAGCTTATTTAGTCCGATTCTCAGATATGTTGATAATGGGATATTTTGTTTGGAATTCTTTTGATGCCCCAGTGAAATATACGAATTTGCTTGAAAATTTTTGGTTATTTATGGTATTTGAGGAATAGAAGCAGGATAATAAGTGGATTTTGAACTTAAGGTCTGCCAATGGGGCAAATGGTTGGCTTTTCAGTATGGAAGACCAGCATGAAGAATGAGACCACTTAGAAATTCCTGCTAGTTGTTTCGATCTTTCGTTGTTCGCATACTTTCCGTGAGATGTTGAGTTTTTGCCAAGAGTCAAAGTAGTATCGCATTGACTCTCTATGAGATGTTGAGTATTTTGTCAAGAGTGAAAGTAAGATTTAATTAACCTAGTGACAGATTTTGGCTTCATATGGTTAATGCTCTGGATTGAAGTCAAAGAGATGATAAATTGGATCTCAATAATTAAAATGAAGGCAGGATATATGACTGGAAAATGACTCTTCCATTCATTTGTATTTCTCAATGTCTGCTAAAAATTTGCAAATGCATATATTTTAGCGGCTTTTGCTTTTTTATTTTTCTATTTGTCTTTTGTATTGGAGCATTGTTGTGAGGGGGTTTGAGATTTTTCAATATTAACATAGCGTGGCTAGCAATTTTGGTTTTGCTTGACACTAGGTCATAGCAAATATTTTGAGAGGCATTTGCAGAACTCCCTTTTGATTGCTTACTAAGTTGTATGATGCATGCATGTAATGTATGTTTACAGATGATTGGTATTTCAAAGTCTGTTCTGCCTCCTATGCTACTATCAAAGGGGTTGTTTCAATTATAACCATTTTGGTGTATTGAATCCTCGTCCATTTCTGGATTGGTAGGTTACCTAAGGAGCTTCTTTCTGGGGGTCCAGCACCATGCCAAAGCTCCATCTACTTTTAAATGCTTGAGCATGTTTGAAATAAATTGTCGGGTATGTACTTGGAGTTGCCACCATTTGTAGAAAATACAAATTCTTTTGTTTGTAACTTCCAGGGTTTCATGTCAAAAGGGTCAAAAGAACAAATCTATGATGCTTTTCATTTAGTGAGCTTTCACCTTTCCTTCATCAAGTCTTCTCTTCAAACTTGAATTAATTTACAAAGATCACTTTTAAGACGACTGGTATTATTTTTGTAGTCTTCAAAGTAAAGCATATGGTTGTAATGAACTTTATGTTATGTCAACTATGCAATCAACATAAGGTAGGAAACTGATGCAGGGATGTCCTTGGTTCCATTTTCTTCTTATTATTATTTTTTTATTACTCAAATTTGGACCCGCTAAATGTTCTTGTATCACTACTGCTCTCATCCAAAATGGAGCAAAAGTTGTTATTATCGTAGAATGGCCAGAATAGCTGAAATTATTGGGTTCAACTTAACCCCACTGCAACGCGAAATGGACGTCAGGCAGTACTTGTGATTGAAGTTTGATTGACAAGTGATTTATTGATTAAAAAAAAAAGAAAACTATCCACTCTCTCTCTCTTTGTCTCTCTCCCGCCCCTCTCTCTAAAAACGATAAGTTCATGGTATGACATTACTTTAAGAATCACTGCCCGTGGGTTGCCATAACTCAATATTGGGAAAATCAAGTTGTTTGGTACCTGACAAGTATGCAGTCTGCTATTGGTGCTCAACTGCGATTCCATGTTTGTGAATTTAAACCAGCTATAGCTTGCAGGAAACTTAAGAGTCGTTATCCGTAACATTTTGTTAGGCGACTATTGCGAGAAAAATTGCTTCTGCAATATTTAGTTTGTTCAAGGATTGTAGCATAGTTAAAAATGCATATAACATTCCCATTCCCCACATCCCCAATCCTTCGTCCCTTAAAAAAGGGAAACCATGGGTGCCCTGCTCATGTTGCAACGGGGTACCTGTATAGAAATGGAGGCTGGGTAGAATTTGGCATTAAAACGGGATCTATAGATGTCTCGTCTCTTTAATGAATGGTGTACTGTTGACTTTATACATCAATAGGCGGTGTATGAAAATCAATAGTTATAAGATCCAAGATTCTGTTTCCAGGTTTGACTACCGCATTACTGTTTTGGCATCAAGTTCTTGGCTTTTTCTCAACACTGGATATTCCTCCTGATATTTGATTCTGGAGTTAATTATATTGTCAATGTTGATGATTTTTTCTGGGCCAATTTTTTCCTTGTCCTTATACATGTCCGAGATTGATTTAGCCTCGGGGCATTGAACTTCTTAGCAGCTGCTTTGCGAATCACAGAATGGTTTTTAATATGTTACTGGTCACAAAGCAACCTATATCGATCTTGTGTTTGACGTGGAAATTGAGATCAATCTGTTTTTGGTGGGAAAATGTGACATGCATTTAGTCTAATTTGTTCGAATCGACGTAGAAGTTATGTTAATGTTTAGCCTTGCCGTTTTATTTAAGCTGACATATAGTCTTCTTTCTCCCAAAATCACATCTCCCTTGTGTTTGATAGTGCACATTAAAAATGATAGCGATCCTATCTGCGTTCCCCACATGGGGGGTAGATTCCAGTCGAAAACTAACTCTTTGATGTGGTTGCGAGCTTTTACACCGTGGCGTGATTGCTGTCCGCACACTTCTCTTTTTCTCTGTATTTAGTGGGAAAACCCCGTTTGGTGGAATGTTGTGAAACGTGATGTTAAGGAATATAATTGTTTAAAAAGTAACTTTAGGAGTGTCCAACTAATTACATTTCATAATTTACTGCGTTCGACTAAACCTATTATCAGTCATATATAAGCTGGCTTTACTCCTACTGCAGCAATGAATTATTAAAGAATTTTCTTGCTTGGGAATATGACTTTCGAATTCTGTTTCATATGTCTGCTTCATTGATACATTGTATTCCATCGATGTGATGGGGGTTTTGAAAAAATCTAATCGTTAATAGAAGAAGTAATTTGCGACAATGCGAGAAGAGGTGCTAGACCATCCCTTGCTGGGGTTGAGTACTTGGACTTTAGAATATAATTAGAGCCACGTGCCAATTAAAAGGTACTTTGCTCCAATAATAAACTTAAAATCCAATAACAGAAATTACACATAATATCAAAATGAACATATTCCCTGGTGGTTAAGGGGCGCCGTGAGGGGGAATGATTACATTAGGGGAGGCTGAAGGATATGATGCGGCCTTACAAAACTCAATCCATGCATTAAGTGGGAGACACTTTAACCTGATCGTGCTAAACGTGCACAAAACAGATACAAATAACCATGAGCAGAAACAAAAAGGGAGGCACAACACAAAGACTGATCGGCTGTAAGTGGGTCCACTGCAAAGCCAAACCACAAAATTAATAGATGGTTCCATTATTCTTCATATATTTGCAAAAACTCGAACGATTGATTGGTTATGGATGTCCTACCTTCTTTCAAGATCGATCTGATCATTATAATGTAACTCATTATATAAGTGTGAATTTGAAAAGGAGACTTACAGTATACATGATGTCTAGTTTTATAACTTTCAAATATGGCAGACATATCCTTTAGGATTTATATACTTTAAGGCATTTGTCTTTTCAACTTTATCATTTTTTGGTAGCCTTTCACTAGTTACTAAAAGTGTAGCAATGCTTTTATAATCAAGCATATTGAATTTCTTGAAAATCTCCTTAGCATATATTTGGTTTAATATATGAAAGATCCTTAGATTGTTTTAATTTTAAATCAAGAAAAAAAAAGACACGACTCCAAAATCAGTTATGTCAAAGACATGCTTCATCTTAATTTTGAATTATTGTATAAGATACTAATAACTATTAATGATAAATAAATCATCAACATCTAATTGACCTCATTTTGTTAAGACTTAATATACAAGGTAGATTCATTTGTTCCTTTTAAAACTAAGGCTTAATAAGTGATCATTAATCTTATTATGCCAAGCCTTTAGATCTTGTTTTAATCCATATAGTGTTTTTTCTCAATGTATAAATCTCGTTTTTTTATCCTTGCTTGATGAAACCAGGAGATTGCATTACAAAGATTTCCTTTTGAAGCTTATTATTGAGGAAAGTAGATTTTATATCAAGTTGGCACACTTTCTAACCTCTATGTGTTGCAATTACTATGAGAAATTTAATGGTATCCATTCTAACTATTGAGACAGAGGTCTTAAAGTAGTTTACATCGTACTACTGTGAGTAACCTTTAACTATTAGTCTTACTTTGAATTTGTTAATCACTTTATCAAATTGGTGTTTGACTCTAAATATTCATTTTACTCTTATAACTAATGTTCTTTCTAGTTTGAGAGTTAATAGTCATGTTTCATTTTTTTCCAATGCAATATAGCTTCTCCTATATTGCCTTTTTCTAGTCAAATTTGCTTAAAGTTTTTTTTTTTTTTTTTTATTATAATTGGTACACTTTGAGATGGTTTCATATGCTTTTTCATAAATATCACAAATCATTTAGGTTCCTTTAATAAGGAAGTCATCATCATCTTTATTAAATGTCTTAGATTTTGTAAGTAATGCATTAACAACCTACTTAAATTGAGTTTAAGTAGACATTAATAAAATAAGTAAACTTTATAATTACAAGTAGTGTTGGTATATCCAATAAAGATAACTACAATTACTCTTAAGTGTGGCTTACCTTTTTTTTTTTTATTTTGATATATAAGTAAAATATAAATAGCTAAAGCTTTTTAAATGATTAAGAAAAAGCTTGTGTTAAAACCAAGCCTTAAAGAGACGCTAATTAGAAAAGGTTTTAGTTAGTAATTTATTTAGTATATACATTAAATTGGCCATTGTTTCTACCCAAAAACTTGTTAGAAGTTTCTTTTTTATTAACATGCACTTTGCCATTAAGATTATAACCATATTCTTCCTCTTATTTATCATATTTTGTTAGGGTGTATATAAAGCAATAAACTTGATTTGAGTTACTATAACATTAATTATATCTTTAAATAATTTTGAGGTATACTTAATACCATTATTAGATTTATGTGTTTTAATTTTAAGACTTATTTATGTTTTAATTTAAATCTTAAACTTTAAGAATATAAAGGAGACTTTTAGTTTTGGTCTTTAAGAAAAAGATCTAATAAAACCTTATATAATCATCTATAAAGATGATAAAGTATTTGTTTCCATTTAAGAATGTAATGCTTATAAGTCTATAGAAATCAATATAAATGAGTTGAAGCCTTTCTTTATCCTTCTATGGTATGTTTGTTGCAAATAAAAGTCTAATTTATTTACCATATTATTGATAAGCATTAAAAGTCTTAGCAAGTTCATAGATTTTAGGCTTATCTATAGTAAGCCTTTTTTTGTGCAAGGTTTGAATGTTTAGATAATAGAAATAGCCAAACCTTTTATGCCATATAACTAATTTATTAATTAAAAAAGGTTAATCTTAATGATATGCCTTTTTTAATTTAGATGAAATTTTTTTTCTTTAATGGGAATAAAAACTAACTCATGATTTTTAGTATTAAATATTACATACATTTTATCTTTAAAAATCATTGAATATCCTTTTTTAAAAAATAATTAGCTAACATTAAGAAGATTTTTGCAAATGTTTAGAACATATATTACATTATTACACTTTAGTGTGATGATGGTAAATATGTCTTTTCCTTTTACTTCTAAAGCTAACCTTTACCTATCTTCAATTTGGAGGTATAGGTTTGATCTAGAGATATTGAAGTTCCTGACTTTTTCTTAGGATCTACTAGTTTATGATATTTAAAGGGGGGTAAATCAATATCACCACAATTCGTAATTTGTAGGTAAGTGAACAACTTCAACCTCTTTTTAAAAGCGAACTCTTTCTCAAATTCGACTAAAGTAGATCTATTACTACCTATTAATCACAATAGTCCCCAAAGTCACTTTTTAGATACTTTGCCTAATAGATAATTCAGATATTTTTGTTTAGGTCTTCATTAGGTTATAGGTTGGTTAATACTTTAATTGCATTCACAACTCAATTCAAAATACAAAATGTAAAGCAAATTAAGGAAATACAAGATTTACGTAGTTCTGTCAATGTGACGTATATCTACGGTAGTAGGGACTCTTCTTTACTGAAACTATCTATTATACTTGAGAATTCCAATTACAATGGATGTTTTAATCCTTTGCTCCTTTCACTATTATAATTACTAGATAAGTATAATACAAAGAGTGTCACTTACTATGTCTACCCTTCTTCTAACTTGTCTTGCATTTATTGAATTAAAAGTCTGCTCTACTGCCACTTAGAAATTCATTACAACGCCCTTTAACCTTTCTTGAAGAAATCTGTAAATACGTTGAATTCTTTCAATACTTCGCCGAATTCTTTCTTTAGGTTGTCTTACACATTTTCTACTTTCACTGTCTCACAATATCATCCGTCTCCTTGCCCTATGCTCTCACTATTTCACAGCTAACCTTATGTTTCTAGTTTGTTGTTCCACATCTCACAACCTATCTCATGTTTCTGGTTTGGAGTTTCACATTTCATGCACATTTCTGGTTTGCACGCTTTGTTGGTTTCACGACTTACGTACGTTTCTGGTTTGCATGCCTTGCTAGTTTCATGTCTCACGTACATTTCTGGTTTGCACGTCTTGTTAGTCACATGCCTTACCACTGTTTCTGGTTTGCGTTTGTCCATTTCACACCTTCAAACAGCTTGGTTTGCTCTCCATGTGGTCTCCTCTTTCACGGTTTCTCCTCTCTTTAGACAATTTTCCTTTTTGGCTTTAGACGGTTGTTCTAGGTTTTGGCTAACTCCTCTTACTTTGCTTTATCTCTTTGGCCGATCAGCACCTGTATTCTATCGTGTATACTCTTTTGGCTAGTCACACTAGGTTTTCTGTTCACCTTTGGTTGTTGTCCAACCGTGTCTTCTCCTTCTTACCGTTCATCTTGCCTTGGCCATTCTCCTCTTTGCCTAGCCATCCACCCCTTTACTGTTGATTATGATTTGCCGTATAGGGTTGTATGGACACTCACCTTGTTTAGCCGATTGTCTCCTTGTTTGGACAGTTTCTCCTTTGTGTTTGGTCAGTTATCTTCTTACTTGGACATCTCTTCTCTGTGTTTGGCTAGTTATCTTCTTGCTTAGACGTCTCTTCTCTTTGGTCGACCGATTGCTCCTTCTTGTTTGCCGAATAGTTTTTCTTTAGGTTTTGCTGTTTTTGCTCAATTGCCGATCATCCCATTTGTTGTCTTCCAATGACCTTTATATACTCTTTCATGAAATTCTAATAGGACTTACGTGGTGGATTTACATTCTTGCTTTTACTTGGCAGATTTACTTTCTTACCCTTTTATGTAACTTTACTTTTACTTTCTTACTCTTTCTTGTAACTTTACTTTCTTATTCCTCCATGTGACTTTACTTTTACTTTTTTATCCTTCCATGTAACTTTACTTTTTTACCCCTCTGTGTGGTTTTACTTTTACTTTCTTACCCTTTTATGTAACTTTACTTTCTTTCACACTTAAACCTAGTTAACAACAATTATAACTTATACAAAACTATAGAATAACAGATATAAAGATGTAAAAGTTTAGGGATTATGGTTTGTGCAACAACTATCTATAAGCCAAGTTTAACCAATTTTGCTAAAGTTGTTATTACTAATTTTAAAAAATTGTTCAATAAATTGCTACTCATTATTTATTACTTGTGCTTTAGTTTTTATTGAATGATATTATTATAACTAACCTTTTATATATATACATCCTTTTAAAGGGACCTTTTTCTTTTTTCTATAGAAGTTACAAACAATATATGGTTTTCTCTAACAAAATTTGGCTAGATGATTTGTTTTGCTGTAATGTTCACAGAGAGGGTATTGCTTCTTTGCTTTTATCATGTTGTTCTTTGACTTTCTTCCTTGCTTTACCCTATGCTTCTTTGGCTACTAATTTTGAAGTGATTTGGAGTAAGACCAAAATAAAGATACCAATATCAATGTTGACAACAAGTTAGCAATAGTTATATTAAAGAATTTTATTTTTCATAGCAAAACAAAGTACTTCAAAATCAAGTTCCATGCCATTGGAAAATTGCAATAAGAAATAGAAATGGGGGTTGATTTATTGTAACTTAGAAAATCAAGTTGTTGACATTTTGACCAAGTGTTGAAACAAAAACAAATTTAAGTATTTGAGATTGAATATGAGTATAAATATCAAATAATCTAAGGAAAAGTATGAGAACCCATAACTTCCTTACTATTCAAGTTATCTCATTGATTTCATTTGTAGATGAAGATGTTTTGTTGCTCAAGTTTCAAAATATGTTTTTACTTTTGTGTTACTATATTTCAATGTTCTAATTAAGTAAAAATTAAAATTAGAAATTTTAGTTAGTTGGTTAATGATATTAGGTAAATTTACCTATTTTATGATTGAATTTTGTAATGAAAGGACATTGTTGAAAGTAATAAAGTATATTGCCTTCTATACTAATTTTGCTTGTTTTTCTCAATTAAAGCTAATCATGTCTTATTTAATAATTATATTTGTAATTAATATTTTAAGAATTGAATGTGTGAAAAAAAAAATATATCTCTACCTTGAATGCTTTTTAATTTTGTAAAGTATTTGAAAGAGGCTTTTCTCCTCTTCATAAACCCTGATTCTTTCATACATACGGTGGTTGCGGTTCTTCTCCATTGATGACCATTTCTTGATCACTCCTTGATAGCAAAAACTTTAGCTAGGAGAGCAAACGTTCCAGCCATGGTCCTTGACGAGGGACAAGACCCCGGGTGTAAAGATTAGCTGTAAGAAGTTGGTATTTACTTGCTGGTTGATGTTGTTAGGATTTGTTTTCTTGATTTATAATATTCGGAGCAGTCTCTTGTCCTTTATGGTTTCTCGAATTTATTTTATTTTTTGTTGTTGTTAATTCTTGTATTTCTGTGCAAACTCCCGCCTACCTCGAGCCAGAATTCGGGTAACTACTCAGGCTAGCCCAAATTCTATCAAACAGCATTATCAATCGCAGCCAACCCCAGCCCAAAATGACCAAGAACCGATAAAAAAGTGAGGACAAGACTGTCAGTGCCGGGCTTGTTCACTCAATGTGAAAAGGCCGAAGTATACCTATGAGAATCCCACTCTAACGAGAACAACAGGGATAAACCATCAACCCTGAATAGGTGAAATGCTAAGCTTAAGTTAAAAAAAAAAAAAAAAAAACCTCATACAAGAGATTTTCGCTTTTTTTTTGTTTTTTTTGTTTGATAGACATAAGAGATGATATGTGCAAAAGTTGATTCGTAAAAGCTTTAAGAGCACCTCTATCATAAATTAACCACCAAGTGAGCAGCGAAAATCATTTCGGATGAATACTTATTTTTTAATCTAAAAGCTATAAAAAATGAAATCAAGAATTATAATCTAGAAGCTTGATTACCAGCAATTTTCATCCTATGACAGAAATATGAATATTTATCTATCTATCTATCCATATAAATATAACATTTTCATGACTTCTACTTATCACGTGGTACCTTTCTGTTATCTTTTTAGCCCGTTTTTATCCCATCTCTTCGAGAAATTGTCATGGAGTTGGATGGAACGGGAGACAAGGCATTCACTAAGAATCAGTAACTGCAATTTTAATTTATTCAAATGATCAAACGTTATACAGGGAATTTTCTATCCAATTACTAAATTGAATTGAACCATCACTATTTCCGTTTCAAGAAAAAACAAAAATCTGTTGGTGTGGAACCAAAAATCTATAACTATTTGAGCCTTGAAAATTATTGGCGAAAATTCCACCAGTCTGAAATTGTTATATAACCATTGGTGTGGAACCAAAAATCTGTACCTATTTGAGCCCTGAAATTATTGGCAAAAATTCCACCAGTCTGAAATTGTTATATAATCATTGGCGTGGAACCAAAAGTCTACTATGTTTCTAAGAATATGATGATGTTTCAAATGCTGAAGCTGCTCTGATGGTGGTACAAATACTGGTGGCCTCATGCTGCAGGGTTTCTTTTTATTTTTTTGGGTTGTTACTATGCATGGGAAATGGATACTTCTGTTAGAGCGTGTTTTGCTTGATTGAAAGTTAGGCGTTCTTGGTTATGACTATCACCACATTTTTTTTTCCTTCTCATTTTGGCAAGTAAGTGCAATTTGGCAGCTCCCTTCGTTGTGTATATAATATGCCTCTCTACTGAGTTTCGAAAGGTTTATAATCGTATTTAGTCCTGTCAACGAAAAAAAAAAAAAAAAGGGAAATTGTTATTCATCTGGTTGACTTATTTATTAATAAATTCATTTTTCTTTCAAAAAATAATATGTACAGATAGGGTCTATTTGTACTTACAGTACAATTGCTTCGCAGTGAAGACATATAATGGAGCCAAAGCTGTGCTTCCCAGGTAAGTGATAATAAGACAATACACATTGCTGCTAACTGGCTGCAGAGTCCCCTTTCGGATTGCGACTCTGTTAACTACCTGCTATGTGAAGCTGCAATTGCAAACCAGTAACATCACAGCGAGAGAGAGAGAGAGAGAGTGAGGACACTCTTTTGGCAACTGCTGTGAAATTTCTTGCATGCGAATCTCTCTCTGTCTGACAATAGAGTATATGTTACTACTCTTACATTTAACTTCTGCCATTCTTTGGAAAGTGCATCACTTTCTCTTGTTTCCAACATTCTCGTTTCTCTTGGAAGGGAAGCAAAGGGATCATCTGCAACATGTTCTGCGTGTCCTTCAGCTCAGAAAATATATCGAGTGAGCAGCCATCAAGTAAGCTTGCTCTTTGGTTTTCTTTTATTCTTTCTCTACCTTTTATTTTGCAGTTTGGTCGTTTGACATGGATTCTGTTTTTTGTATGCCATCCATTGTCTGTTTGTTCTTCCTTTTGGCCACTTACTTTGCATCACAAAAGTTCCTTACATTCCTTACAGGTAAAATTCAGTCCGAGAGTTCAGGCAAACCTGGTTCAGGAAATCTGTTTCTTTGGCAAAAACTTGAAGAATTTCTGCGCAAGCAAAAGAAAATTTTCACACTTGAATGGGAGATACAATTTTCCCAGAAGAATCTTGCAATCAGGAATTTTGATTGTGCTGCAAACCGCAGAACTCATAGAGCTATTGATGGGCTGAGATTAGTGAGTGAATTTTCAAAAAAGTTTCTGGGTGCAGAAACAAGGGAAGAAGAGAAAAGAGGACTGCAGAGAGGAATGGGTAAAAAGCTATTGACAGTTTCGAGGGCATCAAGTTCCAATGAGGCAGAGAAAACATCACTGATGAATGTTTCAAGATGTAAGGTGTGCAGGAACGCTTGTAAAGGCAAAGAAGTTTCCCAAGCCAGTGGAGTTGAACAGCTATATGAAAGATTAAGGATACTTGAAGAAGAAATGGACATCATGAAGCAAGAATTCTATGAGAACATTGAAGAAAAAAGAAAGCTGGTGCATGAGATACAACAGCAGTTTCATACAATACAGAATTGCCTACAACTTAGGAATCAAATAGAAAGGGAGAGAACTTCTGATGCATGCTTTCTTGGTCACAATGATAAGGTACATGTTATGCGAAGGTGCATCACTGCAGTTGGCAAGCTCTCTTGTCTGAACAAAGATAGATCATGCAGATTGATATATATATATATTCCCTGCTAATTGTGGGCCTAAGAATAGGATGTGCCTGTTAAAATATCATGTGCATGAATATTGTAGGGAAGCAGTTATATTTGGAGCAGTCGCAGGAGAAAACGATAAAAGAGAATGACTAATGCAAAGTATGGTAGTGACTGGTCGTTTTAAAAGAAAGTTTTAGTTTTGGAAAACTGCTTCTTTGTAAAAATAAAGATAAAATTATATACTTCTAGTCCCTCTCAGACCCCTACTGTGGGAGTCTTGGTGTCAGAAATGCCCCTTTTTGGTCTTCTATTGGAGCATCATTATTTCAAAATGACCATCTTTGGGGGGCATGTTGTAAAACAAACATCTCATTGTCCTTCCCTAAAGCTATTTTGTTTAGTTTACGGGAAAAACTGATGCTGAGACCACAAAATTCATAAATACATGATCCCCAATGCATGTAGGATCTCTCATTAACACCATGGATAAAACATGGCTTTAGAAGAAAACAGTTTATGTACTGTTGAATTGTTCATCTTTCGCAGATAGATCAATGACATGTCTAATGGATTATGGTTTCCTGCAGGAGAAGAAGGGTTAAGGTCTGACCCGTCAGAAGTTCACCCAAATCCAAGTCAACGCATTGTATCCAGAGACCAGAGAACTGATATTCTGGCGTTACTGGAAGCTGTTGATGCAGTCATTCTCAAATGACAGAACTTGAAACCCTATATTGTTTGAATGTTTTAAACTCGTGGCAAGATTTTAGCCACCTTCATGTTCTTTTAGCTTATGTTCTCATTTTCATTACCGAGGCAGCAAATAATACCACAGACAAGAGTGTAATCCCATTGTTAAAGCAATCACATTTGGGAAACCATGTTTTCCAACTAGTTACTGAACTAAAATGTACCTTTATTAACCCAATAATGATCCAAAAATATAACAAGAAACGAATCTTGCAATCCCAACAAACTAGTTTCCTTGCAATTTCACTGTTTGATTTGGTGCCTGTTTGCATATTGCGTGGTACGTTTCACAAACTGGTTTCTCGGGACAATGTCATGTTGCCTTGGAAACCACGAAGACATGTGATCCCAAAATATTATTCACAACTATCTCACAAACTAAGAATAAGCCGTAGAAATGTGTGCAACAGATGAACTACTAATGTATTACATTTCACCCTTATACCCACCAGAACCATAGTAGTCCTTCCGGGAATTGGCAATTTGCTGGCTCCGCTGATGCTCTAATTTGGGGCATTCACCAATGCGGTGACCAAGCCCACCACAATAAACACATCCCTTAACTCCACTAGCCCGAGCAATCATTTCTGCTTCTTCCATGGGATCATTCAACTCTGCCAAGACAGGTGGAATCCTTTGCCTCGCTTCTTGCAAGAGGTGCTTCAAGTCAAGAAGTGTTGTCTCACTCTGATTCTTGTTAATAAAAGTTGTTGCGATTCCAGTCTTACCACACCTTCCAGTTCGTCCAATTCTATGAACATAATTTTCAATTTCTGCAGGCATGTCATAGTTAACTACATGTTGAATATCAGGAAAATCCAAACCCTTTGAGGCAACATCTGTGGCAACCAAGACATCCTTTTTGCCTGATTTAAAAGATGAAATTGCATACTCCCTCTCTTCCTGGTCCTTGCCTCCATGGATGGCCACAGCTTCAACTCCCTTCAGAAGAAGATATTCATGGATGTCATCCACATCAGCCTTGTTCTCACAAAATATTAAAACAGGAGGTGGTGTCTTCTGTAAGCACTCAAGAAGGTAAACAATCTTGGCTTCCTGTTTCACGTACTCAACCTCTTGAATAACATCCAGGTTTGCGGCTCCTGCTCTTCCCACGTTAACCGTGACAGGTTTTACCAAAGCACTCCTAGCAAAATTCTGAATTTTGGTGGGCATGGTTGCAGAGAATAGAAGAGTTTGCCTTTGAGCTTTAAAGTGGTCAAATACTTCCCTTATGTCATCCTCAAAGCCCAAATCCACTAATCTATCAGCTTCATCCAATGTCAGATATCTGCACACCATACAAAAAATGGATTCAGCAACCATCTCAACGAGGGTAGTTTTATGATACAAGTAGCAATGATATAACATAAAGAAATAAGAGAAACAAAGTGCATCAAGCATGTCCAGAAAAGAGTGATACAGAGTGTCCTGAATCAAAGAAATTAGACCCAAAACCAAGAAGATAACAGTGTAAAAGGAACAAGAAAACAGGTGCCAACAGCACTCTCCACCAACTATCATTCATTAAATGAAGACAGGCAATCTCAATTGACGAAAGACTAACAAATGGATGAATAGTTGAAGTTGCAAAATTCAAATCAGACAGAGAATAGGTGAAAAAGCATTATAAAGGGGTGAATTTTAGACAGGAAATAATAAATCTCAATTCATGGTCCCTGCTAGCCGAACTGAGGATTAAAGGTACAGCTTCTGTAATGGAAGCCTAAACAGGTTGCATCATATAAGACCAACTGCAGGAAGCACAAAGCAGTACCCTGCGTTACTATCCAAAAGCTTGTGACAAATCAAATTACTCGTGGTTGTATCAGTGTCAAACAAACACAAATAGAGAATTACAAATGCAGGGCATTAGGCAGAGATTACAAGAAAGTGAAAATGGCAATATGCCATGGCCTTGGTGATGCCTACCTGCAGTTATCCAAGTTCATTTTTTTCTTCGCAAGCATGTCTTTCAACCTTCCAGGAGTTGCAACAACAATATGCACACCCTTCTTCACAACCTCCAACTGAACCCTCATATCCACTCCACCAATACACAGCAAGGGCCTCAACTCCGGATATCCAGCTTCTCTCATCGGGGCCAGAAACTGTTCAACCACTTCGAAGGTCTGTCTAGCAAGTTCTCTTGATGGACACAAAATCAAACCAAAGGGTCCTTCTCCTGGCACAATTGGCATCATCATCTCCTCCTGCAAGGCAATCATAATCATTGGAAGCACAAAAACCAGCGTCTTCCCAGATCCCGTAAATGCAATCCCAATCATATCCCTCCCTGACAATATAACAGGAAGACCCTGCACTTGAATAGGTGTGGGCTGCACAATCCGTTTCTCCTTCAATTTCCTCAAAATCGGCTCTGGAAACCTCATATCCTTAAAATTCTTAATGGGAGGAGGAATGTCCTCCCCATCAACGATTATATGCCACTGCTTCCGAATCCCATCTCGCTCCCTTTTCAACATCCTTCTAATACTCAACGGCGGCTTCCAACCAGTTAGCAGCGGCTCCGTGTAGGTAATCCCTTTTGCCAATTCGCGGACTGACATCAAGGTTTTCCGATCGGACAGGTGCTCAATCATCTCTTTCTCCTGCTGAACTATCTGCTGGGTCGGGCTGATCTCCGGCTGGTCCCGCTTAAGCTGGGAAGCTCTTACAAGCAAGCTCGGCTTTGCTTCTGCCAGCTTGGCCTTCTCGAGCTCATCTTCTTCAGCAGCCGAAGACTTCCCTTTTCTTTGCATAATGTTCTGGGCCTCCATCTGCCGGCGCTTCGCCACCGGCACGTACTCCACATAATCATCGTCTTCCTCCATACTCAAACTTTCCCTATAAATTCAAATAATAGAATTTGAAGAAAAAACAAAAAAAAAAAAAAGCAAGCAATAATTTGCCCCCCGCCTAAAAAAAAAAAAGCAGTCTAAACGCAATTAACAGATTGACTGTTGAAATTGGGTTTAATTCTACAAGAAAGAAAAAATTAGGGTTTTGGGATGTAAACCTCAAGTCCACGAGAGGAACACTGCAAGCAACGATCGAGCGACAGAGATTTGAAGATTTGAAATCAAGGGACCCAAAAGAAAAGAAAAAGAATTGTTGACGAAAACGCTGACGACCAGATTACAGCAACATTAACGTTGGATATAGTTTAATTGAATATGGAAATAATTAGGGTTTTGAAATGCAAAACCTCATAACGAGAGAAATGGGATGAACATCGGGCGGGCGGAACGGAACTTTTGGCGATGTTATGAATTGACAAAACGGCCCTTCATTTTATATAATTGAAGAAATAAAATGCGTCATTTTACATCTCCTCCGGTGTGTTCAATGTGGACTACTCTCTGGCAACTAAGAGTATAATCTTATCAGAGAAAATTTCAATTTTATTAGATTCACATTATATAATAACTTAATAATAAAATCGTTAATTATTTTTAAAATTATACAAAATTGTCTCTCCTGACTACTCTGATAAATATTTAAACTCACAAATTATATAATATATATAATATGAAAAAAAATTTTAGTGCTAAATCACACTGAAGGTAGTAATAGTTTTATGTGATTTTTTTTTTCTTTTCGTACGAAAGATTATAAAAACACTTCTATTATTAGATGATGGCAAAGAGTCTAGAATTGCTGTAATTTGTGGGTGGGAGTTGGTAGTTGTTGGAGTTAAATAAAATTTGAATTAAATACAATTTTTTATCGTTTAATAAAATTTTATTTTCTTGGGTGACAATGTATCACAACTTAAATGTATTTTTCAAAGATAAAATGAAATTTAATTACAATAATAAATAGACCCTAAATCATGGCAATAGTTATCATCAGATTCTTGTAATTATGTGATTAAAATAGAAAATGCATATTCCGTCATTTTCTATTTTTCTTATCAGCCGAAAATCCTTCATCACTTTAAAGGTAGGAGTTGAAGATGCCCCCAAAAAAAAAAAAATTAACAAAAGAATAATAATAATAATAATGGAAGTTGAAGTCAAACTCCGGCTGGCAGACGCCCACAACCACCAGAAGCTGTCCGCTATCCTCTCCCCGTTTCACTCCGAAACACAAGCCCAAGAAAACTTCTTTTTCGACACCTCCACTGCCCTGCTCACCTCCAACCTCGCCGTCCTCCGCCTCCGCTTCTACAACCTGGAAGCCCGCTGCGCTATCTCCCTCAAAGCCAGGCCCGTCCTGTCCAACGGCATCAGCCGGGTGGAGGAGCAGGAAGAGCCCGTCGACCCGCAATTCGGACGGACCTGTATAGCCGAGCCGCGGAGGCTTGGGCTGCTGGAGAGCTCGGAGATAATGCGGAGAGTTAAAGAGGAATTTGGGGTCGAAGAAAATGACGGGTTCGTGTGCATTGGCGGGTTCAAGAATGTGAGGCAAGTGTTTGACTGGAAAGGCTTGAAGTTGGAGCTCGACGAGACGATTTATGATTTTGGGGTGAGTTATGAGATTGAGTGTGAGAGTGAAGAGCCTGAGAGGGACAAAAAGCTGATTGAAGAGTTGTTGATGGATAATGGGATTGAGTTTTCCTACTCTGCTGTTAACAAATTTGCCGTGTTTCGTTCGGGGAAGTTGCCCTAGTGATTCGAGTGTATGTCTAATCTAGTTTGTGAATTTTATGGAGTAAGCTAGGTAAAGAACTTAAACTATGAAGCATACTTTTTATTTGTTGCTGATGTGGCCACTTTAAGAATCAATTTGTTTTGCTTGTCATTGGTTCATTGCCGTTCTGCTGTGTAGTAGTGGTATACAAATCGTAATGATGCTAGTGAATTGAATTTAGTATTGGCTTGTGAAATCATGTCAGATAGCCTTCTTCTTCCCTCATGTCATGCGTCTCTTATTGCAGGCTTTCACATGCTTTCGTTATCGTGTTGGCATTTGAGTTTCGTCTCTTGTCTCTTACTTTTGGAAAATGTCTGTGTCACGGAGTAAAAAAAGTGTGTTAGCTTGTGAAAGTTTCGTAATTGCAAGTGTATATACCAGTTAAGTGTCAATAAGCTTCTTGTGTTATGGCCTAAGAATCGCCTGCTGACTGTAGGAAATTTTAATTTTCTGAAGTTCCTAATTTGTGAGATACAACATTTATGAATGCAAAGACTAAAATCATGCTGAATATTTTGATCGTAGGGAAAGAAACTTAACAAACCGCTGGGCGGTTGCGCCAGTCTCTGTGCATATGTAAGTTGGCATAAGAAAGAAGGGATCTTTCTGCGTTTGTGTTTCTCTTCTGCTCTCTTTCGTGTCGAAACTGCTCTTTGTTGACTGTGATATGCAATTTGTCTTGCTTGGTAATTAGGCTTTCTTATCACTCTTTGTAACAAATTCTTTTAAATTATTTTTATCCATTGGTTTACCTGAGTTCAACTTTACCAGTCTGTTCTGGTGGCTGTTATTGCTAAGGTAGGTAACTTATGTATTTGATCCGCTTATTAACTCAATTTCCATATTTTTTGTACGAAGAAAAACACAGATTCAGAAAATGAAAGACAGTCCGTCATTGTTAAAATGTAGAAACGAAGGTTGGAACACGGTATCAGGCTATCAAAAACATTTGGATTTTATGCTTTGGGTCTGATGACTTTGCTGCCAAGGTATTGGTCACCTGAATCAAGTGCAACACCATCAGTTAATTTATCATATTTGATTATATTAGTCGTTAAGACTGTTAACTTTTTAGTCAATGTTTTTTATTGAAAACTATATTTTTTGCACACGAAAGGCCACAATTCTCAAGAAAAACGGTTATCTTTCCAGTTATTGTATTTTAACACTACGAGGTCATGATGCCATAACTCCCTTTTTTTTCTTCGAAAAAAATATATTGACACCATTTATTGAGGCACATAAAGAGGGTACAAGTCCCACGAAAAGGCCAGTTTGGTTGCAAGCCAATTTGCTGCCCTTCGTCAGCGGTATGATTTGATTGTTGAGTTGCTGGACTCGTCATCCTACCAACTTAGTTCAAACTCTAGCACCAACAAATTTTAAAAAAAAAAAAAGAAAAAAAAAAAAGTCTTCTCCCTCATTACTTCGCCATAGGCATTGTTAATTCTAACTTCACATTTTGGCTCTAAGAATTCCAGAGCCAATTTAAACGTTGTCGATCTAAAATGGCATTATACTCATTGCTGGTCACATGTATTGTGCAAAAAGGGAGAGTTCAAATTGAGGATCAAGTGACTGCAAAACAAAATAACAACCCTTAAGAAAAGTTACATGTAACGAAAGAATATGCCATATGGAATCATCCCTCGTCACGTAACATTGAGCTACCGCTCGTAGGACAATTACTAAAGATACTAAGAAACAATACAAAGACAAGACATGAACAACACAACATTGTCAATGCACTCACGCAGCCATACACCAGAGCACAGGAGTACATGCCATGGGGGAGTTTAGAACTTCTTGGACATTACTTTATTTAATCGGAGATATTGTTCCAAGCGGATGCGTACCAAAGAGCGATACATGCTGGCGGGCAGAATCAACTAGATTCAAAGAGTTGAAGAGAAGAAGAAACCTAGCTTCGCTTATACTAAAGCACTTGTCTGAAACAGACACAGATGTTTAGTTGTAAGTTCACTTCTTATAAAAGGATCAACAATGATGAATTAGTTAAAAGCGTAAAATTATAAGCTAAAGCTAATACACATGGAAAGAAGAGAAGTTCATTTTTCTCATGAAAATGACCCAGAAATGTTTACTTATATATGTCTGCGATCTCAGTATAAACCTGAAACCAACATTAGCTTAATACTTGTTCTTCAAGTGTTTCACTTCATAATGATGGCAATTGGATAATGATGACCCCATCAATTCCAGAGATATAGTAATGGCCAGTCTAACATAGAAATCGAAGAAGTTTTAGGACTGCCATGCAAGGAGTTTGCTTATGATCTATGGCCTAACCTTGAGCACTGTTTGGCTTAAATGAGACGGTACTAAGCTGGAATAAATTTGAAACTGAAGACCCGCTCCACTTCATCATCTGGCAAGTTGTCCCCCCAGATTCTACTTACTTTTATTTCCTTCAAATTCTTCACGCAGCTGGGATCAAAGGGTAGCTGCTTCAATTGTTCACAGTCATGGACACTCAATTTCTTGAGGCGTGGAAAAGGCAGGACTCGCAGAGAAATGCTTGTTAGAACTGGTAGATTTGCCAAGGTTAGATCAGTGAGATTTGGGAATATGTCATCAGTTTCTCTGTTTTCACCTGCAGGATCTTGGCAAATGACTTCGTTCAATCTAGAACATTTGAACAATTCAAGAGTTCGAAGGTCATTGGTAGATCTGAGCCACCCCAGATTTGATATTCCTGGACAACTCCAAATGCTGGCATGACGCAGGTTACAAAAGTATCTCGTTGTTCTCTCTGCATGGATAGTGCTATCACCAACTGCAAATTGCAGACGGTAGCAGTCATTTATGACCATTTTCTCTAGATGCTTCATTTGACTCAGAGTTGAAACTGGTACGAGGAATGGAGAATCTGTTTTGACTGATTCAGAGCTTGCAATAGACAACCGTCTAATACAATCTTGTAGTTTTTGGGAGGCATCAATCTTTCTGAGACCAGTATCTGTAAAGATGCAGACTCTTATGTCACTTATATTCAAGCATTCCAGCAACTCTCTATCATTATAAGTTGCATCGTCGCTTAGCTTACTGAAAACTGTCAACAATGAAAATTTCGATATTTCTCCCGGGGGGGGAAGTCTTAAAACTTGGAGTATAATCTACCAGTAAAATTTTCAGTTTTTGAATACTTCCCATTGCATTTGGCCGGTAGGCTATTCTAGTGCCAGAGACATTAAGATAATGCAAGTCAGTCAATTTACCAATGGAAGCAGGTACGTCTGTCAGGTCACGATTACCCGACAGGTTCAACAGTCCTAAGGTATTCTTCATGGACATCAGGAATTCATCTGGGATTGTACTCAGCCTAGAATCCCTGATAATCAGACTTTTAACATTGGGACATAAAGTGCTGCACGAAGGTTTTCATCCCTAATATCAGGACCCCTCAGTGATATCCTCTTAACCCCAGTCCACTTTTCAGTTCTCTGTCCTAAGATCTTATTCTCATTCTCCCCTAAACAAAAAGCGAAGTCACGAACAACATTGTGCATCTTAACATAATCATTAGTTTCCCCACTCTCCAAGAGGGAAGCCCCTCGCAAAAGACTGATGACAGACTGCCCTCATTCCGAGCACCGTAAACATTGGTGGAATTCTCCAGCAACCCTTCTCCCATCCAAAGTTCAACAGGTTCATCTTTCCTAATCCTATGCTTGTCCGAAAAAAATGAACAATACACAAAACTAGTTTTAAGGGTATCCCTGCTCCATCTGGCGTCTCCACACTAAACTTAAGGCTGCGAAAGACATAATTTTCCATACCTGGGATACTTGATGGATCGGTTTCCAAATATCTTATTGCATCCTCCCATTCCGAAGATGTCTCATTAATCATGGCGTGGCCAACAATAATGAGAGCAAGAGGCAAAGCTTGGCATTTCTCAGTGTTATCACAAACGATAAAACGAAGAAGAAAACAACATTAGAACCATATTATGCCTATATATAAGGATATAAGAAAGGCAAAAGCGTAATTTGGAATACAAGACATATTCCAATAAATCTTTACCTTACATTATATTTTCTAAATACACAACAAAATAAAATCTTTCTATATCTTCTCCAAATGACCGCTTAGGGCTAGTCAATCAAAACGAACACCAATCAAGTCCAAGCAATACTTGAACTTGCTAGAAAAAATTAGTTTCGTCAACATGTCAACTGAATTGTCAGCAGTAGCGACCTTTTTCACTGAAATTGAATCTTGAGATATAACATCTCGTAAGAAATGATATTTGACATCAATGTGTTTGGTCCTCTCATGATACACTTAATTTTTGGTCAAGTGTATAGCACTCTGATTGTTACAGAATACGGTGTTAGTATCCTGTGATAAACCCAAATTAGTGACCAAACTTTTCAACTAAATAGCTTCCTTGACTGCTTTTGCTATTATCATGTATTCAGCTTCAGTGGTAGAAAGAGTAACTGTTGATTGCAATGTTACCTTCCAACAAATGGCACTGCCTAAAAGAGTAAAAATATAACCAGTTGTTGATCTTTTTCTGTCAAGGTCATTTGCATAGTCAGAATCCACAAAACTAGTAATCAATCTACTGCCTCTGCTGAACATTAGTCCTACCTTTGTAGTGCCTCTAAGATACTGAAGTATCCATTTAACTGCCCGCCAATGTGCTTTCCCAGGATTAGCCATATATCTACTAACCACATTGATTGCTTGCGAAATATCTGGATGAGTGCAAACTATAACATACATAATATTGCCCACTGCACTAGAGTATGGAACATGTGACATATATTCCTCTTCCTCTAGGCTATTAGGTGACAAAGAGGCTGAAAGTCTGAAGTGTAAAGCCAAAGGAGTACTTACTGGTTTGCAACTCATCATCCCAAAATAATCAAGAATCTTCTTGATGTACCTTTTCTGTAAAAGGCGCAACTCTCTTGCTTACCTGTCTCTGATGATCTCCATGCCTAAAATCCTCTTTGCAACTCTCAAATTTTTCATCTCGAAATCTCTACCAAGTAGCTTTTTCAAACTATTGATCTCAGATATGCTTGTAGAGGCAACAAGAATATCATCTACATATAGTAGCAGATAAACAAATGATCCATCACGAAACTTCCTATGGTAGACACAACTGTCATACTCACTCCTTGAGTAACCATGGTTTATCATAAAGTTATTAAACTTTTTATACCATTGTCTAGGAGACTGCTTTAAACCATATAGAGATTTCTTTAACCTACAAACATGATCCTCCGTGCTTTCAATTTAGAAACCCTTAGGTTGATCCATATAGATGACTTCCTTAAGATCACCATGTAGAAAAGCAGTCTTGACATCAAGTTGCTCCAGTTTCATATCATACATAGCAACCATAGCTAGAAGCACACGAATGAAAGTGTGCTTTACAACTGGAGAAAACACCTTATTGAAGTCAATCCCTTCTTTCTGACTATAGCCATTTGCAACCAGACATGCCTTGTACCTTGCATCTTCAACTCCTAGGATTCTCGCCTTCTTCTTAAAGATCCATTTGCAGCCAACAGTCTTCTTATCTTTGGGAAGTTTCACTAAGCCCTAAGTTTGATTCTTATGCAGGGACACAATTTCCTTAGTTATAGCAATGCTCCACTGGGAAGATTCAGCATAAGTGACAGCTTCTGAGTAGTTTTTATGTTCATTATACTCCACCTCTTCTACTACTACTAAACAATAAGCAAAATCTGAGTTTGAAAACCTGGCTGGTGGCTTGATAGTCCTTCTGGGTCTGTCTCTGGTGATACTGTATGACTGTGCCTGTTGAGTATCTAGAGTATCCTTATCTGTTTCTGAAGTGTCAACCCGAATCTATTGACCTGACTTAGAAGAAATATCACTTTTAAACTCCACCTGCTGTGTGGAACTCCCACTATCTTCATCGTTTGGCCTTATGACTTCCTCTTTTGGATGCAGCATAGTGGATTCATCAAATGTCATATCTCTGCTGATGAGGAATTTTGGAAACTTAGGGTCTGGACATCACAACCTATAACCTTTTACACCAGAAGTATAGCAAAGAAAAATGCATTTCTTAACCATCGATTCAAACTTTCCTTCATTAACATGAGTATAAGCAAGACAGCCAAATATCTTCAAATAAGAATAATCTGCAGGTTTGCTTGACCACACCTTTTCAGGTGTCTTACACTCAATGGAAGTACAAGGAGATTGATTCACCAACCAACAAGCTGTATTAACAGCTTCTACCCAAAACTCCTTGCCCAAACCTGTATTGGATAATAGACATCTAGCTTTCTCTATCAAAGTACTGTTTATGTGTTCTGCAACTCCATTCTGCTATGGAGTTTTTACAACTGTGCGATATCGAACAATGCCTTCAATTTTGTAAAACTCATTGAATTCGTTATTGCAAAATTCAAGGTCATTATCTGTTCTCAACCTCTTAATCTGCTTCCCAGTCTGTTTTTCAAGTAAAGTTTTCCACTGCTTGAAGGTTCCAAACACTTGACTTTTATATTTCAAGAAATAAACCCAAATTTTATGAGAAAAATCATCAATGAAAGTGAGCATATAAGTAGCACCCATACCTTTAGAGAGAACGTAAAAAGGACCCCAAAGATCTAAATGGATGTAGTCCAATGTTCCCTTTGTTTTATGGATGGCTGTACTGAAACTCAACCTCTTCTATTTCCCAAAAACACAATGCTTACAAAATTCTAATTTTTCAGTGTTTTGACCACACAAAAGACCTCTCTTATTCAAGGCAGCCATACCTCTTTCACTTATATGTTCCAACCGCATGTGTTATAGTTTTGTCACGTCTAAATCTGAAACTGAAGTAGAAACTACAGTTAAATTTGTGATTGTCGAACCATGCAAGAAATACAATGTGCCAATTCTGATAGCTTTCATCAATACAAGAGCACCTCTAAAAACTTTCAGAACTCCACCTTTATACCCAATCTTGTAGCCATTCTTCTCAAGAGTGCCCAAAGAAATAAGATTATTCGTCAAATCTGGAATGTGTTTGACCTCAGATAAGATCCTAATGACACTGTCATGCATCTTGATCTACACTGTACAAATCCCAGCAACCTTACACACGTGATCATTACCTAACAGAACACTACCATTGATTGACTTATAAGTGGTAAACCATTCCCTGTTAGGAGTCATTTGTTGCGAGGCTCCAGTGTCCATGATCCAGGTATCCTGAAATCTTCCTTGACCTTGAGTGATACAAAGCAGATCATCACTCTCATTTGCTGCCACATGAGTTTCTTCTGGTGGATGGTTCTTCTGATTATTGTTGCTTACTTTCTGCTTGTTTTTCAACTTGTAACAATCAGACTTAATGTGCCCTTTCTTTTTGCAATAATTATAGGTCAAATTCTTATACCTTGATTTCGATCTTGATTTACTTGAATTTCGACCTCTTTCCTTTGATCTTCCTCAATCAATAATCAAACCAACACTCTGATCTGATGTCTCAGAAAATGTCAAACTACTATCAATTTTCTTCTTGGCCTACAAATTAGTCTTAACATTCTCAAGGGAAATATCTTCTCTACTATAAATCATAGTATCTCTAAAGTTCTTATATGAAGGAGGCAAAGAGTACAATAGCAATAAAGCTTGATCATCATCGTCAATATGAACGTCAATCTTACTCAAATGAGTAACAATTGAACTAAACTCTCTAATATGTGATTTCAAAGAAGTACCTTCTGACATACGAAGAGTGTAAAGCCGTTGTTTTAATCGGAATCTGTTAGTTAAAGATTTCGTCATGTATAGACTTTCCAATTTTAGCCATGCACCAGTTGCTGTTCTTTCACCAAGGATTTCTCTCAAAACTTCATTTTCCAAACTGAATTGAATCGAGGATAGAGTTCTTTCATCCATGTCATCCCAATTTGCATCAAACATTAACTCTGGTTTCTTCTCCTTGCCATGTAGGGCCCTTTTTGTACATTCTCAGGTCAGAATTATCATCATTCTAACTTGCCACAATGCAAAATTGGTGTTTCCATCAAACTTCTCAATTTTAAACTTCACCCTTGATGAAGATGAAGAAGTCATTGTAATAAAACACTAACAACGAAAATTGAAGAATACAAATTGATGGCTTAAATTAATTACCCAAATCACAATTTGACTCAGACGCTACAGTTCTGACGACGTTAAAATAGTGTCATTCACTGATCTACAGTGCCGTTTACCGATCTACAATGCCGTCGACCTATTGGAACTCGATCTGTTTCTCTCTTCCATCGGATCTACTCCGTTTCAATGCCAAACCACCATATCTGCTCCTTGCGCCTGCCAAGCCCTCTTCCGTTCGGCGTTAATCTCGATTCGTTACCCGAACCTCACGCACCTCAAGCTCCATGGCTGCCAAAAAATCACAAATCTCGGTATGACTACACTCGCGCAAAATTGCAAGGGCTTGAAGAAGCTCTAATCATTGCTCCATGACACGAGAATGATAAAAGAGAGTGCGGCAATGGAAATGGACGGAGACGAGAGCTCGGCCAAAGGGGAACAATGCTCTCCAGTAGCCACGGAGAGCAGTTGCACAAAGACCCTTCCGATGCCCTAAACGGAGCTGTTAATGGCCATGACAAAAAGATAACATTTTTTTCTTGCAAATCAGCGATGTGGTGGGTGGCCGAGGAGAGAGAGAGAAAATTTTTTTTTTAGCTGATCGTTGGTAATGGAAGAAGAAAATAATATTATAATTTTACGATTTGATCTATGTAATTTATATCTATATAAAAAAAACAGAAGAAATATTTTTATTAATAAAAAAAAATATATTATAAGATATAAAGAATATGACTCACGTTTTAAATTTTTTTAATTTTTATAATTCTATTATATCTCTATATATATAAAAATATATAAAAAATAATTTAAAATAAAAGATATTCTGGAAGGCTGGGGAATATTGGAATTAGCATTACCGACGAAATGATGAAATAAGCGCAAGGCTTCTTCCGCTTCTAGAGCTTCCACTTTGATGGTTCTGTCAGCATGCATTCTTTGACACACCAGCTGTTAACGGCTTGTAAAAGTGATCTTGGAACTGTTGCTGTTGCCGTCCATGGGAACCCCGATTCTTGAGAGATTTGGGTAACCTGAATGCGCCAATGGATCCCAAATGTCATCTAATAACAGAACGAATCTTTTGGTTCTCAAGAAACTTAATATTTCAGCTGCTCTTTCAGCACTTCCTAAGGATGGCCAGGCCGCATCAGCTCAAGCGGCCATTCCCAATTTCCTTTTAACAGAGTCCTGAACTTTTTCTGATAGTTCACATCTCCTTCTCGTGATAGTTCAACCAAAATCACTGAATCAAAGCTGTGGTCTCTGTAGATGAAGCTATTGTTGATCTCTGCTAGGAGTCTAGTCTTCCCCGCGCCCCACCCCCCGGTCCCATACAATCCAAGAATTCTCTGTTCTCCACTTTCAATGAATGCCCAAACCTCATTTTACTTCGAGGACAAGCCCACAGTTCTACCGGTCGGGCGCTCACCTGCTGGAGCAGGGGGCGTTCTCTCTCTCTACCCCCACTATCAAAATTATATATCAAGTTGGTAAGAAGTGTCTATATTTTATTTATATTTTTAATTTAATGAGTTAAACGTGTTAGAGTTTAAGTATATAATTTATTTTTAAACTCAAAAATTTCAAGAATTTTTGTCAAAAAAAAAAAATCAAAGACAAGGGTAGAGAATAGGAAGATTTCTCTCTATAATTTAAATTTAAAAAATCATTTAAAAACATAATAAGAAAAAAAAAGTAATTCATTAATTCTGAAATCTATAAATTCGAGCATAAAAAAAAAAGACGTCCCGACCATATACACTTGAAGCATTAAACTGTATCATTTTCATTTACAGCTTATATTAAAAGCTATACAAAACATATATAAATCGGAAAGGATCAAATTTGACAGGAGGCGGGATGGTAAATCAAGGGCTCCGGGGGTCCGTAATGTCCTAGCACTTGGCAAATGTGTTGTAATATAGGGAAAACGGTGGGGGGTGGGGGGGACCCGGTGTGGCTCGACCCCTCCACTGGACTGCACACAAGACTGGCAAGCTGGGGTTGAGAGAGAGAGAGACGGGGAGCACCCCTTTGAATAAAGATTGTTAATGGACACTCAATGCCCAATTATCTTTATTTTTATTTTATTATGACAATAAGAGTTATAAAATTTTAATTTTAAATTTAATTAGAATCAATTATATAAATTTTTTAATTATTATTTTAACTAAATTAAATATGCGACCTAATAATTTTAAATCTCATAATTATAAGTTTTAAAGTCAATTAATGCTTTCTGTTCTCTCTTCTGTGTCTTTTGCTTGGATTTGGTCATTTCCACTCTTAGTTGTACGTTTGTCAAATATATATATATATATATATATATATAGATGTTCAAATTCAAATCAATGTAAGCGCTACTCCTTCAACTTATTTTCGATGGGTAGTCGTGATCACAGGTGAGGATCGAATGGGAACCTTGAAGAGGGACAATGTAGTTCAGGATTCATCTCTTCATGAGCCGCAAAGTTTAACCATCGGCAGTTCCTCATTTTAAAAAACATTTAACAATAAAAATAAAATAAAAAAACTGTATCCTGTGAAATATGATCCAAATCAATGGTTACTGAAAAAGAAGCAGCCATACTTGCAGAGCACTGCTGTGTCACAAAACAGTGGAGAAAAAAAGTTATTTATAGCTTTTAATTTGGAAAGTAATGCAGTTTTAACTGATGAAAAAAAAGAAAAAAGGGAGCCAAAAAGAAACTTTTCACATTGCTGGCTTAAAAAGAAAAGAAAAAACAAAAACTTGCATACAAAGGCCCGGCCCTGTTGAGCAACAGGGAAGTCATTTTGTCTAAGAACAGTTCATCTGCTTCAGTCTGGGTTCGAGTAATTCAATATTTCAGAACAATTAGACAACTACTCAGTTTCACATCCACAATTACATACAACCCTCCAGAGTATTAAACAAATTAAAAGCAGCAGCCATAGCAATTTGAGAAGGGTGGAGTGGATTTATAGGAAGTGGAGTGTTACTTTATCGTGTATGTTCCACAGCCTGATCAATCATTTAATAAATTAAAAATATTGTGATTATAACTAATAAGTTGATTTTAAAATTACTAATTTAAATATAAATACAAAATAATTTAACTACAGAATTATGCATAAAGACCTTTTTTTATTTTTACTTTTTAAAATTAAAATTTTCAATATTAGTCATTTTAATTCATCTTCTTATTTACAATAAAAAAATTATTTTAAAATATTAAATTTACAATTATTTAAAATTTAATATTATTAAATATTATAAATTGACTTTTAAACATTCAGTATCAAATACAAAGTTGCTTTTAGTAGTTCATAAATTTGATGAAGTTTAAAGATATTATAACTCAAAACCTATGGATAACAGGGTGCTTTACCGATTTAACAACTGTCCTCATTTCCATGGAGCGATTTGTGGGCATCCTCGGCTTGTTTTGAGGATGCATTTCACCCGCAGAATGCCCGCCTTCACTAGGTTGCACTACTACATTCTCACAGCCCTTGTCATCAAGTCTTTCCATGCCATCACTGCAGCTACCATGATGAGAAGGCAAACTCAGGTTCTTAAAAGCATCACGGCATCGGGTTAACTCTTCAACGTCACGCTCATATACCAACCGCAGCCCGCATTTCATTATTTTCAAAGTGGAGGAGAATGACGCACGAAGATGCCTCAATTCATTCCACCAATTCATGTCTTTGGAGTGGTCACGTGGAATGAATATTAGCCAAAGATGATAAGTCTTGAAGCGAATGCCTTCGTAGATTTCTGTTGTCACGGTATCCTGAAAAGTGAGTCCAGCTAGTAATGCGCACTGAATATCACAGCCAGAACGCAAAGTTTCCCGTTCGTCCACTCTAAACATGGCACAGACTAGAAATCCCATCCACTTCTCATCACACCAATTCTCTGGTAGCTGAATTCCCAACGAAGAGCCAATTTCTTGATGATCGAAGCAGTCAGGAATCCCATTTCCAGGCAAACACATGGAAAAATCAAACAACATATAGCATATTCCCTACGCCAAATTATTAGTATCGTTATATGTTCAGTCATCAAAAAATGGAGAGCAGAAAAAAATAACTGTGTGCGTAGGCAAATAGAGGCAGGCAGAGAGGCATACCAGTTGGTTGCACTTCAATAAGAAATTGAAGTAACTTCTCAGCCACGAAAATGCACCTTGAATACCTTTCCCCTTGCAATTCACAAAAGAAAACGTCCAAGGTGACAAAGTCCATTTTTCTAATGGATTTGGAAAAGATCTTAACGATGTGCAACCATCCATTCGTAACCATATTAGACTCAGCGGAAGGTCCGGTAGCGACTGAAGCTGCTTACAATCAATAAGGAAAACCTTTTCAAGTTTAGAAAGTTGGACGATGCTTGTAGGTATGCTCACAAAATCATTTGCGCTTAAATTTAGAGATTGCAATGACGGGAAGCCGCTCAAATCGTTAGGAATCAGTCCTTCTGATATATTGCAGGCACTTAGATTTAGATCCTTTAGTGACCGCAGAGCTGAGAAAGAAGACAACATCAAAGCCACAGGATTTATATTCTTCGCAGGCCGACGACGAAAAAGAAAATCCCATGGTTTTGCTGACACCGATTGTCTCTCAGCAATTCTACTTACTGAAAGTTTCTCCAAGCTTGGTATGTCCCGGAACCTTTCTGGTAATTTGCGAAGCTTCACGCAGCCATCCAAGTTGAGATTCTCAAGGGACTTCAAATCACATATGCCATTCGGAAGCCCCACGAGACTCTTACAATCTTCCAAATTTAACTCGAGAAGCTTTTTCAGTACTCCGATGGATTCATTGACTTCAATCAACCTTATGCAGCCAGCAAGAATCAACCTCTTGAGATTCGGGATTTTTGCAAACCCCGTGATTCTAATCAAGTTCTTCGAGTCACTGAGATTAAGGACCTTCAGCATCTCTAGAGGCTGTGAAAACACACAAGTGATTAGTGTGAATAGAACTCCAACATGTAATCAAAGTTAACAGCATAATCAAAGAAGCGAATGTAAGTGGTAAACATACTTTTGTCTTCAACAAAAATTTTTCAATGTTGCTTGATTGCATTCGAAGTTCCACAAGTTTATACAGCTGAAGAGTAGGTGGCAAGTACTTGAAAGGATAGTGATGCAATTCCAGGTATCTTAATTCACTTGAAAAATATTCGAGGCCATATGAAAGCTGCACCCGTCTGAGTCTGAGCAGTCTCAGCTTTGTCATCTTCAAGAATGATTTACCGCTGAAACTTATTTCATTTTCAACAGATGAGTTCAAAATGATTCCTTCAACTTTTTCTGTTCCCTGAAGACGATGGAAAATGGTAATGATCAAATTTTACGCATAAGAATGACAAAAAGAAAGAAAGAATGATTCCTATACTTCAAATTTTCTGGAAGAACTAAAGATTGACTAGTCATGTACCGTATCGTTCATCAGAACATGATTAATATCGCTGCGTAGCCACAATCTGCTACGTTTTCCTGGCTCTTCACAACATTCTTTCCGAACAATCTCCCGAGCCATTTCTTGTAGTAAATCATGCACAAAAATTATATTTCCAGAAATTTTTATTAGAGATTTATTCACAAGAACTTCGATGCCAATATCCGGATGCAAACCACAACCTTTCAGTATCCTTCTCACAAATTTGTAGCTCTCCTCCTGGAAAAAACAAGCAAGATCAAGGAATATTTTCTGTTCCACCGCCTCAAGTCCATCAAAGCTTATTTGAAGCTTTTCAAGGATTTTTACGGGAGGAATTTCTTTCAGTCTTTGCAGTGCACTTTTCCATTCATTTATAGATCTTCCACAAAAATGGGAACCTAAAATATCCAGAGCTAATGGAAGACCATTTGCATATTTCACCACATCTTCTGATAATTCCAAATGCTCCTCCGTAGGAAAGGTACTCTGCCAGTTAAACGCTTAAGGCGAAAGAGTTGAATGGCTTCGTCATCATCTAAAGTCTCAACGTCGTATATATCATCCACACCATGGCAGGTCAACAGATGTTCATCTCTAGTTGTTATGATTATCCTACTTCCAGTGCCAAACCAATCACGGGTCCCTGCTAAAGACTTCAATTCTTCAAGTTCAGCAACATCATCAAGAACGATAAAAACCCTTCTGCAGCATAGCCTGTTCCTTATCTCATACATTCCATTGTATACATCCCATACTTTTAAGCTTCTGTCCATCAACGCTTGATGAAGCAGCTGCTCTTGCAAATGAGGTAGCCCATGATTTTTTTTTGCTTCCCTGATGCCATAGAGAAAGCTGCGACATTCAAATTCGAGAGACAGTTTCTCATAGACAACACTGGCAGTGGTTGTTTTACCAATTCCTCCCATCCCCCATATCCCTACAAAGCGAACATCATCCATCCTCCCCACATCTAAGTAGGAATTTATCTTGCCCAGACGACGGTCCATTCCAACAAAATGTTTGGCTAAACTTGAGAATCTGTTACTTGATTTTCTCAGTTTACCCAGTATCTCTTCAACAATGGCCTCAATGAATTCTGTCTCATCCCTGCGATGAGAATAATTCTATCTAAACATGATCCATATATATCATAAAATGTAAAATTGCATCCAATGTATTGTATAATATCTTTTAATATCAAACAGATTATTATGTGTATACAATAGCCCATTCCCTGCAAATTTGTGTACAAATTTGTTTCACGCTATATACCTGCTTGCACACACACACACACACACACACACACACACACACACAAACATATGCACGCACTAAATTTGTAGAATGGTTAGCTAATTAGCAGGGCAATCTTTAAATTGACTTGCAAATCTTTTTGGTTTTCTGCATTCAGAATTTTCAATTATAGAATTTAAATGACTCAACCACCTAAATGTTTTCTAAAGTGATTGTATTAAAATTTCATTAGCAATAACTAAAAGATTAATTTTATTTAAAACACTAAAGAGTTTTTATAATCATTTATATATTTTTAAATTGCTCAACATATTAGTTCTATTAATTACATTCTATTCATGTGTTACATGATAGATACATTTCCCTCACATTGTCACTTATTGTCACTTTACTAATGTGATATAAGTCTCAATTTTTAAAGAAAATTAAAAAAATTAAAATATTTTTAAATTATAATTTTTTTTCTTTTAAAATATTTTTTATTTTATTAATTTTTAAAATTATTTTGAAAAAAATTAAAACTTATGTCATATTAATAAATTTAATCATATGATAATAAAAAGAAAATGCATCTACCATGAAACACATAAATAGTTATCACATAACTCTACTTAATAAAAAAATATTTAATACGGGTGGAATTTAATTAATAGAGTTAATATGTTAAATGAATTAAAAAAATAAGTGAGTATAATTGTAAAATCTATTTAACACAATGATTGAAACTAATCTTTTTATCCAAAAAATAATTGAATGCATGCAATGAGGTTACATTCATGGACACATGTTTTGCCATCTAATTTATGATTTCTTACTTCTTTTTCACTACTTATTGTGTAACATAATTAAAAGGAAAATTTTCAAAAAGAAAATAATTTTTTTTTTGTCTAAAAGACATTCTACTTCTAAAAAATGAATAGAAAACTAGATGTTAAAATATGTAACTGGACTCATCTCCAATTATTAAAATTACATGATTTTCCAACAAAATTTGCTAATTTTTCCCAAAAAAAAAAAAAAA
>JAHLGO010000001.1:4619866-4651713 GCA_020615895.1 Ceriops decandra
GACATTTTGTCAATCACCTTATCTTTTCTCTGAAACAGAAACTCAGTTCTTATTTTTGCCCGTCTTCCTCACAATTACAATATTTTCAGTTTTTCAGCTGATGGGCCAGCTCCTACCGTCTATTTTGACCGTGGCTTGATTTATAGACCACAATAATAATAATAATAATAATAATAATAATAATAATAATAATAATAATAACAATAATAATAATAATAACAATGATGTCTATCTGTCCTGCTTAAACCATTTGGTTATCAATTTTCAACCTCATTCTGTTGCTTCTCCCACAATTTCCTGACAGGAGTCGATTATTTTTTCAACCTTTAGTGTCAACTCTTTGATTTGCTTGAAGGCATGACGGTGCTTTGAATGCCAAATATGTTACCATCGATGTGCAAATCTCTATCTACACGCCACAATGCTTCGGGTAATCAAAACGAATGGTAGACCTCTCAAAAGAATAGTCATGTGAAGGCTGGTAAAGTGATGCGAAATTAAAATGAATTTATATTATTATTTTAAATATTTTATAACTAATTGTAATTAATGATGTGAATCATGTTAAAGTTAGAGATGTTAAATAATTAAATAAATATTTTTAATTTTATTAATTGAAAAATATCACATATAATAATAACTCAAAAATACTACCCATATTCATTATTTATATAATAAATTGAATCGCTTAAATTTTAATGTTATTAAAATCATATTAAATTAAATTCAATTAATTTAACTTTTACCTAAATATTAACTATTAATAATCTAAATTCATACAAATTTAATTATTCAATTTCTACCAATCAGTTGGCGCCATCATACCCATTTACAATCAAACTTTGGGTGACACATACTCTCCACCTACCCATGCTTAGTTAAATTCTGCCACGTAAAATCCACTCATATTGAATGTGACGTGACAAAATAAAGTAAGCCAGCCAACATCCTCACTTTTGCATTCAAGTTTGGGAACGACTTTACGTTATATTAAGCAATTATGATTCTGAAAGCACAATGGTTGTCCCCAGAAATTTTAATTATACAGTTGTGCTTTGATTATTTGATAATGTCCTGAAATGTAAGCAAATAAACACCGAGATCAACATTACTCAGAAGACATGTCGGCTACAAAGATATGTGAAAACCAACATTGTTGTATCAAATTGTCTTCTCAGTTCGTCTTTTTGGGTGTTGGTGGGTTGTCTACCTCTCCCCCATCACCCATCATCATCTTCATCATCATCTTTATCATCGTCCTCTTCTTTGTCACTGTCACCATCGTCATCATCATCACTACTTCTCATACCACCGTAAGCCCCACCCTCCCAATAATCATCACTTTCGTCATCTGAGTCACTGTCATCATCTTCATCAACACTGTCGCTAAAATCTACTTCGTCATAATCTTGACTACTATAATCCTCTATGTCACTGGCATCCTTATTTTTGGTCGCAGGTTTTTCCCTTCTGATACAACTCAGTGAAAGAAAACCTGCAATTCAGTTCCTTTTTCATGTCTGGCTAATAAGTACTCAAATGACAAGTTCAGATATATTGAAAGTTAAAAAGCTTGCACATACCCGTTATCATTTGCAGGCAAACCTACGAGGTTATTGATATCATCTAGTCGAAGTCCCTTCTGAAATTAATAGAAAGAAACATATAAGAAGCTGAAAATAGCAACTAGCCTTATGGAGAAGAAAGGCCTTTTTCTTTCTATATGTTACCAAAAAAAAAAAAAGAAGAGCTGTCTTTTAATATGCAAGGAATCATATGTAACAATCATAAAGGAAATTATGTTTAAATATAGTTGTATCTGTCTATACGTGAATGCTTGTTTAAAAGATTAAAACATGGAAAACAGAAAAAGTCGAGAGCTAGGTTGAAGCTGATGCAAGAGTCCAGACCAACAGGACATATGAAAACTGCTTCCTGGTTTCTCAACATAGCATTTTGATGGTTCTATCTATTTTCTGGTTTCTCATGTCCAACAGACAGAATTACGGAGCAGAAAGTTTCATACTAATGTATTTCCAACATCCCTTACCAGCTTAATAGTTTGGAAGGGAGAGACCATCGACGGTACATAGAATTTAGCAATTACTGCCAGAACAGATGACAGTAGGGAAAGAAAATGATTGGCCTAATGCATTTAAACCAAATGTGCAAGTTAGCTAATTCAAAGACATAGCTTAGAGGCAAAAGAATAACTCAAATGAATCTCCCTTGCACAAAAGGGGAACCAAAAGAAAGAAAAAAATGACACAGAGACCATAAATATCCAACAAATATGGTAGCATCGACAAAGAATCGATCTACCAGCATTGTATACATATCAAGACTCAAGGGAAGAGATTGCTTCAGATGGATGTGACAGGTGGTGCAGGATGGAGAAATAAAAATTAAGATTTTTTCACCCCCAGCCATTGCAATGGATCACTTCTTTTCCTCCTGATTCTTTTGGTTTTCAGTTATTAGTTTGCATTCTGATAACACTTCTCTGTTTCCTGTGCTTGCATTCACTAGGCCTTTCACAAGGATTCAAGTAACCCTTAACGTCGTTTTAAATTTCTAACCATACCAAAGGAACAACTATGATTTTGCCATTTTTAACTCTAGCATTCGATCAGATAACTCCAAAACCTCGAATTCTAACCACTAACAGAAACAAAATAGTGTATACACATTATCTCGGAAGCAAAATCACTACTACTCTTTTGATAGCATCTTCCAAATTCGATTTCTTCTGTTGTTTTACTTCAGTTATAGGAATAAATATTCATTGTTTGGAGGGGGCCACATGCGCCACTAAAGTCCACCTGTAACATATACCATAACCACACCTAAAACTCATCCCTTAAGCTGCAAAATCAGTCTCTCACCAAAGCACATGGCCTAATTATTTCTTCTACCGTGGGAGTATAATCTCACGGACAGCCTTTTCCAATTATTTAATGACATAACTTCTGAAAGCCCCCACTCATTTTCTTTCGCTCTTTAATTTCTTCCAATCCATCATTCCAATTCTTAATTTCACTCCCCACTTGTCATGGTTTGCAAAATTAGCATAAAGAACATAGATATTTATAGCTGTCACGTTTATATGCTTTTAATTTCATTACAGACCCATAGACATCCTACATTTTGGATGCATGAATGGTGAACAAGTGAAGCAAACCTCGTGTGTATAATGGAATCAGTTAATTTTAGGAACATTGATTATTGGTTGAATTCTTCTTCTCCATCTTGTTTTTTGTTTTTTTTTTTTAAATTACAAGCACCCAAAGAAATTGGGATGAAAAAACCAAATTGTTCCTCAACTACTTGTCAAGATAAAATCTCATCATACAATTAATATTGTTTCTCTATTAAATTAATGGAGCCACTTAAACAAGCAAACAGAGTACATTATTAAGATAAAGGGACATGAGACATGGAGATATATAAGTTCACAAATTCATTGACTCTCAAAATTAAAATGGCTTGAAATTAAAATAATTGAAGTTAAAATGAATAGATTAAAAAAAATGATTAAATCAACATTTAAATAATTTGAATCTAAATAACTTAAATTCAAAATTTAAAAGAGTTTAAATTTCATATATATAAAAACTAACAAACCTGAAACATTATGCATTTGAAATTCCATAAACTTGAAATACAGTATATCTAAGACTCAATATATTCAAACACAATGAACCTAGCATGCAATATGTACTCATAATGAGATTTACAAAAAATTCAAAATATTTGACATTTGAAATAAATCAATTTTAATTTGATATAATTCGCTTATATTTTACCTCTAAGAATATCATGTAATAAATTTCTAAAATAATCTCCAATGACCCTAAATAATTTTCTATGGTCAAATATCCTGTTCCAAAGTTGTATCTTCAACAGAAATTTTTCTTTTCATTTTTACCCTAAGCTTTTGATCATCTCATCCAATTCTTACTATTATCAACAATTTTTAGGTTCAAAATACACTCAATTTAATAATATTATTATCAAATGGCGTACAAACTTACTATTATCAACATATTGGTATTCTTTATTCACTCTTGAGTTTTATATAAACTAGTTATTCATAGAACAAAATGTATTATAACTAATAAATTATTTTATACTAATTAATTTTTTCATGAAATGTTAAAGTATAGAGTTATAAATCAATAAATACAAACAATAACACATGCCCTTAGATGCCAATATGCACTTGACAAAACTCGTTCCCATTCTTGATCATCTTCTTTCTTGACAACATGCCCTTAGAGCTCAAAAAAACAAAACAAAACAAGAAAAAAAGCCCCACTTATTTTCTTTAACTGTTTAATTTCCCCCAATTCATAACTGCAATTTTTAATTTCACTCCCCAATTATCATGTATCTTTAATACAAAATTAGCCAAAAAAATTATAAGTAATGATATCTTGTCTCATTTATATTCTTTAATTTCATGATGGACGCATGGACATCCTCCATTTGGGAGGCATGAATAGCGAACAAGTGAAACATGTATAAACGAAGAACCAATTCACAATTGACATTGAAAAGTGAATTAACAATTGCATTACTCATTAGCATTATATGACAGCGATTTCATGCTCTTGTTTTTTTTCTCTAACTGTCAGCAAACTTGACTTAAAAGAAGTCGGTTAATGTGGGGAACACTGATTATATATTCGATGACTTTTTCTGTTTTCCTTTTTTTTATTATAACCAGTACCCAAAGAAGCCAAGTTATTCCTTAACTATTCGCCAAAATAGAATTTCATCATGTCAAAATAAAATGGTCAGTAAGCCTTTATTTTATTAACTAATCGAGGAATTTAAACAAGCAAATAGAAGACGTCAAGATAGAGGGACACAAATTATAGTGATACAGAGATTTATTTTGTTATTTTTATTCGCTTTTGCTTTTACCAATTTAGGTTCTGTGAAGGGGCAGAAAATGAGTGGAGTGATGCTTTTCAAGTGTACAGACAAAAATGGAAGCAATGTTCTTCCTAAGAAAGAGTTAAGCTCTTGGAGCCTTTTGAGTAGGATATGATGAACATTGTCTGCATATAGTGTTACAATACACAATTTGGTGTTAAAAAATGAAAATTAAATCTTTGCTACTAACAACTTGAAAAAAGCCATAAAAATATTCAATATATATAATTTTTTTTTTAAATTTCACGATGGATGCAAGAACATCCTACATTTGGGATTGCATGAGTAGCAAAAGTGAAACTGTCGTCTCGTGTATAAGGAAGCAAGTAATTAACAATTAACACAATAAAGGAATTAACAATTGCATGACTCTTCTCTCGTCAATAAGGGAAAACCAAAAAGATATCAAACAAAACCATTCAAGTATTTGTTTCAACTTTGACCATTTAAGTGTAAGTAACTTGATACTGACATACGGCATTCCATTGAGATAAGATAGTATTTATTTATTTCAACTTTGACCATTGCAGCGTAGGCAACTTGATTTTGTTTCTTATTGGAGATATGTTATTTAATGCATGATTGTATTTGTAATGCCATTGTAGAATGTATGATTTTGTTTTTAATGTTATTATTTAATGCATATCTATCAAATTTTCTTTGGCTGCATAATATTAGATATGATGTATCCATTATGAATTCTTTTGCTTTCATTTAAAATTCGACCTTAAGTTGACAAGGGGGTTGGTTATCTACATTTTGAACCACTCCATACTTTTATATTAAGTAGATATTAAGTTCTTACTCCTGGTGTTCTAATTTGGCAAAATTGAAAATTGCTTCGTTATATTTCAATACTAAATCATTTTATCTAAATTTTGGATTTACTATTATGGGATTCAGTGTTTTGTTTCATTGCTTTAGTCAAATTATTGAGTGTCTTTTTTGACTATTTATATTTTTCTTGCAAAAAATAATAAAATAATTATTAGTGATTAAAAAAAAAAATAGCAAACAATACCAAATCGACAACAAACAGCAAGGTCACCTTGAAGCATTGTAGTATTATGATTTTTTGGTATATTAGAAGGTTCATTAGATGGTAAATTACATAATTATTGAAACTCAACCTATTCATATAAATCCCCCTCTTCCTTTCTAAAATTAGAACTCTTAAGACTTCAAGAATAAGTATAAATTCTTTACCTATAAAATGTCCCCCTATGGGAACACAAGGAATCATTACATTGTAAGTAGTCAAATTTGGAGACAATCGTCTCTCTACCGTCTCCTTCAACGCCTCCAATGCCTTTGGATTGTAACTAACACAATCAGCCTTAATGCGTCTCCTATGATTTTTAAACAAATTATAGACCATCTCTACTCTTCTTTTCATCTTGCACAACAAGATATCAAAGAATTGTATTAAAGGAATTTAATGTCTTGAAAGCACCAAATTTATGGTGGCGTGAAAGCATTATTCTTTTGTCGTCACCTTAAGTATCGCGCTAATCTTCTGTTGCTGATTAGAAACATGTAAGGCTTCCACTTCCACTTCCACTTCCACTTCATCATCTAGAGTATCGTTAATGTTTCTTTTTTCGTCATGATCAACATTATCAATAACACAACAATGTTTTCATAGCTACTTGTGCCATGCAGCTCATTGCCAACAGCAACTTTACACACCCATTTGCTTCTGTTATGTCAGACTTTCTGTTATCTTGAGCTTCACTTCCTTCCTGTTGCCGAATGTAAATCTTCTGGTTCAACTACAACCTCCTTCCCCTTGCCTATATTATCATGATAATGACCGTCGCCATTAGGGACTATGTTTTCATGGCTAGTGCCATCCAAGCCATTTCCAGTGACAATCCTAGGCCCCCTTTTGGTTCTCTTTCTTCGGTCCTTGTTTGCATTTTTCACCCTTGAATTCCCTTCTTGGTCTTCAATTCAGAACACCGCAAGCCTCTTTCCTGTCATTCTGATGCCGTGATCATTGGTGCATAGTCTCCTGAAAATAATGCTTTCAGAAAAACTTGACATTTGCCCTTCTTTTTCTTTTTCTTTTTTTCAATGCAAGGATATCAAATAAAATCAAAAAGCTAGTATTTATTTCAACTTTGACCATTAAAGTATAGGCAACTTAATAATGGCATTAGGCATCCCATTGAGAGAACATAGTATTTATTTCAACTTTGGCCATTACAGTATAGGCAACTTGATTTTGTTTTTTTTTTTATAGAGATTATTTAATACATAATTGTATTTGTAAAGCCATTATACAATGTATGATTCTGTTTTGTAATGTCATTATTTAATGCATATCTATCAATTCTTCTTTCTCTGCTTAATATAAATCTGTTGTATCCATTATGCACAACCGATTCTTTTGCTTTCAATTTAAATTTAACCTCAATTTGAAAGGCACACAAATGGGGTTATCTAAATTTTGAACGACTGTATACTTTTGTATTAACTAGGAAATTGTAGGAATGCATCCTCAAATCCATGCTTTAAAACTAATTATTATATTGAAAATCAAATTTATCACGATCCAATAATAAAGTTTCTTTCGAGTTCAATATTCAATGAGGAAAAGTTGGAAATAATTAATATACTTGGTAAACAAATTCTAAATCTTTTCATTCAATGTTAACATTCCTCTAATGTAAATGATTTGCCTTTTAACTGAATTTAGGAAGTAATATTATTGCAATTCGCAAATCTGATTCAAGATGCCACCCTAGTGAAATTATTTTCATTGTTGTCTACCAAGAGCCTAAGTATATGCAGAAAATAATTAATATTTTAAAATCATTCTCTAATCTTTCATTCGCCCTATTAGTCTTAGAGTCAAATGATTTTTTTAATAGGCCATAAATTATTTATTTTCTCTTACCTCCAATTTTAGTACTACAAAACATAAACGCAACACCCAAACATGAAGAGTTAAGGGTTCTCATGCTATTTCCTCTTGCATGTGTTTAAAATTCTCCTTGATTTAAAATAAAAAAATAAAAATTCTACACCCAAATATATATATATATATATAATATTTACAATTTCTAGTATATAAGCAAGATGCTAATTAAATTAAAGAATTTTTACCTCAAGGGGATGTTTTTCTGGTAAATCACTGATCTGATGAAATTGTTGAGTAGATTTTCAAATCCTCCATTGTTAGATATGCCATCTTCTTCATTTGTAGACAGATCCATTAGCTCAACTAACATGCACCTAAAAAAGACATTTTTCCTTTGAATTAAGGTCAAAAAGCCAGGTAGCAATGGTTGATAGATCAGCTCAAGGATGAAGAAAAAGAAGGTTTGGTCAACCAACAAAGACCAAAACAACTATACAACAAACAGAGGGTAGAAATTGTTAACTATGAACGCATAAACACCATTGTCAATTTGGGTTGGGTAGTGGAAGCCTAGAGAAAGGAGACAAGAATTTAAAGAGAGAACTTCCGGTAAATTACAACGGGCGATAATAACAATGAGAACAGGCACATTGATTGCATGTCTATATTTAAATTGGAAAAGTAAAGAAAACGCATATGTACAATGAATGTTGATTTAAATTGAGAGAAAAAGATAAAATATATGTGCAAGAAATGATATAATTATATTAAATTGCATTAAATTTTTTAATTCCTTAAACAAATTAACATAAATCGAGTTTTTTCAATCTAAGTACAGTTTATTTTTACAAAATTGTTGCAATTTTTACATTCAAATTAATTAGAAATTTTAAATATATTATTAAAATTTATTTTCAATTGATTAACTATTTGGAAAAACCATACTATACTAAAATTTTCGGTTAACCAAAATAATGTTAACCTGACCATGCAGCTTAGTTTCGCTTTTTTAATTTAGCATTACCGAATTTTCACAAGAGCGTGCACATTCGTTGCATGCTATATATAACTTGGAAAAGACAAAAAAAAAAAAAATTAAGGTGCAATGAATGTTTATTTAAATTAAAAAAAAAAAAAAGAGACAAGATATACATGTAATGTGTATCTCTTTTTTTTAAAAAAAGAAACTTACAAATCTAAACTAAACAATTTTTAACTTTATTGAACTGAATTTTTACAAATTTAATTTCTTTTTCAATCAAATTAATATAAATAGAATCTTTTCAATTTGATTTCGATTTTTAGTTTTAGAAATCCATCATAATTTTTATATTCAACTTAATTAGAATTTAATTTTTTTAAGAAATTATTTTCAGCCAATTAACTATTTTAAAAAATTACACTAAATTAAAATTTTCAATTAGCTAAAATTATGATAACTGAACTATTTTGTTTAACTTCAGATTTTAATTTATCATTAATTACTGAATGTTTATAAGAACATGCACATTCATTGCATGTTGATATTTAAATTGAAAGAGATTAAAAAAAAAAAAAACTACATGAATAATGAATATTCATTTAAAATGAGAGAAAAAGACAAAATGCACATATAATGCTTGTCCTTTTCTTAAAGGAAATACATAAAATACAACGAAATGGAACTAACTTTTTATTTAATTAAATCAAATTTTTTAATTGGCTAATCAAAAACATAAATAAATCAAATTTTTTTTAGTTTGTTTACAATTTTTAATTTTAAAAAAATCATTGTAATGTTTACATTCAAATTAATAAGAATCTTAATTTTTTTGTTAAATTTATTTTAAATTAATGGACTGTCATGGAAAATTATATTAAACTAAAATTATGTCAACCGGATTATTCAACTTAATTTTAGTTTTTAATTTAACATTACCCAATTTTTATGGCAACATGCCCATTTATTGCACGTATATATTTAGATTTAGATTGGAAGTGGAAAAAAAGAAAACATACATGTGGAAGAATATTCATTCAAATTGAGAGAAAAAAAAAAATGCACGTGTAATCCGTATTACTTTTTGAAAAGAAACCGACAAAACGAAAGGAAATTGAACCAAGCTCTTAATTGACCAAACCGAATTTAATAACTGGTTAATCAAACTAACATAAATCAAAGTTGTTTTGATTTGGTTATGATTTTTTTTTTTGTTTGTTTTCAGACAATTGTGGTAATTTTTACATTTAAATTAATTATATCTTTTTTTAATATTTTATTAAATTTTATTTTCAATCAATTAATTGTTTTAAAAAAATCATATTACACTAAGATTTTAGATTAACTAAAATTATGTTAATAGAATTATTTAATTTTACTGTAGGAATATAGATATTTCAATTTGAATGACTTTTAAACTTTTTCACTTTAGAATATTTAGTGAATTTTAGTTTATTTCAATTTGGGTCTTGAAATATTTTATTATTTTATTATTTTATTTTAACAATTTTTTAAGTGTTGTTGTATAAAAACATTCAATCTACGTCATTTAACATTAATAATATAGAATCTTATATTTTACGTTCATTCCAACTAAGTAAACAGTAAATATTTACATGGTGTCTTGTGATGATGCCAACATTAAAATGAAAAATTAATTTACAAGTCTAATTGAATTAAATTAATCTTTGAAATGGATTAAGAACAAAAAAAAAAAAAAAAAAAGAGAGAGAGAGCATAGAACAAATGTAAGTTTAAAAACTAATAATAAAAATAAAGAAATTTAACCATCAACTCATAATGGTGAATTAAATACGTACTAAAATTCCATATAAATATATCCTTTAGGATTACATAAATGAATTTAAAAACAGAGCGGTGGGTTTTACTTTTTCGATTGGGATTGAAAGATCCCACAAAATAGCAACCAAAATATTGTAGATTTATTATCCGCATTCAAACCCCATGATTATAGATAATTATAGTTGTCACGTTTATATTCTTTTTAATCTCGTAATGAGCGCATGGACATTTTACATTTGGGATGTATGAATAGTGAACAATTGAAACCACCACCTCGCATATGATGAATTAATTAATTAGTAATTGATATGATCAAGGAATAAACAATTGCATGGCTCTTCTTAACAATATATGGCAGGGATTTAATGCTTTTTTTTTTCTTTCTTTCTTCAAATGTCTCATGCAATGTTGGCAGTAAATTTTGAAATTTATGATTTTAAGTAATATTTTTTTTTTGTTTACTGTAACTTTTCAACAGAAAATTTGACTTAAATATATCGATTAATTTTAGGAACATTTAATGTGATGAAATCTTCTTCTTCTTTTTTTTTTTTTTTTTAATTTTGTTCTATTACTTTGCCTCTTGCCAAAATAAAATTTCATCGTATATTGAATATTGTCTCTCTGTCGATATAGGTCATTGTGGTCTTGCATCCGTTCGAGGAGTCCAAAGAGGAACCCTTTTTTTAAAAAATAATAATAATAATAATAATAATGTAAATATTGTGATCGAAAGTCTAACTATTCATTCAGGTGTATGCTCACTCTCTTGCTCTAAGCAGCGGGGCTACACATTGAAATTTGGGAAAGTCAACTTAAAGTATAATGAAAAGAGAAAAAAAAAAAAAAAAGGATTGTTGGACTTAATGAAAATATATAAAAGAAATTCACTTAGCAAATTAATTTTTCCGAGGAGTGCCTCCAATTTTAATATAGATATATAATGAAAATCGAGTATCTACAATTTATACGAGCTGCTAGTACCACAAAATTGCTTGATCCAAATCACAATCAATCACCTGTAACAACTTGCTTTTTCAATTTTTTTTTTTTTGAATTAGTTGTGATTTCAAAATCATCCAAATCCCTTTTATCCACATAGTTTTGATATGTGAGCAAAATTAGATATAAAATTATTCAGTAATATTAATAAAATCGTCCATTGATTAGAAGGAATTGAACATGAAAACAAGCAAATATAAGTTACCCCTTCTTCTTCTTCTACTCAATGTTAATTTAATCTTTTATATATATATATATATATATGTTGTTTCAGTTGCATTCCTTTTGATATTATCCCAGCCATATCTCTCGAGGGACCTTTTGTGAAAGAATGAGCTAAAATAATTAAGGGACCGAACGTATACCATTGTGACAACTTCAAATAATTAAGTGTCTTACATATTCATGTCTCAAGTAGATTTACCATTTGCATATTTTACTTAAAAAGATTTAGACGTCGTTGCTTCACTATCATAGTGCAAAGAAACGGCTGAAATCGGCTGCGGCTGTTGCTTAAAATCAATTAACAGATTACATAACCATTCTGTTCCCTTGCCTACAGAAGCTAATGCTTTGAACTCTAATTACATAGGCGTAACGGATTATAAATGTCTGCTTCTTGGAAGTGCATGAAACAACGCCCCACCAGAAACGATCATCTTTCCTTGGAACAAAAGCCATCCATTTCCCTTTCATTCTAGCCATTACATCCCCTTGACTCGTGGGAAAACAGCCCCACGATCAAAAACCCTCATTTTCTCTGATCATTTGTGGCCAAAAGGCATGTAGAGGCAAACCTGGTTAGCAACTAGTTTGCCATACATAAAAGTCCCTTCATTTTTTTGTATTTTTTTTTCCCGCTTTTACATGGTAACAATCCCTAGACCCACGACGACCCAATGTCGCCAATCTAATGGCACATCAAAGCCTTCCTCCATTACACTAACAAGCCTTACGTTATCCATATAACCACCGTGCATCATTATTAATCAAAATAACTAAAAGAAAAAGAAGGTAGAAAGTTACAAAGAAATATGAATCGTCTCATTTTTGGGATTTCAAGCTTTTAGCTACTACCCATACTCTAGATTTCCTAAATTCCTAGTCCTAAGGAAAGCCAATTCTTTGCACGCATAGCCAAAATCCATCTAATGTTACGTGAAGAAATTGTCTACTTTTAATTAGAAAAATAATTTCAAGTTTAGCTATGGTGTTATCTAACAAACATGCAATCCTAATAATTTAACATTAATAAATTAGAATCTTGCGCGTCATATGTGGATTTAATCTAAGTAGATGTTTATATGGTGTGCTGTGATGGTGCTAACTTTAAAATGAAATTTTTTAATTCAAAAGACATACTGAATTTACGTTAAATTTATGGAAAAAAAAATCATACATTAAAGTATTTTTTTAATAATTGTTCATATTTTTTTAAAAAAAGATCCTCAATATTTGTGTGTCTATAAAACGACTTGTATTGGTAAATTAAGATGGTACTAAAATCCAATATGAGTATTTTTTTTTCATATTAGTCCGACTTTATACACAGATTTTCGGTTACCTTTATTTGTTTATCGACTGGATTCAATATCCTCACAAATAGCCACCAAACCGCTGGTTACTTAGTGACACCATAGCTAAAGGCCTTAAAAACAGTACACTGGTGAGTTTGAGCTCAATGTTACTGGATATCTTAATGACCAAAAGTTTTAAGTTTGAATTTCAGTTAAATTCAATCAACTTTTTTTTGAAAAAAAATTAGTATTAACACGAAAATCACGATTATTAGTTTACAAAAATTCCCTGAACTAATCTCCATGAGAAATTAATTCCTAAAGTTCTAATATTTCCCCAGTCTATTTCATATTTACCCATGATGATACTTTAATTTTAATTTATGTAAACGAACAAAAATTATTCTTTATTGAGTATAATTTTTAATATTTTGGCTTAAGTCGAGCATGCTCCATCAATCCCTTAACCTATAAAAAACAATAAAATGACAACTTCACGAGGCTCAAACCTTTTTTTTGTTTTTTTGTTTTTTTTTTTCTTGCCCTCACTTTGCTTTCCTTCTTGTTTTTCTTCTTCCAACTTTCTCAAGTATTCAGCTTGTCTCAATCAAGCACAATCTTCATACACTTTGGATGTCCAAAATACAGAAATATGCAATATAAGAGCTTTAGTGAAGGTGTCAGAAGTAGAAAATAAGAAGAATTAAGTAATACTATTAATGTGCAGAAAGGAATTGCATTGCAAACATCCTAGTTTGGTGGACAAATGAAAAGCATGCATCTGCCAATGAACTTCAACTTGTGGCAATAATGAGGGGAAATAAAGTGGACTTAGCAGCCGTAATGGCAAAAGTATTGCCAAGGAGAGAAGGGTTTCGATCGTTAGTTGTCAAATTACAAAGCATGATAATGACGGTGGATTCAGTAAAGATGATTGTACTGATTTTGCTGCTATGTTGCGCAATGATATTATGCGTTGGTGATTGTTGTAATTTTCAATGAATGAACAATAAAGTGCAGATTTAGGAATTGGCTTTTACCAAGAAAATCAGTTTGAAATTTGTGAATCTTGAGGTTGTGACTTTGGAATGTAAGTTTCTTGTCAGGATCCATGGTAATGTTTTCTTCTTTCCTTGCAGGAATGCAAATGATAGAAGTCTTAACAGCGAAGACGTTGCGTTACCATCTTATCAAACACCTTTTTTGTTGGTTGTAGGAGTTGCCTCTAAACTGGTCCTTGCCCCATTCTTAATAGAAAAATCAACTTACGTTACCATTTCTCTTTTGTGAATTGTAACACACAAGTTTTTGTTCTTGAATTATTTCTTTAACTTCTTACACGTCATCCCAAACTCTTATCCGTTTGAGCTTTTTCTGTCCGGCTTGTGCTTTTCTGTTTTCTCTTATCCGTTTCTTCTTTGGCCTACCAGCATTTTTTCTCACCTTCGGTTGTTGTATCTGTAGAATCTTGGTTGGTTTCCCATAAAGAATGTTTGACCTCTTAGTTGGCAACAAAGTAATTCTCGACAAACAATATGTTTGCAAGGGACTCTAGAAATTGCTCATCCCTTGCAATTGCATGTCTTTGCCATTAACGTTAACTAAAAGCTTTATGCATCCTCAAGCACTTGATATTTTTCATGGTTGGTCGGAATTGACTTGGCATGCCTAGCAATATCAGATACTTTCTCCAACCTATTGTGATGTAGATCAGATAATCGAGAAGTATATGAACAAGCGAAAAAAAGATAAGAAATTACGAAAAGTTTCAAAGCGGGGTCCAAGTTGAAGGATTTTTTCATAATTTTAATTAAATTTTATGAAATTTTTTTTTCGTAATTTTAATACAATTTTATACACTAGATATATTTTACGGTTTTTTAGTGAGAGTCAAAACTTATTATACTTTACCCTAATTGAGAGAACTTTTCTCTAAGACGGCTTGTACCTTTTGTTCTTTGGAATTCAATCGTTGTTATTGATTTTCTGTTGTTGATTACGCTTTCTCGTTGCATTAGATTGATATCAGAGCTAGGCAATTTCCTGCGAAGATATCAATCAATCAAGGTGTGGATGACGGTCATATTATTGACGGTGTTCAGGATGCGGGAGTCCATGAGGCCAACCAATGGGTTCCTAGGGCAAAATTCAATGCTTTAGATTAAAGAGTCTAACACTTAGAACAACGTTTTGAAGATTTGATTGAACGCTTTGACTAGATGAATATTAGCGATAATAGGTCTAAGACAAGAGATGAGTATGTTAATCTAATTAACAGACCCAGAGCTATTAATAGGATCAAACAGATTTCGGATGATGAATCTGCTAAGGAGGATCACTTTATGTATGGAGTAAGGCAACCACAGAGACGAGGTGGTGATGTAGGGTATCGAAGGAACTACTATAGGTATGATCAAGGAGATGGGGGTGATTACCGTTTGAAAGTTGATATTCCATATTTTAATGGTAGTCTTAATATTGACGAGTTCTTAGATTGGTTAGCAGACGTTGATAGGTTCTTCGACTACATGGAGATACCAGAAGATGATCGGGTTAGATTGGTGGCTTGCAGATTGAAGGGTAGAGCTTCTACTTGGTGGGAGAGGCTGCAGACCAGGAGACATAGAGAAGGGAGACATTCGGTGAGAAAGTGGTTCTGTATGAAACAATTACTACAACGCGATTTTTTACCTCCAGATTAGGAGCAGATACTATTTCAGCAGTATCAACGGTGTCATCAAGGATCAAGATCTGTTCATGAGTACACCGCGGAATTTATGAGGTTGGCGAAACGAAATGACTTGAGAGAGAGTGAGGGTCAACATATTGCACGATATGTGGACGGGTTGAAGTTGCAAATTAAGGATAAAATAGGAGTTGCGGTCCTAAGGAATTTAAATAAGGCAAAAAATATGGCTCTTCGAGCTGAGTTAATATTGCAGGAGCAGAGTACTAAATATGCAAGTGAAAGAAGAGGATTTGTGAGTAATACTGCTAGTGTCAGTAAGGTAGAGGTTGAAAAGAATAAAAATGTGTTAAGTAAATTTGGCGAAAATAATGTCAAAGGGGATGAAAGGGCTGAAGGAACAAGGCCTATGGAGTCTAAAGGAGTCCAGAAGCAGACTAATCCATATGCCAGACCAATCTTGGGTAAGTGCTATCATTGTAATCAGCCTGGTCATAGATCTAATGAGTGTCCTAGTAGGAAAAGTGTTCATATTATAGATAGAGATGATGAAGAAGAGTTGTGTTGTGAGCCTGATGGAGAGGATGAATATGATGAGGAGGAGGATGGTGAAAGGGAGTCAGCTTATGTGATTAAGCAGATGATGTTAGTACTAAAATAGGAGGAAAATACCTAACGACACCAGTTGTTCCGTACCAGGTGCATGATTGAGGGAAAGGTGTTTAACTTGATTGTAGATAGTGAGAGTTATGAAAACATCATTGGGAAAAAAGTTGTTATACAATTATAGTTACCTGTCGAAAAACATCCATACCCATACATTATTGGGTGGATTAAGGCGGCCGAGAAGATTGAGGTGAAGGAGAGGTGCAAGGTGCCATTTTCTATAGGAAAGTATCGAGATAAAATCTTTTGTAATATTGTTGACATTGATGCATGTCATCTGTTATTCGTGAGACCTTGGCAATTCGATGTAAATGCCCAACATATAGATAAAGAAAATATTTATAAGCTAGAAAAGAAGGGTGTGAAGTATACCTTGTTACCTCTGAAGTTAAAGGGTCACTCTAAAGTCCGTAGGATAGAGGGACGCTCTTTCTTGACTATTTCCCAGTCAGAGAAGGAGATAGTTGAGGATCTAAAAGAGTCAAAGGTGGCTCATGCGCTTATTGTCAAGAATATGATAGTTAGGGATGAAGATATGAGTGAAGAGGTCCCTAATGCGGTTAAGGGAGTATTGGAAGAGTATATAGATGTGGTTCCTGATGATCTACCCAAGGGACTACCATCCTTGAGGGATATTCAGCATCAAATAGACTTGGTACCTAGAGCAAATCTTCCAAATTTACCACACTATAAGATGAGTTCTAAGGAAACTGAGATTCTACAAGAGAAGGTCCAAGAGTTGTTGGACAAGGGATTCATTCGAGACAGCATAAGTCTTTGTGCTGTACCAATTTTATTGACACCTAAGAAAGATAGGAGCTAGAGAATGTGTGTTGATAGCAGGGCCATTAACAAGATCACTATCGGATACAAATTTCCTATACCACGATTGGATGACATGTTAAACAGATTGAGTGGGACTAAGGTATTTTCCAAAATTGATTTGAAGAGTGGTTACCATCAAATCAGAGTTTCAGCCTGGGGATGAGTGGAAGGCAACATTTAAAACCAAAAAGGGATTATATGAGTGGCTGGTAATGCCATTTGGCCTCAGCAATACACCCAGTACCTTCATGTGTGTGATGAATCAGGTATTAAAACCCTTTAATGGTCACTTTGTAGTAGTATATTTTGATGATATACTAGTATTTAGTAAGTCAGAAGAGGAGCATATTGAACACTTGAAGTGTGTTTTGGCTGTGTTGAAGGAGAATAAATTATTTGTTAATTTGAAAAAGTGCGTCTTCATGTCAAGGAAATTGTTATTTTTTGGGTTTGTGGTTAGCAGTGAGGGTATCATGGTGGATGATGAAAAGGTGAGGGCAATTAGGGAATGACCTACTCCCAAAGTTGTTACTGAGTTGAGGAGTTTCCTAAAATTGACCAGTTTTTATAGGCGATTTATAAGACATTTCAGTATAATTGTTGCTCCATTGACTGAATGTCTGAAGAAAGGGAAATTCAATGGGGTGAAGAAGCTAACACAAGCTTTGTGAATATAAAGGAAAGGTTATGTAGGGCTTCTGTATTGGCACTACTTGATTTTGATAAGCTATTCGATGTTGACTGTGATGCTAGTGGGGTAGGGATCGGTGCAATATTATCACAGAAGAAGAGACCAATAGCATTCTATAGTGAGTAGTAGTATGAGGCCAAGAGGAATTGGTCAATTTATGATAAAGAATTCTATGCTGTTGTCAGAGTTCTGAGAGTATGGAAACATTATTTGGTAGGGAAGGAATTCATTCTATACTCAGACTGTGTCGCATTAAAACATCTGAGTGGTTAGATTAGGATAAATAAGGATATGCATGCTAGGTGGATTCAATTCTTACAAAGGTTTCTTTTCAGGTTAATGCATAAATCTGGTGTGCAAAATAAAGTAACTGACGCTTTAAGTAGAAGGGCTAATTTGTTATTCATATTAAGTGTTGAGATTGTGGCCTTTGAAAGAATTAAAAAGTTGTATGAAGATGATGGTGACTTCAAAGAGATTTAGAGGAAGTGTACTATTAAAGAGCCTTGTGATAATTATCATATTCATGAGGGGTATTTAATGAAGGGAAATCAATTGTGCATTCCTAAGTCCTCCTTAAGGGAGAAGTTGATTAGAAACCTTTATAGAGGAAGTAACAGGACATTTGGGTCGAGATAAGACCTTAGCTGCTGTAACAGAAAGGTATTTCTGGCCTTGATTGAGAAGAGATGTTGGTAAGATTGTAGAAAGATGCTACATCTGTCAGACTTCCAAAGGGCAATTTCAGAACACTAGGTTATACACTCTATTACCAGTACCTGAGAACAACTGGGAAGACTTGTCAATGGATTTTGTCCTGGGTTTACCTTATACCCAACGAGGTGCTGACTCTGTGTTTGTTGTTGTTGATAGATTTTCTAAGATGACTCATTTTATTCCATGTAGAAAAATTACAGATGCACAATCCATTGCCATGTTGTTTTTCAAAGAAATGGTGCGCTTACATGGTGTTTCAAGGTCCATTACTTCTGATAGGGATAACAAATTTCTTAGTCACTTTTGGAAAATGTTGTGGTTCCTATTTAATTCTTCATTAAACTTTATTAGCACAGCTCATCCATAGACTGATGGGCAGAATGAAATGACCAACAGAACACTGGGAAATCTGATCAAGAGCATCTGTGGTGAAAAGCTAAGACAGTGGGATCAATTATTGACCCAAACTAAATTTGCCTATAATAGTTTTGTTCATAAAACTATTGAGAGATCACCTTTTTCAGTGGTTTACACCAAAATGCCACAACATGCCCTGGATTTGTTAAAGTTACCCAAGGGGGTAGAGGTTAGCATAGTAGCTAAAAACATGGCAGAGCAGTGTCAAACTATCACTGAATAGGTAAAAAGGAAAATTAAGAGGGCAAATGAAAATTACAAGGCGACTGCTGATAGACACAAGAAGGAAAAATTGTTTGAGGTTGGTGATCAGGTGATGGTGTACCTGAGGAAGGAACGCTTTCCTGTAAGCAACTATAACAAATTACAGCTAAAGAAGTATGGTCCTTATGAAGTTGTGCGTAAAATCAACTACAATGCTTATATTGTCAAGTTTCCTAATGATATGAATATCTCCAAGACATTCAATGTAGCTGATTTATCTCTTTTCTATCCAGATGATATATCATTATATCTTGAAGAGAACTTGGGGTCAAGTTCTTCTCTAATGGGAGAGAATGATGTAGACCAGATAGTCGATGAGTATATGGACAAGCAAGAAAAGAATAAGAAGTTGCGAAAAGCTTCAAAGTAGGGTCTAAGCTGAAAGATTTTTTCGTAATTTTAATTAAATTTTATGAAAAGTAATTTTTCGTAATTTTAGTATAATTTTATGCATTATATATATTTTAGGATTTCTTAGTGAGAGGCAGAACGTATTATACTTTATCCTAATTGAAAGAACTTTTCTCTAAGGTGACTTGTACCTTTTGATCTTTGAAATTCAATTGTTGTTATTGATTACGCTTTCTCGTTGCGTCATTATGCCTCATGTTTAGTGTGACTTTGTCCTCTCCACTTGCTATTTTTTGCATAGCTTTTACGCATCCCAGCCATCAATTCAACTCTAACATTCTCAAAGAATATAAGAACATAAGAACACGCTTGTTCCTATACTTCTCTATGCATTTGTTGAATCATATTGTTGTTAGTATAGTTATACTTCATGTAAATGTCAAACAACCATGTACGCCTCTGATTTGTTGGAATTCCTAAGGAGTATCATAGGTTCACCGTTTTGAGCAAGTATACATATACACCTATTCAAAAAAATCTCCATAATTTGGTCATCATAACAAAATAATTTACATAACTCTCAAAATAAGTCTTATAAATCCAAACCAGGGATCTAAAGTTAGCATATAGATGTTCTTAGTAAATTTTCTAGGGTTGTCTCCTGAAAAAGGATGAGCGACAACACGTACGATACCTTAAAAACATACAAATAATTCAACAACCACGATATATCATAACAAGACAATAAGTAACTAAAACTTCATTTAATTCAATTGAAAAAGCTGAAATTCAATCATATGGGAAAGAATGAAATTAAACCAAGAGATACTAGGATGCACCTCTTGTCTGTCTGACAAAAATGTTAGGTCCAACAACCAATTCTAACTGTCATTGCATTTCTTCTCAACCGCAATATGCAACAAGAAATATGCTCTCTTATTTCTAACTTGTGACTGTGCTGCTAATAAATTTCCCAGTACGTGGCCTCCATGCATGGCACTCATATAGACCAATGAAGAGTGTACATCCAACAATAAAACTATTCATGCATCATTTGGATCACATCTAGATTCATACCCAAATTTTACCACAGGCCCACGATTAGTTGCCAAAAGAAGAAGCAGAGCATATTTTGGTAACTTCTTGAAATGTGGCTCTGCTCTATGTGGGTTCTTCAACACTTTGTATATCAAGTCAGTAATCATTTGATAATCCTAACGCAAATGCGTTTGATTTGCAATATCTTCACCATGAATGTCTTCCTACCAGGCAATTTGGAAGCCCATACAGAAAATTGACAGCCTCTAGATTTACACGTAGCATCAATAACAGCATTCGTCGATTAATACACCCCATCCCCGTCCCTAAACATGTACGCATCCTTGAAAATTTGGTTCTCGCACAATTGCACTCTACCTCCCTCTTCACACCAGAAAGTTATTCCTTTGATTCTGTAAGTTGGACCAGATTAATTTTTGGATCTCCCCTTCCTAATAATCAATAAAAATGTCATCATGAGGAGTAGTTAAATCTACTGGTTCATTACTCTTACACCCCTCTACAATGTCATTGTTCACTTCCATTACCATCAACTGGACTACCTTCAGACACCCACCTAAAACTTCAACTAAAATTTCATCTTGAAGCTCGTCTTCATCAACAAAATTTTTAAGCCAATCATCGTCATCAAAGCCAATATGGTCTTACCCCTTATTAAACACCTCAAATATAAGTCCTCATTGTCATCTTCTACGTCATCCTGGTTTAGTTCTTTTATTCCTCCTACCAATCACAATGTCAACAATAAGTTGCTAGAGAGCGTGAGAATGAGGGCAATAGTATCTTTCCACAAATTTCGTCCGCGTAGACTAAAGATTACTGGTCGTAGTATGTTTTTTGTAATTTTTAAGAATGTGGGTTACGAAGGTAACTATCCCCTGAACTTAAGGTGCTGGATGTAATTATCTCATAAAAAACAAAGAGTGGAAAAATTATAGACTCAAACGATAATGTCATGCCTACATCCTCTTATTAGAGCATTTTGTTTGGCACTCTCAGTTTGGACATTCTCCAAAATCCTCTCTTAAGCTCAAGATTCCTTCAGCATTAACAAGAATATTTTCCCAAGAATCCTTTTGTTTTCTGTTGAATAACATTTTTAATTGCAAAAGGAAAGAAAAAGAAAGGATCTCGTGCGTATAGACCTACACTATACCAAGAATTAATCTCCAATAGTGCAACGACTGACAATTCTGGCTTTCAAATTGATTTTAGAACTCATTGCACAACATTCCTTGTTAAATTAAATGATAAATTTTTTTTTTTCGAGTAATGTAAGCAAGGTTGGCATTAAGGTTATTAACTGTTGTGATTGTTGTTTTGAGTTTTGTCATTTCCAAAACATTCCTTTTCAGCACAAGATTCCTAGACATCATGAAGAATATTTTCCCAATAAAAATTTTACCTTTTTTTATAATCCAAAAGGCATTTTTTTTATTCACAATATAAAAAGAAATGAACGATTCGTATATAGTGCTTGCAGTAGCTGTAATGATCGTATCAAGCTGCTGGGTGAAGTTTTGCTTGCATGGAAAGTATCTTGGGATTGTTGGCTTCCAGTAGAATATCACAACCCTCGAACTTCCTTTCATATCTTTATTCAATCCTTAATTTCTTCCAACATATCACAATATCTTGGGATTTGTTTTCATCACTAATTATTGACATAGTATATCCTATATTATGTGCAAAGTTAGCACAAAGAATACTGATAATTATAGCCGTCACATTTATCTGCATGCATTCACATTAATTCTACATTTAGGATGCATGAATAATCAACAAATGAAACAACTAGTACCAGAATGGAAGAACCAATCGTGTTGAGCTGGCTGTACAATCTGTCTCCATATATGCATACGGCTTCCCTGCAGTCTCTCGGCAACTGCAACACAGATTCCTCTCAAGAATTGCAGAGCAGACAGATTTTAGTGGGCGAGAAGCCCCTCTTCCATCTTTCCAAATTCGTCATGATCCTGCCTTGTATTACTTTGCCACAAAAAAAACACTTAATCGTTTTTGGTGACTTTTAGCTTCCATATTCCTGCCATTTTTGAGCTCCGGCTAGTCACCAATCGTGGGGATGATGAGAGTTTGTAAGCCGATTTTTATGAACTTTTTGGTAACCTCAAAGTTCATCCCCTCACCTTTCGCAACATGGCATACAAAAACGCGGTAAAAGAATGTTTGATAGAAGCAGGTTAATTTACATAATAATTTATCACTTGATTTCATTTTTATCATTCAATTTTAATTTAATATAATCAATTCACCCAATAATTTTATTTCAATTTTAATTACTTTATCATTATATAAGATAAAAATTTTCAAAATTCACTCGTTTAGAAATATATCTTTGTCTTTAAATCTATTATATTTACTCTTACTCAATTAGAACATGAATATTTTAATAAACAAGAGAGACTTGATTACATAAAATGTGTTTTCAAACAAATAAATTTTGTAAAATTTTTACTTTTCAACATGATTAAAATTAAAATTAAAACTAAATAATGTTATTATAATAAATTAAAATTACATGATTAAAAAAAATTCATAAAATTAATTATGTAATTTATGTTGAAGAGTTAATTAAAATTTAAGTCACTTAAGGTAGGTGCTTATACTGAGTTTGTTCAGTACCTTCTCGGAAACTGGTGGATTTCATTGGTAAACAAATGAGATAATTAGGTAGAACTTAAACCATCCAACAAGGCATCATTCCCATCAAACTGCTACATTTAACAAACGAAAGAATACTTTAAGACAGTAGCTATTAACAAACTCCCATTCTTGCATGTTTGTTATCATTTTGTTAATTATCATTATATTCCTGTCCAAATCAAGGATGTTTTGCCTGACTTTCAGAATACCAAAATTGGACCACATTGGGAACCTGAGAATTTTGCAGATTACCTGTACAAAAGGAGAGCAGAGAACATACGTTTTATAGCTGGTTACCCTTCGTCGGCCCATATCCATACAATCTTATTGAACACACTGCAGCAAAACTTACACACCTGGCGTTTACCAAGGTGCGTACTCGGGTCTGCAAAGTGCTGAGCAACCACAGCCACGGCTAACGAGCATGGCTTAAATTAACTGCTTTTTTATTTGTTAGCTCACAGTGAGCGCCCCTCCATAACAGTGAGATTACAGCGGCAGTGTAATGGCATTAGCCAGCAGCGTAGTCCAACCCCTTAGTTTAAATATACACGTGCTTACGGATCAACGTAAACCTTTTCACCTTTGACCCCATACCCCTCCCCATCATGCCACCCCTGTATTAGTGCGCTAAATGCACACACTGCAACAGCAGATGGTGCAGTAAGATGGGAAAAAGCCAAGCGGGTCCTGCATTTTCCTACCTCGTGAATAACACACAAGGTCCATGATTTTGTGCAGAAGATCGTCACAGAAGCCAAAGCTTTCAGATCTCATGACAAAACCGCGGAAGAAATCTTTAACAGGACGAAGGTTTAAATCAACCAGTGCATATCAGTAAGTTCATAAATCACCCCCACAAACGCATCAGCATATATATACAAAGTATTTCCACATCCTATTTAAACTCCTAAGTAACATAGAGACATGCCAAGGAAGCTTATCTACAATTTCTTTCATTCTAAAAAGAATATGAAAGATTAGCTTCACATGAAGCACAAATGATGTCTAGACCACCTTAATCAACTGCAAGACTTACCCTTATTTACACCACAAACTTGGCACCTTCATGTCCTTTTCATATATAATTGCCGCACTTCCTTCATGAGAACAGAAGCTATTTACAGCATATCTGATGATAACTCCCCATCTATTCAGGGCGGAAGCTTACCAGATTAGGAAGGTCAGTTGATTGAAGCTTCTTAATGTCATTAGCAGTCACCCTGCTAGACTCCAGGGTCAGAGATTTTAAGTTTTTCAATGTCTTTAAATGCCGTAAACCTGAGCTGGTAATACGAGAATTTGAAACATTCAAAGAGACAAGTCCTGTCAACCCTGCAGGCATAATCAAAAAAGTAATAAATAGAGATTCTTGGAACCCAATGTCATCTACAAACATCAAATCTAGGCTGGAAATTATAAAATGAAGACTTCAAATACATCGAACCTTCCACAGCCAAACCTTGCATAATCACATCAAACATTATGTTTTTCATAGTCTTTTTTAGTTAGCATTCATACTGTCAGTCAAAAGGAATTTAAAAGGTTTCATTAACAACCAGACAAAGCATTAGAATTGAAACGATGATTCTTAAGACAGGCAGACTGGCAAGACACTTCATGATGAAATTGCTGCTGGAATCTGGAATAACATTGTATATTCTTACGTTCCATATTTTCCACTCAAATACAATGGTGGAAGCTCATTTCCACTCAAACATACCAGAAATCATTTCCAACGTTTTATCCGTAAGACTGCCGTTCTGGGACAGATTTAGCAGTGACAGAGATGTCAGATCTTTTATGTTCTTTATGCCAGCATCAGTCAATCCTCCACCACATATTTCCAATGACTGCAGATTCTTAAAATCTACACAAGAAACATGCAACTGAGAAACCGAGGTAGTAAGAACAGGACAAAGAGGAAACAAAGCAGAATCAGATAAAAAGGTCTTAATAAAAAGGCTGTCACAATTGGATCACTTGCCTTGCAGATAAGGTATATTGTTGAAAAATAAAATAAAATAAAATCATCCTCTATAACTGACAAATGTTAATACCAAAACATTACAAGAGAACCTGCTTTGGTGAAAAAATAAATCCTCCCAGTTTTCAAGGAATACATAGTTTCATGCAATACTTTGGAATATGCATTTCAGCACAATATGCTGGGTGGAAATCATGCATTTGAAAAATAATAATCATGACAAAGCTTTTTATATTTTCTGCTAGTGGTGACCAACATAAAACTTACTTCGCAAATAGTTAGTTCCAGAATCTGTAATACGAGCTCCAAAAAGATCCAGATGTGTCAATCCAGTCAAACCTGCATAAGAGCAGCATTATACAGGACACTGAATGCATCTAATAGTAAGAATACTGAAAGATATTCATGAAATGAAAAGTTCAAAGAAAAATAATTTGTTCCACACAGCAAAAATAAAAGTTAGCATCATTAACCATGGAGTTTCCTTCAGCAATTGATGTAAGTGTTAAGACTTACTACTTCAAAATTACAGGATTGGAATAAGAACGTCATGCACAAAGGATCACATGTACATTGTATCATGAAAAATAATTAGATTGAATACCAATATATCAAAAAAGAGCCTCCTCGTCCAATAGTCAGAAAAATACATTCCAACATTCAAATTAGGAACAATTCAATCAGCATTCCAAAAGGATTTTGTAGAGTCTGTTCTTTACAACAGTGTTACACTTACTAGTAAGGGCAGCAAGGCCAGCATCTGTAATTTGACGGGCATCCAAATTAAGCATTTTCAGAGAAGACAACCCAGATAATTTTCTTAAACCACCATCTGTAACCATTGTAAATGACAGATTTACACTCTCCAGATTGGTCAAACCTACCAAAAAATAAACCAAGGGATTAGTTGAGTACAATGTCATAAATCTCAGATTTCGTAACAAAGTAATGAGAGATGATTACAAACAACTTCACATGAGTATTCCACAACAATATTCCTTTTCAAATAAACCTTACACACAAATTTCACCAAACACATTACCACAGCTCTTAATTTGTTTTTCTTCTATCATCTGAAATATCATAATTGTTACCCTAATTCTTACTGTCAGTCTTATCCACAAATTGCTTCCTACAGTAAAAATCTCCATCTACTTCCAGTTAGAAATATGGAACTTATCCAGTAGATCACATTTTGCATTCGTGAATCTGGATCCAAAAAGCTTCGAATTGGTTTGCTAAGTTCCAATTTCCAGTAAAGTCAGTCCCCCTACATAGTTAACTGTAACCAGAGGCACCAGCAATTTCTTTGTTGCAACAGATAATTACATGTATCACTGCTTTATCATGTAGCCAAAATCAACTGAACTTACCCATCTTTGATGCTAAATTAAGGAGGTATGTTGTTATTAAAGGATGAAATTAACCTAAAAGTACACAATAGAGAACAATTTGGACAACAATCTTTCAGCAAGACCAGATTTTTGAAAGCTAAATATTGTATATAACATCAATGGTTGTGCCAATGCTATGATAGCCAACAAATCCATTTTGGACTTCCAGAGGCTTCGAAGCATGACCTAAAGTTTTGCTAGAACATATTATGCTTTCCCCAACGCCAAACAACCAAACTGATGGTCAAAGATCCTCCATCTAATAACAGACTGGGCTTGAAAAGCCTTAAAGCATCATCTACACAAAATTTTGAAGACAACAAATAAAAATGCCAACCAAATCACAATGGATGAATGAAATCAATCAGCCACAACAAAAATTCCAACTTAAGCAAGTTGGCAGTCAGAAGTGTCATACATATTATCAGCAGGCTTAAAAAGGAATGAACAGAAAAAGAAAAAATGTTGAACACATAGCCAAAAGAACTCTAGAAGTGAATTTATACCACAGTCAATAACTAAAAGGAAATATAATAGTTCCATTGATGCATATTACTTCTTCAGTATAAGTTTCTAACCAGAGAGATGGCGAAGACCACTGCTTCCAACTGCAGTATCTGACAACACCAAACATTTCAAATGCTGAAGGCCTACAAAGTCCAACCCAATCAGAGAAAAATCAACACAATTCATACAAATATGCAAGAAAAACAAGCCAGATGTATTGAGAAACCAGGCACCTGATACCAAGTATTGACAACAAACCAAATTGCACCATACTAGTCTACTATCCAGAGACAAATTGCAATACCACAACACCGGCTAACTGAAATCCAAAACTTAAGTATAGGATGCATAAATGTAAAGATATTTCAACAGTTGTTCCATTCTAAAATGAATTCTCTAACACACTATGCAATATGAAACAATGTGTATTCAAGAGATGCAATGCACAGATATAACCGATCTGAAATAACCACAATCCCAATTCCATTTTATTGAACACCGAATGTCCATCTTGTGGACTTCTGGTGTTTGACCATGCACAAAACAAACATACTAGACATCTTAACCAGACTACTTATCAACAAATAAGATAACCACAAGAGAAAGAAAATATATCACTATGAAAACAAGAAAAAAGGAAAAACATTTAAACTGTGACCTGTTAAATTAACCAGCCCTTCATCACCAATTCTACATGAATCCAAGTTCAAGCTTTCCAGATTTGTCAAACCTGTTTAAGGCACATAAATAAGGAATAAAAAGAAAAGAAAGAAAATCTAGCCAAAAATTATAAACAGAAACTGATCTCAAGCTGTGAATACTATACCTATAACATTACAATCATCTAAGATGCAATATTAAATCAACTTCAGTTAATCAGAAGATAAATTTCTCTATTCTCGCAAAGACAGGAATGGAGCCTGCTCATAACTTGCAAATATTATCCCATTTATGTTATAATCATTCAAGAGACAAAATGAAAGAACATTGATAAACCAGATAAATTCTCTTACTTATAAGTTGAGAGAAATGAAGTTACACAGCTCAATTGCAAAGAAAATTTAGGAAGGCTACCAGCACCACAGAAAAATGCAAAGCTCCCCAAACAATCTCTGTATAAATGCATGATTCCAGAGCATGATGTAGTTTTATAATTGTTGTCCACTGACTGGATATAACTTCATATATAGTTCAACCCTTAGGACTGCATAAATTTTCTGAAAAGGAGTATCAGAGCTTTTGAATGCAAGGAAGCCCTAGTTTAAGGTTTGAAAGGGAACAGAACTTTTCATTTAAGCTGATAACTTCACCATGTTGCATCTTTCCCTCCATGTCTTCCAGAAAATTTTTCTTGCACTTTGTGCATGCACATTTATTTTATGCTTCTATTTCTTTTTGTTTTCAGTGTTCCACATGAACTTCACATTTTAGGCACAAATGAAATAAGAATAAAGAGGAACTACCCTTCAGGTGGACCAAAGAAGCATCCGTGATGTCATTGAAGCCCAAATTCAGCACTTTCATTTTAGCAAGCTCTGGAAAAAAAGACAATAAGTTGATTACTTGAACAGTTATAGCAAGAGTTGACACTTCCACTCCCCAAGAAAAAGTTTAAAAAGAATTTGAAGCTTACTAGTGAATTTTTCACATCCATCATCAGAAAGTTGGCATCTGTTAAGATTCAGATATAATAGAGCAAAAAGATCTACACAAAATCAGGAGAATGCAGAATTCATGTCAGACCCAGCCTTGCGCTGAATGTCTTAGATCCAGACAATTTATAATCTATGAACCTTCAAAAACAACTTATGCAGTATCAAAAAGACCACAAGCCCATATTTACCCAGACACATTAATCACATCATACAGTTTCATCACATCTCTAATAGTCAAAAATCACAGAAAAACTTCGACATCAAGGATCAACCATGTGTCCTAAAACCAATGCATGACTTAGGTTGCATGCAACTAATAATCAAAACATTGTTCCAAACTTAATCTGCATGTGTATGGCTGAAAGAGATGCAAATTTAGAGAAGCCATTGGTGATCAGTATAAATGTTCAAAAGCCAAATAGAATACCTGAGAGGGATTCCAAACATGCAGCTGTAACAGGGCATCCCTCCAAGTTTAGTAGATTAAGCTTATGCAGACCTGAAACACAGAATGAAATAATTAACCTCACCCCTTTATGTGTATAAGAAGCTAGAATTATAATGGCGAAACAATACTAAAGATTGGACACCTCAAGGACAGTTCAATACAATGGTTTGTGGGTTCTGGAGATAGATAGATCTGGATACCAGTATCATGTATACAATATGGGTACATATTCATATTGGCAGTCTCATGGTTCACTGAAAACAGACATCTCACATGGTTAGTTGTTAGTACTCTATAATACATCTCTTGAAAGGCTTACACAAGGAAAATGCTCCTTTATAACAGTCTTATAATCTTTGTGTGCAAATTCTGTTCACTCATCAAGCAAAGCATGAACCATGAATTGGAGAGTACAACATAATTAATGAGACAACAACTAAGGAAAAAAAACAGAATGAGAATACCTTTTAAGTAAGAAATACCCAAATCTGTAACCTTACTGCAGGAAACCTGTAAGCTTTTCAAATTTGTCAAGCCTGCAAAAAAAATACTAGATCAGTATTCTGCCATCAGCTGACAGACAAGGGCCAACTCCGACAGTAAGAATGTCTAAGAGATTCAGACTTTTCACAAAAGCTTATTGTAACATATGTTTTTAAGGGTCAACATTATTCTTGCAGTCTGTATTTATTCTTGGATCACCCTGGCCAATTCAGCAACCTACAGAAGACCATTCTTGAATGGTCACAAACAAGCAAACACAGGCTTACCATTGAGATTAAGGCTTAGTTTTGTGTGTGTGTGTGTGTGTGTGTGTGTGTGTGTGAGAGAGAGAGAGAGAGAGAGAGAGAGAGAGAGATTACCCGATAGATGCTTCATGTCAGCATCTGTTATGCAATTGCACCATTTAATATTAAGAGATTCCAACTTCGTCAAACCTGCTGAAGACTAGTTGTCAATTGTGATGATGACACACATTAACCCACATGTACAATAGCAGATTTTGAAGTGAGCAACATCCCAACTCAGAGGTTTCAAGTAGTCAATTATCTGAATAATTCATTGATTGTGCAAGACAGAGAGTAGCTCTAAATAAAACTGAAGCAAAGATGTATTTGTGTGAAAGCTTGCTAATACATGCATCTAGAACAGAACACAATAAGATGAATAGAAGGTGTTGAAAAGAGTACAACAGCCAGTAAGGTATAGTGTACACAGGATGAACACATTAAAAGAATTTGATATGGGGACAACATTTGCAAATTGGAGAACTTGTGCTCGACATCCAAACAAATGAGCTTGAGACATGTATATGCAGATGCTTGTGCATCAACCAGGCATGCAAATGCAGTATTCAATGCACAAAATGCCACTTGTTAACAATGTCTTTTAAAAGAGGTTTATGAAAACCGATGCACAGATAAGGCCCTTCTGCCAACAATAAACAACTTCATTAACAAGACAACCTCTGTGAACCTGGACCATTCCTATTCATCCTTTGTTTTTACATTCATAAAGAAGCCAAGCCAGGACACAAGCAAGAGACAAAACAATAAAAACAGAGACTGTTCTGTAGTTTTAGGAGTGAATCACACAAATAATGGGCATTTCTAGGTATAAGAAATTGATAAACTTTCCTATCAAAATAGCTTCATAAGGAGAATAAAAATTACCCTTGAGGTGTACAAGTCCACCACCAATACCAGGACACCTCTCCAAATCCAACTTGACCAAGTTGACTAAGCCAGAAAAGGAACTCATTCCTTGTGCTGTAATTGCATTGTTTCTTCTAAAACTTAAACTTATCAGGTTTGAAAGGTCTACAATGTACAAAACAGAAAACTGATTACCAAATCTAATCATAAACCACAAACAGAAGCAATCAACCAACATAACTAATAAAAATGAAGGCAAAGGTGCGAGAACTTAAAGGAAATTAAAAACTATGAAAAACACTGAACAGTTATGACAGTACAACAAAGGCACAAAAAGAGATAGCACCAATAAGAAATTGCCAAAATTTTGACCTGTAACTCTCTATACGTTCAAGACTGAAGACTTATCAGGACTTGTAACTCACTATGCCGAGATGCCATCCTGATCCCCTCTATACCAACCTCTGACATTTCATATTGCTCCCAATCATTGCTTATTTCTCATAAACCTCATTTATATTTTATAGCCAAGAAACTACCCCTCCCTTCCCCCCTCAACCTTCCCAGTGCACTGTTTAGAGATAATATCTATTATTTCAGTCTCATAATGGTGACAATCAATTTCTTATTCTGCCATTATTCTTTCTAATTTTATTACTCACTCAAAATTATTTTTCAATCATGAAATTTGGCAAGCCTGTAATCAGAAAGCTAACTAGGAAGGAAAGTAAGAAGTTAAGCCTCACCCAAGGT
>JAHLGO010000001.1:4664171-4699356 GCA_020615895.1 Ceriops decandra
TATTCATACTTAGCCAAAATCAGAATCATGAGCATACAAGCCCTTTAAAAATTTAAAACCAATTAACTTAGTTTGCAAAAAAGTAAGTAATACATACCTCTTAGATAATGCATTAATAATAATGTTTTCCTTTCTATGTGTATACTTGATCACATAAAGAAATGTTTTTATAAACTTCAGCTATTTAGCATGTCTTTTATTAAGCTTACCTTAAGGTTTCAAAAATTTTAAGTTTTTATGATTAAAATAAATGATAAATTTCCCCAACCACAAATAATATTGCCATCTTTCAAGATTTTGTACTAATTCATAAAGTTCCTTGTTACAAGTAGAGTAATTTAAGGCTACCTCACTTAATTTTTCACTAAAATAAGTAATTGGTTTGGAATCTTGCATTAAAATAGCTCTTATTCTTATTTTATATGCATTATATTTTATCTCAAAAGCTTTATCAAAATTGGGCAAACATAACAAACATAACAAAGATGCATTAGTAAACTTTTCTTTTAAATTACAGAAAGTCTGATCATACACATCATTCCACTTAAAAACAATGTTCTTTTTAATAAGTTTATTCAAAGGTGCAATAATTGAACTAAAACTCTTAACAAATCTTAGATAAAAACATGCTAAATTATGAAAACTTCTTACTTTATTTACATTTTTAGGCGTAAGTCAATCCCTTATCGCCTTTACCTTTTCCTCATCTATACGAATATTTTATGAACTAATAACATAGCCAAGAAATACAATGGATTTCATGCAAAATATGCACTTTTTGATATTAACACATAATCAGTTCACTTTTAACAAACTAGACATAGTATGCAAATGTTTCACATTTTCATCCAAATTCTTATTATAAATTAAAATATCATCAAAGTAAATTACTACAAATTTCTCATAAATCAACTTTCAATTTACATACTAAATTAATAAAAATGAAAATAAATTAAAGATATATGATAGCTGTAATTAAGAATAAGAGGACATAAAAAGAAAAGAGGAGGAAAGGGGGACTTAGACTCTTGGAGCATAAGGAGAGATGTTTTCTTAATAATAAGGATGATAATGTCAATGTTGCTTAAAGTTGATACAATATTAGACTAAAAGCTTTAGTCTTTAAATTTTTAGTTTGTACAAAAAGGGTTATGAAATGGTAAAAGTAGACAAAGCAAAAAAGTAAATGTGAAACCTAGCATATACAACAACATTATTTTAGGATAACAATAAACTTAGTCTATCTTAATTTGGTTGTTAGGTCATCCAAGTCTTAAAAAATCATCTTAGTTGATTAAGTTTTTTCAATTTAAATCATTATTATAAAGCTTAAGTCAATTTGACTAGTGAAATTGGTAACCCAAAGGATTATAAGGCTAAGTTTTAAACCTAGGTAACCCAAAAATCCTTATTAAGTTAAACTAATATTAAATATAATTCAAAAGATTCAAAATAATGAGCTTTTATCTTTTAGTTTTATGATCCCCTAAACAATACAAAATGACTAAAAATTTTGAGGGTTTATTCTATTCACATAGTTTTATGTTACTTTTTCCTACATAATGACAAATTTTTTTAAATTTTCTAAGTTTATTCAGTCTTTAAGATTAGTTCTTTAACTTTTCTATTTTTTCTTTAATTACTAGTTTTAAGTTATTCTTTACTATGTTCACCTCTAGCAATGCATCTTTGAAGGAGGTTTTTTTGTATTATTATTCTATATGGCCTTGATTCTTTAATTTATAAAGTTATTATAGTGTTCTTAGATTTATTTTCTCCCATGAGCATTTTTAATTACAATTTAAATAAATTAAAAAGAAAAAAAAATTAAAATTTCACATTAATGTCCTTGCTTCTTAAATTCTCATTAATTATTATTTCTTTTTTTTCAAGTTTTTAATAATAGCTATAATCTACAAATGATATTCATAAAACAAAAAAACAAAAGGAAGAAATACAAGATAATTATAAATAATGCATTGTTTGATTACAATTTCTATTTTTTGTTAAATTGATTTGCACTCTTACTTTCATGCTCCTTTTTTTTTTTGTTTTTACTTTTTCAACATCTTTTTTTCATAATTTTATAAATAGTGCTTACAACACTTTATAATCTCAAAATTATTTTTATTTACCTTTGGCTTTTAAACAACTTCTTTGTAATTTTTTTAATTAAATTTCAACAAATTCTTTTAATCATTTTGGTAAACTACTTTAATATTTTTAAGCTTATCTTCAATGTACCTAAAATAAAAGCACATTTTATCTTATTATCACAAAATCTCTTTTAAGTTTGAAATTTAGAATATTATGGTTTAAGACTATTTAAATTTTTATGTCATAATAAACTATTTTTGATTTTTATTTTAAATGTTAAGAAACTTGTTTTTCCATTTACTCTTTTTTGACTCCCCTGTTATAATTTAAGTATTTTTACCAGCCAATTTTCCTAACAAATTGATCAAAAATATCCTAATTTAATTGTCTCATTGCAATTTTACTTTCTTAATATCTAATACTTCTTTAATGACTTTACTTTTGGCCATTGAATTACAATTTTCACTTAAAAGAAAATCTTTCTTGAAATTACAAAAACTTGAAGTTTTCCAACTCATACAAAAAAAGTACTATGAATAAATCACATTCTTTTATCTTTGAATTTGTAATTACATTTTTGCACATAATTCTTTATTAGATTAAAAAATTATATTAATAATAAGGATGTCAAATCAAATTAAATTTCTTTATTCCAATAAAATCAACATAATTTGACATCACAGGTCAATAATTAATAAGATTTTAAAGCATTCATGTTATGAAATCAACATCAAAATTGATAAAATCACTTGATATATTGATCTTCTTATCTTTATAATTTTTCATAATACATGATTGTATAGTAATTACTTGCTCCTCGTTGACAAATTTGTTAAAACATAAAAATTACTTTATTTTCTTGTCATTCTTTTTAGTCGTTACTCTTCGAGATTCTCTTTAAATTAAATACCTATCTAGATCTTCATCAATTACTCATCGTGCTCAGGGCCTTCTAATGCTTTCGAATCAAAACAATTTTTGGCATCTATCTTTACATGAAAATCAACACCTTCTACTTTAATTACGCCTTAATTTAAGTCACAAGCATGAGGTAGTCTCTCTTGCCATATAATTAATGATTACAAAATCATGAAATAGGTTTTCAAAGTCTAAACCTATTTCATCTACAAAATCACCTTTTTGTGTATTTAGGACATTGCATTCATCTTCTAAACTTTCTATTCATGCCCTCATGGTTTTTGTTGCTATAGAATTTGAATAACTCACGACATCTTAAATTAGCTAATTTAACTGCTCTCCTCTAACATGATTTTTATCAATGCATCTAACTCCAACGAGAAAGCAAAATCCTAATAGAGTGGTAAGTTATACCAAGTGTGATGCAAAAAGTTGAAATAAAAATTGTATTTAGGTAAAAATTTGAAATTGTAAAAAGTTGATTGAGGTTAGTATTTAGATAAAAAAAACTATTATTACTAACAAATTTTAATATTTTAATAAAATAAAAATTCTATAAAAGTTGCCTATAAGTCTATTTATACATAAATAAATAAAATTTTATTCATTATTAATTATCCATCTATTAAGATAACAACATAAACTTTAATTAAAATCAATTATTAAAATAAAATAATAAAATAATTATTAAATACATTAATTTAGAAGCAATTATCTTGCTTGCACGAGGAAGCGTAGACTAACGAAGGGCCGAAAAGCTACCCGCCATGAATAAGAGGGCAAAAAACAGAGGTATTCTAAGCATCGACACCATCGGGTCAATTATGGACTTAGGGATCCGATAACCTATTACTCCGTGTGGGTCGATGTCCAAGCCGGGTTTTTGGTAACTATGCTATGAACAACTGGGTTTAGGGTTTAGTAGAAAAGCCTAGGGTGCTTTAACTTATTTTGTGAAGTTAAGGGCCAATTTCTATCTTCAATTACTTTATTGTGCTTATATTGATCTCGAATGTTGTTGTGTTCTCTTCGTTTGTTTTTTTTTTTTTTGAAGGAAATTTAGCCGATGTTATTGGATTCGAGTGACGCTGTTGTAGCCGCATCTGGTAATTCTATGAACTTTATCATATTTGAGATGTGCTGCGATCCTGATATTCGTTGATGGGGTTTTAGATTTATAGCGTTTCTTCGATTGAATTGGTTTTGATTGAATCTATCTATTTGCCCTCTTCTTTTGTCGGTTCATCTCGAAATTTTTCAATGTTGATGTGACCTAAATTTTATTGGAAATCCCTTTCTTCACGATAACTTTCTGTTTTTGTGTCCCATTTTCACAAAGCAGAGTAGAGTAGTATCCTTTCATAAAATGTTGCTAATTTTGGGCTACATCCTTCACCCTGGAAATGTGCTAACCACTTTCAGTTTGCTGAAAAGGCATTCTGGAAACGACTATACGTTTTAAAGGTAGGACACCTCTTTTGCAGTTAAATAAGCGAACCCTCCTCGCTATCGTTAACCATTTCCAGTTAAAAACTGTTCTTTGGGATAATCAAATTCCAGATGGATGGTGTATTTTGTCTAAAAGATCTTTCTGCAATGTTCTTACACATTCATTCAATTGCAGATGTGCATTCTAAAATTTCTCACTCAAAATAATCAATATTCTCAAATGTTTGCTTTGGGGAAACAAGTTTTATCAGTTATCATTATGCAATTATAGGTGATTTGAAAGGCAAAGTTGTTGAATTTTTCCTAATCTTACTTATGTTATGTTGTCTCAGCAATCCATTAGTTGGTATTCAATCTCATAATATTGTCCGCCAAGTTATAGATGTCATTTTAATTCTTCCTCAAATCTGGCATAGAGTTGTTAGCATCTAAATATGCCCTTCAGCACACCTTTGTGGCCATCAAAGGTGCCAAATGCATAAAGTTCCTTCTTGTTCCATGTACGGGGCATAAGAAAATCTGTCCTCAATAGACCCATGTGGCAAAAGATCCCCAAGAAAGTACTGGATGGTAAGTTAAAGTAACATCTGAAGAATTAGACCAAGATTTACTGCAGGAGAAGCTTTCTGCTCCATCACTTACCACAACCCTTCTTTCATCCCTGTTTTTTAGTCCTGCTTCACTGAAAATCAATTTGTGGGCTTTATGTCCTTTCTTTTTGTTTTTTTTTTTTTTTTGTTTTTCATGTTTTATGGCTATGGAGGATGACCATTTATTGAAGACTACTATTTATTGTTTTTTTTTTCCTTTCTTCACAACACTTTGTGTTTTTGTTTGTCCCATTTTTACAAAGTAGAATATATATATTAAATAAATGGTACAATGTACCCTATATTTCTTATACTGTGGAATCTGTATGATTGTAGAAGTTTTCACTTTCTAAATTTTCAAACCATTTAGGCCATTATAATCATCTAGAAATGTGAAATTGCTGAGCAATTTAAATTTTTAAATACATCTTGATTTAAAAATATAGACCTTTTCCTTGTCATGTACTTTCTCCCTATGCTTTATTGTTTGTGAAGTGACTAATTGCCACATGATAGCTTGAATTTCGTTTTCCCAACAGATTCATATTCGGACCACAAGTTTTCATGACTACACTAAGCATGTAGTTTTGAATATTGGTCACAATTAACAATTTCCTTGTGTTTTCCAAATTGTGAATTACAAATATTGATTTTATAATCGAAGAATCCTCTTTTAACATGCACATTATACCTAAGCTAAGTTATATTATAGGTAAATAAACATGCAGTTATTAACAAACTAAGTCATTCAATTTATCTTCCAATGTTAGAAGATATTCATAAACATGATTCTTAATCTGTCAGAATTAACATATGATATTGGATTCATGATTTAATATCTGTTTTATTTTGGATTCCATGATTCTTAATTTTTTAGATTGATATATATTCAGTAGATTTTATGTAAATTATTTAATTTGTCTTCCTGATTTATAAGGATACGACATTAAATTTTAGTCTATCATATTTTTCCCCTTACACATTAAAAATTTTAATAATATTAAGAGCAGGCACAATTTGTGGGCTTAACACTAATATAGTATATAAATAGAAACAAGGGAAAACAGTCTTACAGTATAATGTAAATAGTCTTATGGTAGAATGTATCTGACATTTGAAGGCATGCTGCATATACAAGAGCTTTTTCTTTTTCCTTTCATAAAAATTGTTAATCTTAGTTGTTAACAGTTTATTTTGATAGTCTTATTCTTGATTTTGATTGATTTCATTCTGACTATCAGTTCTGTTTGCCTTTGCTGGTGCTGCTGCTGCTGCTGATGTTGTTTGAACATGTAGGTATACATTTGTTATCGAAGTGATTTATTTGTGGGCCTCTAAGATAAGTCTTGCATAGCCACTGCTTTGTATGAAGCTTTCGTTCCATAAGTTGCTCCCTCTGAATTTGAGTTGAAGTTCTTCTTTCACTGGGCAAAATGCCGGGCACTGCAATCTTGCCTCTTCCAGCACCTCCATCATCCAGTGGAGGAAATAGCCCCACTCTCTCATCTCAATTGTCTGAACAGCAGCCAAATCAAGATAAACTGACAAATGAGGAGCAGACCAAAGTGGCACCTGTTGCTACACACACCAGAACTATAGGAATTATTCATCCTCCCCCAGATGTCAGAAATATTGTCGACAAAACTGCTCAGTTTGTGGCAAAAAATGGACCTGAGTTTGAAAAAAGGATCATTGCAAATAATGCCAACAATGCCAAGTTTAACTTTTTGAATTCCTCAGATCCTTATCATGCTTATTATGAACATCGCTTGTCTGAATTTCGCACACAAAATCAATCTTCAGCACAACAGCCTCCGTCACAACCTACAGAATCTCTTCCCGCTGAGTCTGCCATATCTGGTACTGCAACAGATGGCAATGATGTAGGTCAAAAGCCTGACACTGCTGCCCAGTTTAGACCACCTCTTCACAAGGTTCTTGAGCCTCCAGAAGCTGAGAAGTATACTGTTCGACTTCCAGAAGGAATTACAGGAGAGGAACTTGATATCATTAAGCTCACTGCTCAATTTGTTGCTCGAAATGGGCAAGCATTCTTGACTGGTTTGACAAATCGAGAAATGAACAATCCCCAGTTCCACTTTTTGAAACCAACTCATAGCATGTTTACATTCTTCACTGGACTTGCAGATGCATATTCTAAAGTCTTGATGCCTCAAAAGGGTTTGACTGAGAAACTGACAAAGAGTGTATGTGACATGACAACTGTACTTGAACGTTGTTTGCATCGCTTGGAGTGGGAACATTCACAGGAGCAGGCTAGACAGAAAGCTGAGGATGAGATTGAACAGGAGCGAATGCAAATGGCTATGATTGATTGGCATGATTTTGTTGTTGTTGAGACTATTGATTTTGCAGATGAAGAAGATGAGGACTTGCCCCCTCCAATGACAATTGATGAGGTTATTAGGAGAAGCAAGATATCTGCTGTGGATGACGAAGTCATTGAACCTGGAAAGGAAATGGAAATGGAAATGGATGAAGAAGAGGTGCAGCTTGTTGAAGAAGGCATGAGGGCTGCAAGTCTTGCAGAAAATGATGGACAGAAGAAGGATAAAAAGGCAAATGAGGAACCTGAACCACCAATGAGAATTGTGAAGAATTGGAAGAGACCTGAAGAGAGGATTCTTGCTGAACGAGACCCAACGAAATTTGTCGTTTCACCTATCACTGGGGAGCTAATTTCAATTAATGAGATGTCTGAACACATGAGAATTTCACTTATTGATCCGAAGTACAAGGAACAAAAGGAAAAGATGTTTGCTAAGATTCGTGAGACCACCCTTGCCGTTGATGATGAGATTTCTAGAAACATTGTGGGACTGGCACGAACTCGGCCTGATATTTTTGGCACCACAGAGGAAGAAGTTTCCAATGCAGTTAAGGCTGAAATTGAGAAGAAGAAAGATGAGCAGCCAAAGCAGGTCATATGGGATGGGCACACTGGTAGCATTGGACGCACAGCAAACCAGGCTATGACTCAAAATGTCAATGGGGAGGATCTGAATGAAGCTGCTATTAATGATGCAAGGAACCTTCCAGGCCCTGCCCCTCCACCTCCTCGACCTGCCATCCCTTCTGTTCGTCCCCTCCCTCCACCACCAGGACTAACTTTGAATCTTCCTCGTGTGCCTCCTAATGCAGTCCAATATTCTGCTCCAACTAATGCATTTCCAGTACCTCCACCAAGGCCTCTGGGTATGCCAATGATTCCATCAATTCGTCCACTCCCTCCTGCCATGCCAATGGCATCTGCTCAGCAACCAGTAATGATGAATCAATCACAATCGATGGCTCCATCTGTGAATCCACCCAATATACCTGTGCCACCTCCACCTGGATCTCAGTTTACTGCTGTGCCCATTCCCCGGCCTTTTGCTCCCATCGCCATCCCTCCGCCTGCTATGTCTATGGTTCCTCCACCACCACCTTCTTTGCCCCAAGGAATACCTCCACCGCCTCCACCGGAGGATGCTCCTCCTCCGCTTCCAGATGAACCAGAGCCAAAAAGGCCAAGGCTTGATGATTCAATGCTTATTCCGGAAGATCAGTTTCTGGCTCAACACCCAGTATGGAAAACTTCTCTTGTTTTGGATATGTTCACATTACTTGTCCCTCGATACTAATTTTAAGCTCAGTTGTAAGTTTTTGTGTTACCCTTTACATTACATCACTGACATTCTCTTTGTTGTTGACAGGGACCTGTACGCATCACCATTTCTGTTCCCAATGTTGATGAAGGAAATTTAAAAGGGCAAGTTTTGGAGATTAACATGCAGTCCCTATCTGATACTGTTGGCAGCCTGAAAGAGAAAATTGCGGGAGAGATACAACTGCCTGCAAACAAACAGAAATTGAGTGGGAAAGCTGGTTTTCTAAAGGACAATATGTCCCTTGCATATTATAATGTTGGAGCAGGAGAGGCTCTTTCTCTCTCCTTGCGAGAGCGTGGTGGTAGAAAGAGATAAAAGGGGCTTCTTTTCTAGTTTATATTTTCTGATCGGATTTTTAGCATGGTCATGAGAAAAAAATTCGCACGTCGATGTGGAACTCCTTAGTTTTCTTTGCTTGACGTTGTTCAGGGCATGTATTACCAGGATAACCATCTAAGCCTCTTGTTATTTTTGTTCTTGTTACACTAGAAGTGACGGTAAGGTGGGTGTGGCATCTGATATGAACTCGGTATCTTGACAAATGTCTTGTTAGAATCATAATATTCATATGGTTATCAAAATCAAGAACTAGGATGCACCTTGCTGTTGCCTTGGTGGCAATGGGTTTGATCGTTAAAGAGCTGGCAGTAGAGACAAATAAAATTGAACACTTATTTTAATTTTTTTATCGTTTGCATGTATTCCCTGCTATTAAGGTGTTCCCGGCTAACAATGAACATCTTTTATTCTCAAGCATGCACCATAGGCATTTTAGCATTCATGTTTTCGGGGATGAAGTTTGATGTCTTGTGCAATTGATAAAAGAGTTTTTCGACGTGAGGAAGCTTTGAGAGCGCTATGGTCGGCCACATGTCCTGCACAGCAGCTTCATGGCTTGATCATCTGATCAATGGAAAGAAATTGGGATGTCGGGGAGGAGTTGGTCCACTGACTTTAAAGCTTCTTTTCACTGCGTTAACTGCTCCTCCGGCTTATTTAGCATTGTTCCGCTAATTCAGCTGGATGTACGTCTCTAAGAAAAAGTTGGTGATGGAAAAAAAAGCGTGTAGGCCTCCCAGATTAAAAATTAATTTTTAAAAAATCAAAATTTTTTATTCAACACATGCAACATGAAATAAAAATAATAAAATGTGTAAAAAAAAAATCGACATAAAATGTACAACAAACCCATCGAAAATGCATTTCGGGACTCGTTGCACGTTGCGTCGTACTCTTTTCACGTCTTACCATTTATATTCTGTATTTTGTAATTTTTTGAAAAGAGTCTAAATTTTAAAAAAAAAAAATTTTTTTCTAACGTGCGGAGCCCGTTACCAGCTCATCGGACTCTCTTTTTCTATGTCTACGTACTGGCTGGCTCCCCTATTGCTTTTCCTTATATATAACTAGGGGAGCTGGATTAGTTTCTTCGGAGAACCTTTTGTTCTCCGCCAAGACATCCTCAGTACAGTCTTGATCTTTGCTGAAATGATGAGTCAAACAAATAATAAAACTTGAACTTAAGCTGCAGTCTCTGGTGTCACATTCATGATAATGCAAATGCTTGATCTTGAAACCTGTGCGAGTGGAATGAAAACTTCTTTTTCACTATTTTGAAATTTGTTTGTTTTATCTTCATGATTAATCATTTCTCTCTCTAAGCACTGGGATCTAGAGATATTCTCATTTCATCCTCCTGTGATACCTGGACAGGGCAAATTTAAGGCAGTTTCCATTAGAAAAGAAAAAAAAATTCAAGCACATCTACAATATTCTGAGATAAAGAATATGGGGGCCCCCCCCCCCCCCCCATTTTGTTCATAGAGAATGAATAGGCCCATGACTTTTTGTGTTCATGCATGACTAGCAATGGCTGGTGGGAAATGTGCTTGAACATTTTTGTAGGAATCCTTCAAGCTCCATTCTATTTATGTTCATGCTGTTGGTTACTTGAACATTTTAGATCAGTAACCACTTGAGGTGAGAGTATGTTATTAAGTTTTAAATTCGTTGATATTAATTCTATAAAATAGATTAGATGAGAATATCAACAGATAATTCCTTACTTTAACTTTATAAATAAAATGACCAACATCTTTGTGATGCTTTTTTTTTATATAGCCATAAAAATAAAAATTAAAAACATTTTAGATCAATACAACAAATAAGTAATCTTTACTGCTGGGATCAGCTTGAAGCACGCCATTCCGGGATCTGGGCTTCTCTGTCTGGAGATTACATGCTTAATTCTTCAAAATGAATTCTATGTTTCGGGTTGATTGTACTAAAAAGATTACGCGTCACATCAAGCCCAGTTTATAATAGAATCATTTGTAATGGTGAAGAAAGAATCACAAAACACAATTGACCCAATTGAATTTAGACTAATGGCTTTGTTGTTGTTATTGTTCGTTGGTTGATCTGTACCCCCCCCCCTACTCCACTATGATGATGATGATGATTATTATTATTATTATTATTATTATTATTATTATGTTGTCTCTCTATCCAGTACAAAGATTATTGATCAAAATTACACATTCGCAGCAGCAGGGATGTTCTAAAACCAACTCAAGGTAAAGTGGGAAGAGAACACATGATGGTAGGTTAGGTTATAATGTAAAACGAAATAATTTGTTCATCTGAACCTTTTGGAACCCACTGAGGTTTTTATCTCCTCTTTTCTATATATAGTTTAATAATTTGATCTCTTTGTACAGGCAAAAAGAACTTGAGCTGAGAACAAAGGCAAACAAATATCCTCTTGGATCAAAGATTAGAAAAGATCAGAAAAAGGAGTTATTGCTTGCACTATGCTGGCAATTAGAGAGAACCTTATTATGCCGTGAGAAAAAGGAGTTCATTGAGACACTTGTGACTGTGAGAGAAGAATCTAGGACACTTTAGGGTGCAATGTGCAAGACTTCCACTCTGTAGGGTCAATGGAAGAAAAAGTTTTACCTAGCCTTACTCCCCTTAGAAAAGAACATATAGCTCAAATATACATATATATATATATATAATGGTGCTACAGCTATACCAAAAACCTCTGCAATGGAATCTTATTCCTAAAATTTCTAGCATCCATCACAGTCATGAAAACAAAATGTGAAATTTTGCAATTTTGGCACTTTTTAGCGCACCATACACCGAAGGGTCTCAGTTCATGTACTTGTACAGTCAACTTTTGTGGGTTACGGCAACACAGAAAGAAGAGCACTAATACCAATTGAATTGATCATTATCACTAAATTTCGCTTCCTACACATCCCCCTTTGAAAAAGCTTAAATGAAAAATTCACCCATGTTACGACTTTTTTGAATTTAAGGACTTTTTTTGTATCTCAAAATTACTCCCTCACGTTAAAAACATTATTTAAAAAAAATATTCCTCCACCTCAATTTTTCTACTAAATTTATTACATGACTTTCGATCTAATGTCATATGAAATTTAAGATATTAACTAACGCATAAGCAACATCATTAATGTGGATAATTTTTAAATTATTTTAAGAAAACATATTTTAATTAATAAATTCAATTTTTCAAAACATGTTATTTTTTATTAAAATAAAAGAATAAACTATATTCTTCGTTGTTAAAAGAGTAAAGGAAAAATATTTTAACTATTTTAAATAATAATTTTTTTAAAAAAAAATTGAAATTTAACTTAATCAGATAATTTTTTTAAAAAAAATTTGGACCATTTCTCGATTTATGCGTGTCATCCTTGCGCAGGGGCCATGCTAATCTTCTCTGTATCGTTCCAATTTTATCGGATGTCCCCGAAGGGACGCTCTTTTCTGTTCGAAGCTGAGTTATATTTTGCTTTTAGTTTGTGTAACCAAACGATGTGGGACTTTATTTAGTCCGCTCTTAACTAGAAAGTCAGAAGAAACGTCCCGCATAAGCGGAGTTTGATACGTCAACGTGTCGGGTGTTGGCTCTCCACGCGTGTCTTCAAAATAATAATAATAATAATAAAATAATGCTAATCTTTCTATTCACAGCCCAATCGTCGGCAGCCTGAAACATGGTCAGAGTTGCAGAGCCAGAAACAAAAAAAAAAAAAAAAAACTCGAACCGCTTTAAATATCCACACCTTTAGTGTAAAGAGAAGAAAAGCATTGCAATGATTACGTAAAAGAGCAAATGCTTAATTTGCAAAGTTAACTTTAAAGGAAAATTGCCATCCAACAACACTGTTTTCTACGCAAGCTTTTCAGCATTTTAGCACTTTTCTTACAAAGCCGAGAAGCCAGACATTTTTGGAGTCCTAAACATGGCTTCAAGGTAACACAAGAATGATCAAAAGAAAGACTTGAAAATTGCTTCGTACCATAGGCTTGATTTCTCGACGATAAACGATGAACAAATAAATAGTGTCAAAGCATCAATTTTCAACTGTCCCCATCCTTGGAAAATATAACAGACGCATGAATCAAAATTCCAACAGATAAAAGTTGGCGACTCGACTCCAACAGGTTTCATCTATCACTGTCTCACTCTTCTTAATGCCATAATCACAACTTACGCGGGAAGACAACCGATTATACCACAGAACAGAACGAAAAACCATCAAAACCCTTTTTCAAATTCTTAGCACATTTCATTTTTACGGTAGCTGAAATCACCTGAACGTAAAACTGTGTCTCTTATTACCCCCCATCTTGGATGGGTTTCATCATCTAGCTATCATATGGTATTTTAACAAATAATCCCTTTAAACATCACTCCCTCCTTACACTGGTCAATTACAGAAAAGAAAAGTCTACGTGCGCACAAACTAATATAAACCCTCGAGAAAATCGCATAACACAAAAAATTTCTTCTGTTAGATACTTTCAATGGACGCAATGAGAATACGTCGACAACAATCACTAAAGAAGAGTCAAAGTTCTAAGCCCAACAGAGCAAAGAATCAAACCTTCGTCATATGGCACTGACCTGTTTCGGCAATTGATCCACTTTCAAGAAATAATCGATAGTCAAAACTTAATTACAAATATTCTACAAGAGCAAAAAGTACAAAGAGAAAGAAAGAAAAAAAAAAAAAAAGGCACACCCAAAATGGTAAGGACGCTGAACTGAGCTGCTGACATATGCATATATCCCGATTCATATGACTTGGTGAGCTGATATACTGGCTGTATGTCTATAATTTAAGCTCATGTTGTTTTGATGAATGGCCTTCAGGTTCAAGCCATGGATTGCTTTTCGTTACTGATTTCGAAGTGGCTGCTGGTGGACTGTTTATCCAAAAAGGTGCTTTTGCTGCTTTTCTCCTCTCAAAGAACCGATGTGAAGCTCTTCTAGCAATTGACAGACCTGTAAGGAAAAAAAAAATCCCAGATAATGTTATTGCAAGCTGCAAGGATATTCAATGTCTTGAGAAATAGAATCGACTTCAGATAATTGCAAAAGGGTATGAAATATTTGCCAAAACAATTAGCGTGAGGTCGTCAACGAAGGCAGTCGGGCAAAAATATTGGAGTCAGTAGCAGGACTCTTGGGAGGGCAGATGCAGGAACGAAGCCATTAGAGTTACTAGACAAATACGCTAACAGCTTGGCCTTATCAGCACATTTTAGCAGCTTTTGGCACACCATGTGCACAGAAGGATCTATTTCATTTGCTTGCACAGTCAATTTTGTAGGCTTGTTTCGGTGACTTCAATGTAGGCTTTCAGAGAAACGAATACAATTGAAGACAACTTCACCTCATTCAATCGTAAACTATTGATTATTAGACATTGAACAAAATTAAAAATATATACATCATTAGTGATTATAATCACTTATTTATAAATCCATGGTTGCGGCGGTGGTCATTTGTTTAGTCTCAAATGACATTTTTACACCCACACAAAAAAAAAAAAAATAGAGAGAAAAAAAGAAAGGGCAGAAGAAGAAGAATGAAGGGGAGAGGTGGTGGTCAGGGCGTATTAGTTACTGGTTGAATTGAAATTGGGAAATCCAAATAAATGGGTCTAATTCTCCAACCGGTTATGGCCATATCCCGCCAATACATACGTCGAAAGTACTTGTTTGGATTCCCAGCTTTCAAAGTCTCTCACTTTGTTCACTCTGCTGCCAATTCACAACAAGACCCAGATGGCGAAATGGTAGTCAGAGTGCAAAACATTCTCAAGATTCATAGAGACAGCCCAAAGAGGAAGATGGAGCTCGCTCTCGACTATGGCGACCTCACATTGACAGAAGACTTGGTCTCGAACGTACTAAAGAGGAACTGTTCGGATTGGAAACCAGCTTTTGTTTTCTTCAATTGGGTGTCTAAATTTGGCCAAGTATCGTTAGGTTCTGGTGTTTACAACGAGATGCTTGATATTCTTGGGAAAATGAGGAGGTTTTTTGAGTTGACCCAAGTGCTCGATGAAATGCGCAAGGGAAACGGGCTTGTCAATACGGAAACTTATAGGGTGTTGGTTAATAGGTATGCAGCTGCTCATAAAGTAGAGGAGGCCATTGGGGTTTTTAATAAGAGGAGGGAGATGGGTTTAGAGGATGATCTGGATGCTTTTCAAAAGCTTTTGACGGCTTTGTGTAGGCATAAGCACGTAGATGTTGCAGAAACCTTGTTACGTTCTAAGGGATTTGAGTTTGGTATGGATATCAAGACCATGAACATTGTTCTCAATGGATGGTGTGTGCGGGGAAATGTACGCGAAGCTAAGAGGTTTTGGAGAGATATAGTCGAGTCTAAATGCAAACCAGACGTGTTTACTTATGCGACTTTTATGAATGCTTTATGCAAGACGGGGAAAATAGGTACAGCAAGGAAATTGTATCGGGAAATGTGGAAGAAACAACAGGGACAAGATGTTGTGGTGATCTGCAATTGTGTGATTGACGCTCTCTGTTTCAAAAAACGGGTTCCGGAGGCATTGGAAGTGTTCAGGGAAATGAAAGAGCGTGGTTGTTTACCAAACTCCTCGACATACAACTCACTTATCAAGCATTTCTGTAAGATTCAGAGGATGGAGGAGGTTTACGAGCTTTTGGATGAAATGGAAGAGAAGAAAGGGAGCTGTATGCCAGATGAAGTAACTTTCAATTACTTGCTCAAAGTATTGAAGAAGCCGGAGGAAGTTCCCCGGGTTTTGGAGATGATGAAGAGATGTGGATGCAAGATCAGCGGAGATGCATATAATTTGATTCTGAGGCTGTACGTGGATTGGAATTGTGAGGAAAAGGTAAACTCTACTTGGGATGAAATGGAGAAAAATGGGTTGGGGCCAGACCAGCGATCTTATACAATTATGATTCACTGGTACTTTGACAAGGGAAGGATTGAGGAGGCTTTGCAGTTCTTCGCGGAGATGACAGCCAAGGGATTGTTAATAGAGCCAAGAACTGAGATATTGGTTAATGATATGAAAACAACGTTAAGGAAGAAGGATGAAAGTGAAAAGGAGGGGAATTTTAGTATAACGTCTAACAAATCTTCAATTCCTACTCGTGAAAAGAGAAATAAAGTAAAATTCAGATGATCTTCCTTCACTCGGGGCATTGTAACAGCTTATTTTGATTAATTCCAAAGAAAGTAAGAAGAGTTGCCTACGCAAAACTGTCAATATTTAGAAGATGGTGAGCCTTTCTGCAAGATTCTTTAGTCATCCTTGATGAATTTATGATTCGCAAGTTTGTTCAATTATTATCTTCTTGTTTCTGTTAGCAGCAATATTACAAATTTCAATGATAATCTCTCTCAACAGACGGCCTTGATGTAACCAAAAAGTTATTCTTTTGTGTGGGCGCGCGTGTGTAAAGCACTCTTACTTTGTGCTAATTGCCTTAATTTGATGGTAGTGAAATCGTTGTCGTCAAATGAGAAGGGCTTTTCTAAGACTCTTGGAGCAATCCTCAGCCAACTTGTAGAACAAACATGGGTAGTTTTTCTGCACTTCCTTTTTCATCCCAGTTGTTTAGAGTGACAAGCTAGCTAATCCCTCAACAGTAAGGGCTTTTTTGTCTTTTCATTTTCTTCTTCTTCTTGTTTTTTTTTTTTTTGGTGAAAATTATATCTAAACATGAAGTCTTGGAATAGTGGAAGTCTGGTATCATTATAGTTGACAGATTTTTGTTATTCAGGAGCTTGGATTTTCCACCAGGGAACACATGGGACTCATTGCTGGAGATTCTCAAAGTTGTAAGAAGCAAAGCTCAAACGGGGATTTAAAATAACATTAGGCCACCGGAGGCCTCTATGTTAATTTTACTAACTGAAAAACGTGAATTTACTTCGTTCTTCTTGACCATTTGACGAGCTTTTAAGATTTTAATATTCATTTTTCTTGAATTGACAACTTTGTGCCACACCCAATAAAGCTCTTTTCTCACTACCGCAGTCATCACACAAATACCCTTTCAGTCATCTCCAAGTTTTAGTACATCGAATTTCCTAAGCTTTTTCTTTGTTTTTTTTTTCTCAAATCATGAGCTCGAATTTATTCATGTTTTAGAATATTTAAGTTTCGGTAATTCAAATTTCCAGTCGATCAAACGTCTAGTTAATCGAATCTCGGATGGTTTTGGATTTGGGCCGTACGGACTTAGAGCTATGAATCGTCGCACTTTCCAATTGACGTGACTCAGGTCAGCTTACTCAGATCGGGAAAGGTTTTGCCACCTTTAAAATTAGCCAACTGACACTTGAAGAGATAAGATGCCGTAATGAGCACTGGAAGAATTGCCGAACCCTTTGTGTGATGCCACAAGGCAGGCCCACAGAGGTGGTCGTTTCTACATTTGTATATCCTCTTTGAGCTTATAACAGCAATGAGATTGGCGGGGCTATCTTCGTCACCTAATACATTACTCTTCCAATCCAAATGTTCCCTGATTGACCATTTATAAGAAGATAGCATAGAGAAGTGTAAGCTCGGCGAAGATGAGAGGAGAGTTGAAAAAAAAGGCCAAAGGGCGTCGCGTTACCCAGCACGCGGGAGCCATTTACAACAAAATCCGTGTTTAGTGACTGTGTACCCAACTTGATCTCTACCTGCTGGCAAAGATATCCTTCCAAGCAAGTTCTTAGTTCAAAGCCTAAATGGTTGACACCAATATTACAAAAGGTTGATGGCTATAGTTTAGAGAGAAGTGGAAGGAACTATCTAATCACTATCTGCCACAACGCCCTAGCATAATCCCAAGCCTAAAAACAGTGTACTAGCAAGGTAACCTTTCACATATTATCGAGATGAGTAACCTTTGTGTTCAACTCTCCACATACATGGGCACATGAGCTCACATGTAAAGATTCGATCGGTAAGCCTTAGGAATTTCTAGAAATCCTAACTAGGACTCTACACGAGACCCCACTACCTTGTTGCACAAGAAAGGTCACGAGCACCCTGATGATGAAGATTGATATTTTCCATGACATACAATTCATATTGTGTTTGAGGCTTCATCAAATTATGGCAGGCATAACATGATTCATGGAGGAGAAACTGTCTTGTAGGTGGCCAGATGGAACACTTATAATTGGATAAGTTACTGATTTTAGAGAATGGAAGGTGCTGACCAGATATACAAAAAAACAAAATAATGCAATCCTGTACTTTCTGAGGAAAGCCAAGGGCTGCGAACAAAATAAGAAACATTTCATGCTATTCACCAATTGAAAAGAAAGAAAATAATCTTAGTGCATAATACATAAAATTTTCCTTTTCAGTAGTTTCTGGAGGGCAAAAAGCATTTACTATTAGCAGTCCTACAGCATTTACCTTACATGCTATCCAACAAAACATGCTAGGTCTACATCTTCTGCAAGTTGTTCGACAAGTAAATTATGCAGCTGCATGCAGAACAGAAATCGAGAAAAATCTGAGTGAGAAAGGAAGGAGAGAACAAGTTTACTAGTGTAGCAACTCATCACAGAATTGGGGAAAACGACTCTATACCATAAAGGAAACTTGACAGATGGTATCTATAGCCAAGAAAAACCTAGGGTGAGTCTGGATAAAACCACAACCATGGGTTGGGCAAAGCAGTAAAGCCAATACAAAAACTCAAATATATTTCTAGGGAAAGTTATGATGTCCCTTCTAGAGTTCAATTGACTAGCTGCAATGGATAGCTACACCATAGCATTCTCAAGGATATGAATGATCGGAAGTCAGATACTGGGTTGGTCCATCTTAACACAAACCCAAACAAGAAACAGGCTAGTCAAATAACATGCATACCCAAATTAGGAATAGGCCAGCAAAACAAGAATATAAAAGAACTTGTGCTCTGGCTTAAGATCATCTCTGGGCTTGATCTGAACCTGAAGCTCCTACTGAAGGAGTAGTTGGCACACTGCTTGTTGACCCATTCTCAGCAGGTGGAGGCACGCCCCATTTTACTTCAGATTCAAGAGGCTCAAAGACATGGACCCCACCATCTGAAAGTCCCAATGCAAATTGATTTGCTTCGTGTGGATGAGCAGCAATCACAAGTGGATGCACATTAGAACTGGAGTAAAGAAAAGTGTCAAAATGCAGATCCTTACAGTAAGCCATGATCCTAACCTACCTAATTAATGTGAATTGTTGGTTAAAAAGCTTGCTAATGGGCATGCCTTAAATAGTAGCCCTGGTCATTCAGTATTGGTCTTGAAGCAAGAAATATCAGCAACCATATATTTTTGCCCAAAAGTGCCATCATAGCAGTATTCTTTTGTATGGTTCTCTCTCTACTATTATTTTTTCCCACTTCGAGAAGAAATGTCAACCACTATGCAAGTTTTGCCAATGCTTCTAGCATTCTACTTTTTAAAAACTTCGAGAAAAATTAACAAAGTTAAAGCATTTTGAGGTCAAAAGAAAAAAAGAACAGGAATCATAAAATAAATCCAGATGAATATAAATCACATCATTAGGTACTGCATGTTTGTGACCGATAACAAGTTGAGAAAAATTGCCAACCAAAGGCACGGCCCAGTGGAAAAAGTTAATGGCATTTAATGTCAGTTGTTAAAATTATCTCAATAATTAGGGAAAAAAAATTACCCAGGGTTAAACACAAGAGCATGTTATTGAAGGAAACTTGAACAGGAGTCATAAAATGACAACTTTGAAAAAGATTCAGGGGAATTACCTGGCATTAATGGGAAGATAGGATGAAGGATTAATGCGACATCGCAACCTTAGATTCAAATTTGCAGCACTAAACACACATATAGTGGCATCTAAGAAGCTGGCATAAACTAGCTGACTATCACATGAGAACGTTGCATGGGAAATTGGTGCAGAAGGAAACCACTGGATCCAAGAGTGAAAATCATTAAAAACATGAAAAGAAGATTCAACCGTGCAACAAATTGGACATAGAAACAAAAGGTACCTGCTTTACGCATTCAAGTTTTGTAGTTTCATAAATGGCAAGCTGAGATTCATGTACGACCAGGAAGTGTGTCTGGTCCTGATGAAACTGAACACGTGTGTCTGACTGTGCTGCTGATGTCCTCCCAGCTGGAACTTGCAAGAATCTTGTCTTCTGCTTCTCCCATCCATCAGAGTTCCATACGCAAAGCTGAAGAAAACATAAAATCATAGGAAATTTTGGAATTAAAAAATGTTCACTGATTGGCAAGAAATAACAATAGAGCAAGCCTCTCACATCAAATGAAACTAGTATTACCTGAGCATCAGCTCCAGATGAAACTAAGACATTCAGCACATGTGAGAAGGCAAGACCAGTTATTCTTTTCAAATGACCCTTGAGCTTGCTCTTGACCTGCATCCATAAATGTAGTAGCAAGTCCAGCTTGTCCAAACATGAGAACTGGGAAGAGGGAAAACCAGTTATCAACTTATCATACCTCATCTACCCGAACATTATATATCTGAATTGTTGAATCATCCATGCCAATAGCAATGATATTATTGTCCTGAGGATGAAAAGCAAGAAATGTTGCTGCAGGCGGTGGCGGCATGAAAGTTGTCATTGTCTGCACTTTCAAACACATAAGTGAGTTTGGCCCAGTAAACATGCTACCAAACATTAGATCCACATATTCACATGTTACCTTAAATGTCATCATGTTGAAAAGGGAAATCTTTCCTCCAGATGCTGACATCACATATGAATCATTTTTGGACAGTGCAAAGCAGGGCACAGCTTCTTCGGGGTTGGTATCAGTTACATCATTTGTCATCAGAATGCCACTTGACGGCTGCCATAATTGAGGTTGCACATTGGCTGTTGCCTACACAAGGAAGCACCACTCTTTTTAAGATGACATCAAATTCCTTTAAAAATTTTACTAACCTACCATTAAATAATATCAATGAATACCTTGCCAGTTGTATTGCGCTCATTTCGTTGCCATTTCCATAGTAAATGAATTGCATTTGATGCTAATGCCAAAATAGCATTACCTGAATTTGTATATATTAACCTTGGTATCTGCAATAACCAAGTGTTTACTGTTAGGCACCAAGCCAATGGAAAGCTTCAATGTGAAAGGTTCATGATCCTACCTTATACAGCACTATATTCTAGCACATTAAATAGCAACGTTCAATTGAGAGTAAATGGCTCAGATCTAATGGAGCAGGGTTAGCAATGACAACTAGAAAGAGATATTTCTACAAAGTGTACCAAACAAATTATCTTTCCCTAAACATTCTTTCTTTTTCATATCCCCAAAGGAAATATTTGTCTAGATTGAAGATTTTCATACCAAGTCATTGACCAGAAAAAAGCTAGAGCAGAAAGCAGCATAGCAAAATGTTTGCTGGCTAGATTCTCCAGACATGTTTGTGCATCTTCATGCAACTGGAATGTACTCTCTTTGTCATGAATATCTACACAAGAAATTTCTAGGATGGCTATCTTCAATAAAGTTCAACATGAAGCTCATGAAGATCTAAAATGTGGCCTAGTCAAAATACATTAACATGAGTTGGAGAATATGCATTTAACATAACAAATATTCAGTGAGAGAGAGCTAGAGAGAGGACCCGACACTCAATACATTCAAAAGCTGCATAGTAATAATCAAGCAAGACCAAATTAATGGATCACCATGTGAGGTTTTCATACCTTAGTCACTCTGAAGTTCTCAGGAAGTCTCAAGGACCGGCACTGCAATGGCTCACTAATTTCAGTCAGCTTCCATATCTTTGATTTATCATTGGATTCTTCAGCTATTCTAGGCTTCACATCTCCCAACCGGGCATCTCCATTCTATTAAATTCAATTTTCTAGTTAGAGATAAGTAAATTTTTTTTTTAAAAAAAAAAAGTGCAAAGAAACACAAACTTTAGTAAGTTTAGAGATAATACAGTACCAACAGGGAAAAAAAGGAGAGGCTTCTGCTTCTCATGTAATAACAAACAGTGATAAAATCATATGTTAACAGTGATTTAGGAGTTTTCATGTTTTAGATGTAAAAACTGAGGCGCTATTTCTTTTTTTTTTTTAAAAAAAAAGGCACATTGCAAACGCACCATTGCAACTACAGACATGCATCTGTCTGCGAGTCCAGAACTAGATGCAGCCACAGCAGCTGCTGCTGCTGCTGAGATTGGGTTTATCAAGGGCTGCAAGAAATCTAAATTATTAGACAGGATTTAAAAGCTAATAATAATACTTTCTATGAAATAATCATCCAATATTGTTACCTTGGTCACAGCTTCAGAGACCCGAGAAGGATCATATGATAGATTTTCAAATGTGCGCAACAACCTAATACCATCTGTATTTGCCAATATTTTAATAACATTCTCATTAGCCGAAACGGCCAAGAGAGCACCATCCTTGTTGAAGCGGATACGTGGGCTTGCCTAAGAATAAGAAATGCCAAGAATGAGCAATCATAGTCTCCAAAACAATCTCATAGAAATTTCAAACACTGAACTCACCGGAAGGCCTCCATCAGCATCAATAGATGTCAAAAATTGAACATTGTCCATGTCCCAGAACTTGACAGAAAAGTCATCCCCAGCAGCCAAAAATCGGTTCTTTGTAGTATCAAATTGCACAACACCAAGCGAACGTTTGCGAAAACCTTGATATGTCCGTTTCACAGCACCTTCACTTTCATTCCATTCAACAAGGTGTGATTCCCCATCTTTACTGGTCCCACAAGAAAATAGCCTGGAGTTTCCACCAAATGAATAGAAAGTTGTTATGCACAAATTAACAGAATACAAGTATCGCTGTCACCATGGTACCAATATAATAACCTTGTTCCATCAGCACTATAAGCCATGGTTGTACACCAGCGACCAGGAGCCTCATAATCAACTCTAGATCCTACATTGTCGTACAGCCACGCTTTTATCTTCCCATCTAGTGCTGTTGAGAAGATAAACTGACCCAAAAAAAAAAAAGCAAAAAGAGAATATCATAAGAGAAGAGTGGCACTAGAGGTCCAAGGATGGAACAAAACCATGCAAGTTCAAAGTATCTAGCTAAAATGCAAATGGGCATGCCACCTGAATGCTTTCCTTGTAGTGAGGGCAGACCGAATAAACAGCAGCCTCATGACCTTCAAAAGTATACTGCTTTGTGCCATTATGGGCATCCCACACCTAACATCACATTACAAAATAAAATACGATAATTATTCCGGTCTAAAATAACAAAATATTTAATGTAGTAAACAAACCTTGATGGTCTTGTCATCGCCACAGGTTATCACACAAAGTTGTTTATTTGGGGTAGAGAAAGCAAGATCATTCACTCCACCAACGTGAGCCTCAATCTACATAAGAAAATAAGGTGTCACCTTACACTGTAAGCAAAGGGTAAATAAATCAATCCTGCATGTATATACATACTTCCAGGTGCTGCCGTACATCTTCACCCCCCTGATAAGAATATATTTGTACAATGTGCCTTGAGTATGCAATTCCTGTTATTTACACCAAGAGGACACATCAGTTGAATCTTTCTGTTTGGTCACATCGTCCAACCATGAACCTCTAGAGTTTTAGCTTACCAAATAAGGAGCCATCAGGACTCCATATCACACGGTTAACAGAGACACCGGGGTCTTTAACTAGAGCTGTCTGGTATCACCAAAAAATAATTTCAATTTTCAGAGAGCCCAGCATGAAATAATGCAAAAGTATCCAGTATACAGCATCAGTAATTATCAATGTCACCAATCACAAAGGATAACGATGGACACACCTGCAAAGGCATTGAACAAGCCGTAAGATCCCAAACTTTAAAGTTGCTTAAAACCAGTCGTTCCTTGGATCCAACTTCCCACAACCCAATGTCACCGAGGTTGGTACCAACTATAGTACATGTAGGAAAACAGCAGTCAATTACCATTAACACTGTGTGCTTAAAGGGAACAAATGGCAAAAGGGGCAAGAAATGGGAATGTAATAAAAGGCTTTTAAAGCATACCTAGAAGAAGAGTCTGTTGAACAGGATGAAAATCCATGCTCATGGGAGAAGATCCCTGATTCAGAATTCGTAAAACAGTCTTTGGCAAGTCATCTGGTGCACTGAAGGCCGGACTATGACCATATCCAGGAAATGGTATTGGCAACTGTGTCAAGTTTACCTGCATGAAATACGGTGAAAACTAATCAAAAGGATAACTTTGGGAAAAGATAAACTACATGCAACACCAGCAGTTCAATGAGACTACCTCATCAGTAATCCCCAAAGGCCTCGTTCGTTTTGCAACATGATCAGAATCTCCCGATGGGTACTCCGTAGAAGGGTTTGTGGGAGGGGTCCTAGGATGCTTCAGAGCAGCTATGCAAAATAATAGATATTTCTTGTGAAAAATAGAACCAGGTATTGCATATAATCTCAAATTTATACCATAGAGAAGTGTCTGTAACCAGACTTAGGAATTTACCACCAGGGATTGATGGAGCACCAAGACCAATGGCTCCTCCTCCAGAAACAGCTGGATGAGTTACAGTAGGAGGATTAGACATCCAACCTGCAAAGGGTGCTGGGACAGGTGCTGGTGCAGGTTGAAATGGCTGAACGCATAAATTCAAGCACATTAAGACAATCATATTTTCCAACAGAAGAATATTAGATTAATTAAGCTAGATAACCCACCCCATGTGCACCTATAGGAGGAAAACCTCCGGCTTTTGGAATGGATCCAAGCAATGGATTATTTGCAGGCGATGGAGCCCTAGCACCATTTGGCTGCCCACACGAATGATCCACGAAGAGAGTTTTTATATCTGGATTTGATCTTGGATTTTTACAAAGTTGATGCTGCCAATTTAAGCTGCAAATTGATAGCATAAGTTTTCTGTTCCATAACACACAAATATATGAAATTCAAAAACTAAAACCAGTGATGTCGATGTACACCTCCAGAATGGATAATGGGTCACCAAGGAACCCAGTCCCAGGCTCTTAAGGCATGCACCCAGGAAATACAACAGACAAGTTATATGAGCAATATTAAACAATATCAAGATTTCTCCAGCATTTGGTGGTTCAGGCCCACCAACAATTAATAACCAGATAGCAATTCTTCAGACACAAGTTCCAAATTCAGTGACAGATGAGAACCTCTTCATGCATAGTGACATCAAGACAATTAACATCACCAAGGCAATCCAAATGAATCCTACTTCACATTTCTTCCCATATGAATTACCTTTGATTAATGAGTGTTCGCAACCTTGAGTTTTTCAGGCTAGGAAACTGCAATTTATCACGAAACAAGGGATTTGCTTCAATAAGCTTCTTGAGCTCCACCAACATAATTGCTCTTGCAGATTTCGTATCTCCATACTTGGATAGTTGCTCGTTCTCCCTTTATCATGAGCAAATCAATTTTAGTGCGGTTACAGTTATAAAGCTAGAGCAGGAGCATTGACTTCTTTACAAAGTCCAATACCTAAAATTCTCCAATGTCAGTAACTGAGTGATCTCCTTGAAAAGTTCCTCATTAAAAGTAGCAAACACTTTCAAATCCTTTACTAATATGTCCACTGCCTTCGACCGATCACACCTGCAAAATTGAAGCACCTTCATACATGTGCAGAAAAAATTGTATCAGAAGATTGCTTGAACCAGCAGAACTGTCAGCTTACTTGTCTAATGCTTCAAGATACTTTTGCTTCCTTATCTCAAAAAAGATTTTCATTGAATAGCGGTTATCGTCCACTTTTGTGAAGCCAGAAAGGTACTTCTCCACCTCGTCCCAATTACCATTATGTACCTCATCCTCAAAATACTTCATGTTAAAGAAAAACCCAGATTCCTGTTCAAGCCTGTTTCACATTTGAAGCAATAATCAATGAGCCACGACACAAGAAACAACGCCAACATATAAAAAAAAAAATGCTTAAATGTCAAAAGGGCTAACTTGTGAACAGTCTCCTTGAACTTTTCCTCATCAAGAAACTGCAAGATCAGGAACACAAGCTCTCTACTGAGAGATGACATCTTAAACGCCCGTTTTCTCTTAAAAATTTATACTCCCCACCAAAATTAGCACTAGATCTGCGAACAGGGAAAAAAAAAATACATAAAGGGTTAGTTATAAATATGAAAATATTTTTAAAATAAAAATTTAAAAGCCAAAAGCTTAAACATCCACCTACAACCAGATCATTTAAGCATCTTCAACAAAAGTAGACGAAACAACAAAAACCAGCATTTGGCATATGACAATTAGACAGAACATGCATTTTACAAGATCTTTGAAATTAAATCAAAGCTTAAACATCAAATTTCTTTCCACAGAAAAGGCAACGAATACTAGGGTTTTTAATGTTTAGGAGATCAAAGAGACAAAGAAAACAGCTTTATAATAGATGTGGATATGAAAGATGCGAAGACCAAAAATAAACTAACCAACCAAAATAAAAGCAAAGTCAAGCAAAAAAAGACACTCAAAAACACCAGAAAAAATAAAAGATAAAAGAAAACCCCCCTCAAAAGCACAAGACTTTAAAGTGATGGATTCTATAGCAAAAGCTAAAAGAGAGATTTCTAAGAAACTCACCTGGCAAAGGAAAGCAGAGATCAGAGGGAGAGAGAGACAGCTAAGAGAAGCTTTCTCTCTCCAGAAATTAAGCAAAAAATTTATCCCTTTTTTTCTTTCTATCAAGACTCTCTCTCTCTCTAAAAATTGATCATATATGTGTGTGTATATATATATATATATAGATATAGATATAGATATAGATATACATGGATGCACAGGCCTTAAGTCGTGCAGAAATGGCCACTTTTAAAGCAACGAGGAGACAGATAAAGAGGATGATACGCAGGCATACCTATCAACTCATAGCTGCATAAGGCGATAGACAGTTCTACTTATCATCGATAGGTTGTTGCTTCTTATAAGTACTCTTTCTACGAGATTATCTTACGTATAAGCCCAGCCGCTTGTGGTCCCCGCTTAGCCGGCTTAGTAGTTTAACAGCGCGGAATCTCTAGCTGACAACTGTCTCCCCAAACGACACGATCTCCTACATTGAAGTACACGACAACTACACATTCAAAAGACGTCGTCTTTCGTCCTGTCTCTCGATGCTCTGGTTCTAGATTGATCGGACGGCTTGTAACTGAGGTGGAGTTTGAGCTGAGAAGTAGAGTACTAAAGTTGGAGAAAGCGATTTTAACTCCTTCCAGATCCCTCTGTGAAAAGGACAAGCTTTTCTCGGAGTGGACCCAGCGCATTCGACCTCAGCTTTCGGAGAGTATTGCGATATTGCCATTGAAAGGATCAGGTGGGTCCCAGATGGAGAGAAATTTTGAAGATGTGGTGGGTACTTATTGTTACAAATCCTGATTGCGAGATGAGATGAGAAATTTTTGTTGGTGAGAAAAAAGGATTGGGTCATTTTATCGCGGTATATTGTTGGAAACTTGGAATTAGTGACGCAATAATTAATTCTTGGAAAGTGGTCATTAAAGTAGGTGATTAAAAAGAAAAACAGAAAGAGAGAGAGAGAGAGAGAGAGAGAGCATCGTCTCTCTACCTAGAAAATTTAAAATTTTAAACGAATTAATATTATATTACCAAAAAATGAGAAATTACCAAAAATAAGATATACGAATAAACTATACATGCATCCAATCAAATAAACATACTTGGGGTAGAAAAATAAAACTTTTGTGAGTGATTACCTGCAACCCCTCGAGGAATTAATTTAATGTTTCGATAATCTAAGTAGTGAGATTTGATATTTTCCAAATAAGTGTCCATCCACCTTGGACGGGAAGATGGGAAAATACAATAGACTTCACTTAACGAAAATTTTCATGCGATAATTGAAGACAAAATGATAAGTTAAAACTAGATGTATCAATACATGCCTAAATAATGGGGCTAATGGTAGACCAAAACAAGTCAAAAAAAAAAAAAAAAAAAAGAGTGTCAAATCCCTTTCTCTCTCTCTCCCTCTCTCTCTGTTTTTTTTTTTTTTGGTGGGGTGGGTGTGTTGGAAGCTTGGGAAAGATGGGTATATTTAGCCTATTAATATAGTTAATGAAAACATGTTATTGTTATACCATATAAAATTGGAAAATTACAAACAAAAAATTAAAAAAAAAAAGCCAAGTTAAGATTTTAATGGGACCTATCATTAACCTCTTACATGAGATGGTGGAATGAGTTTCGCGGAGAATTCATAGCAAACAATCCATTTTAGATTTTAGTTTATTGTATTTTACCTTAATATAATGTCATAATCACATTCCATGTGACGAGAGGACACTACAAATACTTGGGTATATATGACAATGACAAATCATCAAAAATGAATATCATTTCAATATCAAAGTACATATTATTCTTTTTAATAGAAGCCAATGTTGCAGTATTCTGTTTATAGACAGTATTTGTAACTTCCAACTGTCCCAAATATACAATCAATTTAGAATTTCCAATTGGAATCATACGATTATTCTTTTTTTATTGGTTAATAAGCTGGTTGGTTTTGCAAAATAGTAAGCCCACTCACTTTTTCTAACACGAACCACCTCCCAATTTTTACCATGTTGAGCTTCACTTATTTATCCTTTAGGGAATTTAATAAGATGAGGTGACTTGCCAAATCAATCGACTCAAAATTAGAATAGGAAGTATGACAAATGTTTTTTCCTTTTCTAGTCAGAAAATTTTGCCTCGGCTTATATCAACCAAAAAAAAAAAAAACAAAAAAAAAAAAAAATTTGCACTTTTTTTTGGGATTTTCGTAAAAATTTATAATTTATAATGCCCTTTTCAAGAGAAATTTTTTTTTTAATTTAATTTTTTTAATCCCTTACCCCCCCCCCCCCCCCCACATATTGTATTTTCTTTATTTTCTTGTCCTTGATTCAAAGTTATACAAAGGAATATCAGTAAAGTGTTCAGCTAAAAATATTTGATCCCATAAGTACATGGGAAGAAATAGGGTTCTGCCAACACGTTTATATAGTGTTGCCGCTAGTAAGAAATAAAGTTCAAGTTAGCATTTATTTCAAGGAAAAAAAATATTTGAAAATTCTTTAAAACAGTTTTACATCCTAAAAAGACGACATCGTGGTTACTTAACCAATTACCACGAACACATTTTAACCATCTAAATTAAATTAGCATTGTATAGTTATTATTAAGATTATATGACTGAATTTCTCTTAATTGGTCAAACAGAACTCTTAATTTCTAATATGTTCTTTTCATTCACAATCTATAATTTGAATATATTTCTCAACTCCCACAAGCTCTCTCTCATTGTTGGTTTTTTTTTTTTTTTTTAACATAAAAAGGTAGAATTGGAACTAACCCTAACTACTTAATGTCTCACGAGAAAAACACACTTTAAACTACTACTTCTATATGTAATGTTGCTTAATTTAAATATGGTGGAAAGATTATTCAATAAATTTTCGAAATTTTAAAAGAAGGAAATTATCTTAATCACGGCAACTACAACGAGCATGAATAACATTGGCATGTGTTGGTGCTTTCTCATGGAGGGCATTTTGGTTGCATAATGTTAAGTGAATAAACTATGTTAATTTCGCATGTATGCCAATATTTTGATTAATTTACATAATATGTGAAGGGTCGGCTATTCATGGATCCATTCAAATCCCTTAAACCAGCCGAATCAAATGAATTAAATGCTTCAACGATAAACTAATGATTTTCATTTGGCTTTAGACGAAAAAAATATTAAAAATTAACATTACCGATTTAATTGCAACGTTAGGATAAAAAATCACTCAATAAATCGAAGTAAACTGACTTGAAAACATGTTCTGTAAATTAACATACTTCTCAGTTCGTATTGGTTCAATTAGTTAATAGATAAAAATTCGCTTGAATATAGATTATTAATTCCAAAAAGCCTAACTCAATTAAGGGTCAAATAGAATAATTTTACTGTGTCAATAGGGTCCATCGTAAGAAGTTTAAATAAGGAATTGAAAGGCTTAATTTTGAAATTCAAATTCATAATGATAATAATATAAACGGACAGTAAAAAGAAACTTTTGTGACAATTTATACATTTCTAATGCATAGTGAATATCCCTTTTCTCATATTTTGTTCATTCGAGGTAAGAAGAGTTCATGGCGACCAATAGATTATGTTGAGTAATCTCTGCGGCTCCGGTCTGGTTTACTTAAAAATTTAAAAGACTAAAATCAAAAGATAATTGTTTGACTCGATTAATGAAAAAATTTGTTTTTTATTTTGTACTTGTAATTATATTATTTTATTAATATATATATATATATATTATTTTAATAATATTTTTTTATTGTTATGTAGTATAATAATGTTATTTGATTAATTGATATAATTATTGAATCGATCTATTAAATTTGACACCCCGCCCAGCAACTACCATTTCTGACGAGGGGGTCTGATTCGGTTCGAAAAACATGTGGGTTTGCTCTTGAAATTTCAAGAGGACGGCCAAGGTCGCGGGGGCGGGGGGGGGGGGGGAGACAAGAAGATCATGGCACATTCAATGTAAAACACACCCAAACGCGTCGGGTGATCGTGACGATTACTCGCGAAGGAAGGAACAAACAAACAAAGAGGTCGTGTGGCTTCTTGAGTGGGGGCCCCACGTCCTCTCCTCGATTCCTCTGGCAGATGCTGAAAAGCAGATACCAAAAAACTAAACCCTCGATTTGTGGTCTCGGTGTGTGTGTGCGTGTGTGCGTTCTTTTTCTTTTTCTTTTTCTTTTTCTTTTTCTTTTTCATTAAATTATGATTACTAAATATAAATATAAATTTAAGAAATTATTAAATGCAATGCATTAAATAGCCGTACACAGGCACAAATAGTTGTCATAAAAAAGACGACAGTTCGTGCGTACGCATCAAAATTCACATATATTTTACTAACTGTTCGGTATATGCGCAGTGATTTCGATGCCGTCTCGAAACGAAAAAGTCATATTATACTGAACTATCATTTGGATTTGTTTGCTCATTTTTATTATTTAGATGCATGATTAGATTAGAATTAAGGATGAAAAACAATAAATTCATATTTATTTATTAATTATGATAGTACAATATAAATTCCTATTTAAAATATGCTAAACTTAGAACTCAATTTATTATTATTATTATTATTATTATTGTTTTTCTTATCATTTTATGTCTTGGTTTTTGTTGTTGTTTTTTTTTTCTCCTCTCCATCTATGTTAAAAAGCTCTATTGATTCTATTAAGGAAAAGAGTTTGATTATTTAAGGTTAGTAATTCAGTTAATAATTTGATGTTTTTATTTTATTGTTATTTTTTGTTGAAATATAGTGTTAAATTTTAAGTTTATTCAGATACAAGAAATGCTTATAAAATAAGAATATTAATAAATAACTATTGATATTAATTGACAAATGTAATAATTAATATACTCGTGATTCTTTTTTTTTATTTTACTAAAAAGGAATTTGTGTTCTCTAACTAATAATATAATTTATATTATACTTATGCTAATAATTGAGTTAACTTGTTGCAGCAATATATTCATAAAAGTACAACAAATAATTATGGGTTTTATTTGACTAAACGCTGCTTATTTTTATGAAACCGTAACTGTATGTAATCAACAAATTAACTCATCTTATTATAAAGATTTTAGCAGATTATGATTACTTTAATTTACGTTAATTAAACTCAATTAAATAAGATTATAATCTTTGAATTATTTAGAATAAATGTTTTCTTGACACATTAATTATACTATTTTGAAAAATTACATCTTTGAGACATTATACCTATAAAGTAGTAAACTACAATGACATGTGTGGATAAAACAAGCATTTGATGATGAAAAAAAAAAAAAAAAGCTAAATAATATGTGAAAGAGGTTGCCAGCCATTGCTTGTGGTACGGCCGTATAGTAAGCACAAGAGAATAATAATAAAAGGAAAGCAAATGCACGGGACAATTTTTCTAGAAAATTGTGATTTTTCGTCATTTTTGCCGATTCGTGCAAACAACAAAAAATTGTGATAACTTTAAAATGTTTTTCTTTTTTTGTTGAGTCCAAAAATGACGTGGGCTTATAATAAGCACAAGTCATTTTTCACGGCTACAGCGCGAGTTGGGGAGAGGGACAGAGAGCAAGTTCAGAGAGAAGAGTCGTCGTCGTCGTCAGTCCTGCCCGTCGTCGATTTCATCCGTCACCGATCTGGTCCATATAATTGGTCTCGCCGGCTTCGGTCACGCTTTTGCAAGAGAAAGAAAGAGAGTGTCAAAGAGGGAGCTACACGTCGCTGTACGCTTGAACACCGACGAAGGGAGACAACCTCATTGTTCCCGCAAGATTTTACTCCTCTTCTTCGATTTCTTCAATTAAGGTATTGGATTTTAATTTTTTTTTAAAAAAATTAGATATAATGTAAATTTATGTTTTAATAATAATAATTAAAAAGAAAAAACAATCGAATAGACAACAAGCAAGAAGATGTAGCTGTTATTACTTTCAACACCTGTAAATGTAAGCCTTGTGAATGGTGACACTTGGTTTCTTTTTCAAAGAAATATTATTATGAGTTTCTCAACAATTTTTTTTTCAAAAAATATTGTCACAAACAAAATATTTTCTTAACAAATAAAAATGCACTTAAAATTCTTAATATAAAGTATAATCTCAAAGTAGGCAAAAAGAGAAAGAAAAGAAAAGACAAAAACAAGCTTATTTCCATTAAAAAGAAGCAATCAACTCGATGAATTTTAAACATAAATTTATATTAAATTATTATAATTGTCATATGCATAATTATATGCATAAAATTAAATCATAATTGCATTTAATTCTCTACAGCTATGTCATTTTTCCATTAATATACATATATATATATCAGAAACTTGTTGACATCGTTTCGTTGAAGCCTTGGCTTAGACCTTTATTATACCCAAAATAATAATAATAATAATAATAATAATAATAATAATATAACAAAAGAGCTAACAATCTGACTTCCCATGATGCTCATGGTCGCACCATCGACGGCGTATTGTAATAAGTGTGGCCACATATCAGGGTCATTGTATTATTAATTAGGTTTGTTTCTCTAGTATGATAAAAATTCAATATTTCTTGTTTAATTTCTTTATTGAAGGCAAGGCTTCTGATAATTTTACCGTAATAGCTCAACGACGGTGGGCTTATATATAAAAGACATAGGAGATGTTAATTTGGATGGTTTGTTTTTCTCATTTTTAAACTCATGCGGAGGCCTAGTGCTTACAAGACACACATTTGATTTGATGGGGTTTTGAGTTAACGAACTAACCTGGTATCTGCAAAACAAGGGGAAGAACGAAGAGGGACGAATTAAGATGAAGATTACGACAATAAAAGATTAGAAGAAGAGCAGTTGAGGAGGAGTAAACGAAAAGAGAGAATTGATTAACCTTAGGTCTTAAGGGGGCCTGGCTATTTCTTAAAAAAAAAAAAACTATGAGCTGCTAAAGTTGGTGACTATTAAATGAGACATGATTAACACAAAGACATGAATTGATGCAGCATTCATGGTGGGAGCATTGGATCGGCGAAACTAGAAGTATTGGAATAGACGTGAAACTAGACGAGCTGAGCAAGAACAGGTGGGCCTAAGATCCCCTCTTTCTATGAAAATCTTGTTGAAAGAAAAAGTTTCCTCTTTTTTTTTTTTTTCAAGGTTATTCAAAAAAAAATAAAAACTCACAATTACTATAAAACCCTGTTGAAAAACATGTCTCTTTTTTTTAATTGACATTCATCAAGTTGTTTTCTGTTGATTCCTTGGCTTTCACTTTTCTTATATGAAAAAAAAATTGAGTACTCAAATACTAATAAATTCTTAACAAGATTTCACACATTTAATTATGATATATTAAATTTAAAATTTAATAACTTATCTGAATCTTAATTTTCTTGAATCAGCGGAAGACATTGCCGAAAGAAAAATCGAAAAAATGCATAAAAACAAGCAAAATTAACATCGAAGTTTAATCAAAGCCACTGTTTGGGCTCTGCATTACCAACCCCACCGCTTTCTGACATTGAAGTGTGGATCGGCTCACTTACAAAGAAATGAATTTTATTACTAATAACATTAATGCTTTGACCGTGCCCAATATTATTCAGGCCACCCGTTGAAACTTTAGCCCGAGGCTTACGTATTAAGTTTGTGCAATGTGTTCTGTCGAATAATGCGACGCAGTAACACATTCAACACAAAAGTTTGAATCAAAAAATAATAAAATTTATGAAATTTGAAATTCATTATTTATTTATTTATTTTTAGAGTTACTCAACTTTTTCGGTCCAATCAGACTTCATATGAAATACTCAGCGTGTGATATGAAGTTGAGACAACACTCCAAAGTAACAACATGCTGCCCATGTCCAATAATATTATGGAGTCTCCTGTTTTTATAAAATTTGTAAATACTATAAAATATTCGGACTTTACAACTCTCAGACGCCATGTGGAATTGAGGTTACGTTTCCAAAACTTGCATTCGGGGAAAGAGTTTGATTACCTAATTTTGTTTTTTTTTAAATGATAAATTGAAATAAATATAATTAATTTCCATATTATTTATAAAATATATTATATTATATTTAAAATATTAATATAATGGGAAATTTTTATGCGTAATATAAAAATTAATCATTCATATATATATAAGTCCAAGTTTGGGTAGATGTTTCTTTAGAGAAGGTAATTTTTATTGAGTGTTTGGTAAAAAAAGAAACCGAGAGACACGCGCCGCAAGTTGATTTGGAAACCAGCCGTCTCAAAACTGGGAGCAATTTGCTGGCAGCCTCCAACAGCAACATGATTTTCATTTCTTTGGCCGCGGTGGGGGCGGGGGGCACACGTTGGTCCCCTTCTCCATTCCTCCGTGGGGCCTACCATTATACTTTTTCTTTTTTCTAAGTTTCTTCATTATTACAATACAAATTTATAAAATATCTCAAAGAACATTTTAATAATTATAAATTTAGATTTTTATTTTTATGATTTTAAATTTTACGTTTGTAG